>VXBA01005646.1:548060-569239 GCA_013399895.1 Serilophus lunatus
GGGGGTTGGGGGAATGCGAGGAGGGGAGGGGGGGTTGTCACTGCATTAAAAGGGCACCTTTTTTTAGCAAGGTTTTAATTTTTTTCCTGACGGAATGCATGCCTTTTGACATCTTCATTGGTTTATTCTGCCTGGGAAGGGGGACTGTTTTCCATTCTTTCCATAAATTGCACTTTTCCAGCGGGTGTCTGTTGAATGTCACCATTGTTCTCTGTCTCAGGCAGGAAAGGGTGCTCTGACTTGGGCGGGTTTTTTGTTTTTTTCTTTGATTATTTTGGGCTGTTTTTGTTGATACCACAATCTCTCACTAGAGCCATATTTAACGTCATTTTCTTGCCAGATTCCACCTTACACATTTAACTGGATCTTTTTTTATGCAGATTAAGGGCTGACTGACGTTATCTTTGCCACCTCTCAATCCCCATGCGCAGAACCCAGAGTCCTGTTCCTGGTGAAAGGACCTCTGTTCCTCCCTCCCTCCCTCCTTCCCTCCCTCCCTTTCTCTCCTGCAGCTGCTGGAAATTCAAATCCTTGTCTCCTGGCCTTCCTAACTAGTCCCAAAAATGCCGTGCCAGGGCGGTCCCTCAGCCCACACCTCCTCAGAACGGCCCTGGCACAGCTGCAGGAGTTCCAAAATCGCTGAGTTTTGGGGTTTCCCCCGAGCTTGGCCTCCCCCCACACAACTCCACCAGCCTTTTGGGGTCGGGAAACACTGGGAAAAACAAACAGAAACTAAAAAAAAAAAAAAAGCTTGTGGGTAAAAGCAACTGTTGTTTCCTCCTCCACGGAGAAATCCACTCCAGGCTGCGCTGGGAGCAGAGTTTTTCCAGCTTGGAAAGCAGCCATTCCCACCAGTTCAGCCAGTGGTGACACTGGGAAATTGTGAAACAGGCCACCCCACTACTCCCAGTTGATTTGAATTTAGAAGCATTGCTTAAAAATAGTTTCATTTCCAAAGAGCAACAGCAAACACGACCTGGGAGATGATATTTTTGGGTCAAATAGTTCACTTCAGGAAAGGCCCAACTCCCGAGTTTTTGTGTCACATCAGGTGTGCAAATGCAGGACCAGTAGAACCAGTTCACTGCAAGGAACACCCATACCGGGAACCTCACAGATGCCATCAGTTTGTGCAGCAGGAATCCAGGGCTCTTCTGTTCATATTTCGTTGGATTTGAGCTGAGCAGTACAATTAGAAAGAATTTCCTTAGAAGAAAATAGTAAAAAAACCCCAACAAACCCCAACCCTGACTGGCCACACTTGAATATTCCAAGTTGGAAAGTTGTTTTAATCCAAAATCCTTGGTTTGTTTTAGTGTTTCCGAGCAGTAGAAAGTTGTCAAAAGTCCTGTCTGGCCACACTTGGGATATTCCAAGTGGGAAGGTTGTTTTCTCAGGCCACACACTGTTTGTAATTCTTGAAATGTTTGGTGGTGACCTCATTTTGGTGATGGAGGGCCTGAGCCTTCAAGCACAGAGAGAGCACTGGGTTGGAAGTTTGTCCTCCCTGAATAATTCCTTGACCAGTGTCACAAAGACTTGAGTGGTTTAAACTGTGCTACACTATTTTAAACCAAAATAGAATTACATCAGACTTCCCTTCAGCCCTGAATCAAACCTGAAATTTAAAGGCTTAAATAATATTTGAGGGTCGAGATTCCCATAATATTTGAGAAAATGCATCCTGGGTTTGGATCTTGGGCTTAAGGAGCTTGAGGTGTAAATCTTCTTTGGACATCAGGGATTCTATTTTTAAAAATGCCCTGGGGTAAGGTCAGGGAAGGGGAGAAAAAAAGCCAAGTTTGAGTGTTAGAAATGAGACTAAGGCACCAAATTTGGGGCAGATATTTGAGATGCGGAGTTTGATTTCCCAAATGATACATTTTTGACCATTATCTTTTCAATTCATATTTTTTTTTCCTTCTTTTTCCTTATTTTTTTTTTCTTTCCTACATTTTGGAAGTTCAGTGCTTGGAAAATGTTCAAATATTGTGGAAAGAATGTAGGGATTGAAGGATTTCTGTCAACTTCCCTCTGATACGCAATCCCGAGGATTGTATTACTGGGATTCTTTTACCTGGGAAGTTGTTGCAGTCCTGGATCCACCCCAGAAGGGGAAACTGGGAATGACCTGCAATTTGATTGTCCTGCTGTTCTTCCTCCCACAGAGAAGATGGAGAGCTGGAAGATGGGGAAATAGATGATGCTGCCTATGAAGATGTGAAGGAACACAGCACCAAAGGGGATGAGAAACAGAAAAATGAGAAAGGCCACCGGAAATCCCGGAAAAAACGCAAAAAAGAGAAGGAGAAGAAAAAATCCAAAAGGAGAAGGCGGGACAAACATAAGGTTAGGGCCAAAAAAATCAGAATGTTGGAATTGCAGCTTCCCAGGTTCAGACAAGAACCCAGGGAATTGGAGAAGGAAACTCAAATGGCGGGGTTTTTACTATTAAGACTTAAACTGGTTTTAAATCTTAAGCAGTAAGTTTAAGTTCAGCCTCAGTCAGGGCAAGTTGAGTGAATTCTTCAGGACAAATTCATTGGGAAAATGTATCTGATAGAGATTTTAATTGACTCCAGTGCAAGAGATTAATAAAAAGTGAAGCCCTTTCTAAACCAGGGTGTTCTCTTACAGATCCCTTGAAATTCCCTGCAGTTCCACAGTCTTTTGTGCTTTTTTTCCAGCATAATTCCCCTTCCAGTGATGACAGTTCCGACTACAGCCACGACTCCGACATGGAGCGCCCGGAAAGGCCCCACAAAAAGAGCAGCAGCTCTTCCTACAGGGATTATGACTCCTCCTTCAGTCAGGTAGGAAGTTTGTCCACTGATTTTGTGGAGCTCTGGCTCCATCCCAGTGCCCGTTCTCCTGGATTTCAGGAAGCACTTCCAATTCTCATCCGCCTCAGCAGGCTCCCAGAGGGAAAGCAGCATATGTGGCAGAAGTGAGGTGGTGTGAACAAGCCTCATACCAATTCTTCCTCCATGAGGCAGCAAGAATTAAGGAATCTTTATTATTAAGGAATCCTTTGTTGCCTGATTTGGATTTAGGCCAGACTAAGAGGAAACAGATCTTGAAAGATTATCTAAAGTTGATTCTGCTTTCTGAGAACTCACTTTATCCTGGTTTTTCTCATTCTGTGAATCAACAATAGTAATTTTAACTGAATAACTGATTTTCACTGTATTCCTGATGCTTTTCTGAGCAAATCTGGGAATAAAACGGCCCAAAAAATAGATTTTTAGAGCAGTTTGGAGCGTGGGGTTTGGAAATGCGGAGTTGCTTCCTAATGCAGTCCCTTTCCTACAGCATGGACACGTGTCAGGGAATTACATGAGTTCCCAGAAAATGCAGCATAAAAAAAATGTCAAAAGTAAGGACTATGACGACTACAGCCATTACAGCGATGAAAACTTTGGGAATTACAATGAGGAAGAAAAGGATGAGGATTTTGCTGACCAGCTGAAACAGTACAGACAAGCTAAAGAGACCTCCAGTAGTGATTTGGGACCTCCCTTCCCCAAGGAGCCAGTGAAAAAACAAGGGATGAAGGGGGTCCAGAAAGGTAAGAGAATTTTAGTGGCAGTGGTTGTGTTGTGGATCATTCTGGGGTGGAGACCTGGAGGAGGGAAACTGCCAGGGGTGGCTTTCCAGGCACCAAATACTTCAAATTTGGGCCGGGTAGAAACAACATTTCCAAGGGCAAAAAGATTCCGTTTGTTCCATGATGCCACTGCAGGGCCATTTCCCCTTAATTTCTGAGGTAATTTAAGAAGGCTATTCCTGTTTTCCAGGCATTTCCCAACGAGGGAACAATTACAACGTGGGTCGAGGGCGTGGGATGCAGAAGAAACTGAAGCGTAAGGACCGAGGACGGGGCAGAGGAGGCAATAAAGGGTCCGATGGCTTCCACGAGGTACCTGGAGCCAGCGTCATCATCCCAAATTCTTGGGGCCCCAGGGCACCAAAACCAGACTAAACTTCAGCAGCAGCAGTAAAATGTGGATTTTTTTCCTTTTCCAGGATGGCAAACCAGTGAAGAAATGGGTGAATATGAGCCAGGAGTTCATCAACCAGCACACGGTGGAGCACAAGGGCAAACAGATCTGTAAATATTTCCTCGAAGGAAGGTGCATTAAGGTACATTTTTAATTCTTTTTTTACTCAGTTTTTAGATGATTGAAACTCGATATATTTTGATTTTTACTGGTTTGAGGATTTGTTGATAAACCCAACAGAATTATTTGTGGGAAGACATCTCCTTCAATTGCGCCTATTGAATTTAATTTCTGTTAAATTCTGCTTAATTCGTTCTATTAAAATTCCTGTATTTTCATTAATATCTACAATGAAAGCATCCATGACAGCATCATAAACTTACACTGTCAATGTGTCACATGTAAATAGACATCAAATATAAGTAGGCAGTAATTCCTGGATAAGTGAAATTGTCTCTTTCCTGCTAATTTTGAAGCATTGATTTCTAAGTGATTTCTCTCTCTAAAAAGTGGGATTATTAAAACACAAACTTAAAGCCACCAGATGCTTCTCCAGTGAGAGAATCACTTTTATTTGGTTCCTCAGGATTTAAAGGTGGAATATCTTCTGTTTCTTTCTCAAGTGGTTGAAATGAAGAAAAAAACTGAGATAAGTATTTGCTGCCACCTTCAGTTTTAAAAGGAGCTGAAAGAGCAATTGGTGCCTTGTTCATGAAAATAAATGCTAAAAAAATACACAACCCCCCTGTCCAGCAAAATAATCCTAGTGGATAACAGGATATATGGAAAATAACTCAGGAAAATGTTTGTTTAAATGCCTCTTTAATGCCAATTCCAAGGTGGAGGCAGAGGAGAGAACAGGGACTGCAAGAGCAGCTTGTTTTCTGTCACCACTCAGGTGGATAATGATTTTTCCTTCTTTTTGATTATTTATAGGGAGAACAGTGTAAATTTGATCATGATGCAGAGATTGAGAAGAAAAAGGAAATCTGCAAGTTTTACATCCAGGGTTACTGCACCAAAGGAGAGAACTGCATTTATTTGCACAATATCCTTTAAAAATGCTTCCAAATTCATCTGAAAGTTTATATTTCTGTTGGTTTGTTTCTGTTTTCAAGGGTGGCTGTTTCTTTTCTCAAGAGACTCTACTAGAGACTCTGTAGATTTATTAAAAGATTTTTTTTTTGCTCAAATAGCTAAGAGGAAAAAAAGAACTGTAAAATTACTGATTTGTTGTCAATTTTACGGATTTTTAATGTTTTTAAGGATAAAAATTCATGAAAATTAGTTGCATTTATCCACTTATTTTTAACCCCTGAGCTGTTCCTGTTTGCTGTTGTTCTTGTGTTTTCCTTCCCCTTTTCGAGCACAATTTGAAAATTAAATCCAAAGGCCACAGAAATACAACTGTTAAACGGAAGCAAGAGGTAAGGTGGTTATTAGCTTGCAAAATTCATAACATGTGGCATTGGAAAGATGAATTCCGACTGTAGAATGAAAGGATAGATGCCAGCTGGATTTTCTAACCTTCCCAACCTGTTAGGAATCCTTAATTCCTTGCATTACATGAATTCCCTTGCAAGTTCTACCACACAGGAGCCAAGTGCTATCAAGGAGATAAGTGCAAATTCTCTCACGCTCCCCTGACTGCGGAAACAAAGGAGCTGCTGGATAAGGTGAGTGATCCAGGCACTAATGCTGACCTCTGGCTTATGTGGGATATTCATGGCTCTCTCCAGTCACTGCCCAACAGGCCTTAGCAGAAAACAGAATCTTAGCGTAACTCCTTCCACTCCTGTCACATAAAATTCCTCTTTGGAATGAGTGGACTCGTGGGAAGTTGTCCCTTCCTGACTGGGAATTGGTGTCCCCTGAGTTGTCAATGTCCAGTAGTTTTGCAGCAGGTAACGAGTGTGTTTAAATTTGTAAATAATATTGAAATGGGAAGGTGCAAGCCTAAATTGAATTGCAAATGCTGGGAGATGGATGGATGGAAGTTTTGTTCTCCATGGCTTTGTCCTAGGTTTTGAATAATGAGGAAGAGCCCCAGAATGAAGATGAGAAGGAGCTGGAGGAACTCCGGAAGCGGGGAATAGTTCCTCTTCCCAAGCCCCCCCCGGGCGTCGGACTCCTGCCAACTCCCCCAGAGCAATATCCCTTTTCCGAGTCCGACATGGAAAATTATCAAGATCCTTCAGGAGATTATAAGAAAATCCCGTCTCTTTTTGAAATAGTCGTGAAGCCCACTGTGGATTTGGCACACAAAATTGGGAAGAAGTAGGTGTTGGAATTGTGGGCAGAACTGTCCTGAGTATCTGTCATTTAATCATTGTCTTTGTTCCTGTCGGGATTCTGGGATAAGTTAAGGATCTGGCAAATATTCGATACCAGAATTATAGCATGCATTCCATAGAAAGGCTTGATCTTCCAGAAGGCCACTCTATTGGCTCTCGGTTTGGCATCTCCATCTGCCGATGCAGCAGCTCATTCCCTGCTCCATTCTTTTTTCTTGGGGAAAACTGATGGAGATGAGCCAGTAATGAAAAAAATGTACTTCTGGCCAAGGTCTGTTGTCCTTCAGGTGAACAGGACACGGCCTCAGGCTCCACCAGGGGAGGTTCAAGCTGGACATCAGGAGGAATTTTTTCCTGGAAATGGTGGTCAGGCATTGGGCTGCCCAGGGAGGTGGAGGAGTCCCCATCCCTGGAGGCGTTCAGGAGCAACTGGGAGTGGCACTTAGTGCTCTGTTCTAGGTTGGACTTGATCTCAGAGGTCTTTTCCAACGTGAACGATTCCGTGTGACTCTGGGATATATAGAACGGATGTAGCTAACTCCTTTGGAAAATAACTGTGCTCCATTGGAATTTTTACCCAACTTCAGGTCAAATAAGTAGAAGTACGAGTGAGGACGGGGAGGGGAGATCCAATGGACTGTCGGTCCTTGTCGATCCAAAATTTGATTCCTTAATTTTCTCCTCCTCCAGGCCGCCGACCTTCTACAACAGCGCATCCCCCCCGAGGCCGCCATTCCAGGGCAACGACCCGCATTCCCAGCACATGTACAATCCCGGCTCGAGTCCAGGGCCGGGCCCCGGCATGTCCCAAGGGCACAACGGGCCACCCATGCACCCCGGTTCTCCTGGCCATCATCCTTGTGGAGGGCCCCAGGGGCCGGGAATGCCGCAGAGCCCCCCGATGCAGGGGGTTCCCCCGGGATACATGGGCGCCCAGAACCAGACTGGGATGCCCATGCAGGGGCAGCAGGGGGGGCCACCCCTCACCCCGCCGGGGCTCGGAGGCTCCTACAATTCCCCTGGAGTGCAGGGACACATGGTGAACATGCCGAGGGACAACCACTGTCCCCCGGGGCCGCAGTACCAGCAGATGCCCGGGGAATACGAGTCCATGCAGAACCCGGCTGACTTCTACGACAATTACTATTCCCACCAAGCTGTGCACAACTTCCAGCCAGCCAATAACTCTGGAGGTAAGGACACCTGCTGGGAGAAGCTCGGATAGAAACTTCCTGGAATGTCTTCAGTGTTCAGCTTTTTCGGCTGATGTTGTCCAGTTGTGTCATACAAGTCATGTTTTGCTTTAGCTTTGGATTGGATATTAAGAGAGAAATTCTTCCCCGGGAGGGTGGTGGGGGACTGGCTCAGTTTTCCCATCCCTGGAAGTGCCCAAGGCCAGGTTGGATGGTGCTTGGAGCTACCTGAGGTAGTGGGAGGTGTCCTCCCTGCCCACAGCAGTGGGATTGGAACAGGATCTTTAAGGTCCCTTTCAGCTCAGACCATTCTATGATTCCACGTTTTATAGCTGTGAAAGTTTCTCAAGGACAGCTGCTAACCGGGGTTTTGTTGTCCCACAGATGGAACGTGGCATGGAGATTTCACAGACCACCAGGCTCACCTCATGGCCCAGGAGTCCCATCCGGGCGGGAGCGAGTCGGAATGCATGAGTGGCCACATGGGCCACAACCAGGCCCTGAACGTCCCGGATTTCCTCCCGGCCATGCAAAAGGCCCTTTATGCAAGACTCAGTCAGAAGCACCAGCGGGACGGGGACTCTGCCAGCAGCCAGGGCCAGAGGGCCATGAGCAAAGATGAAGGTGAGGAGGATTTTGTTGGAATTCTCAGCACAGTTCTCGGCTGTGAATTAGCCCAGAACAAATCTGTTAATGTTGACTTGGGTCATGTCGCCGTTCACAGTTATTGGGAATGTACAAGCAGCAACTCAGGATTTTCAGCTCTTCTTCCCATCTTGTTCTAGGATTTTAGTATAGGATCAGTTGCTTCATCCTAGCTCCAAGCAAAAAGATCTGTGGATCTAGTTTGTGCTTTTAAAAGTTTCTTTAGTTAGTTAATATTACTTTTGAAAATGCCTGATTGAACCATTCTCACTGCCTGGAGTGTAGGTGCATCCTAGATCCTGGTTTTTTGGTTGCACCTCTTGCTCTTTTTTTCTAGAGCAATATTTCTCCTTCTCTGATACTCTTTAAAATTAAATATTCTCATTTCTCCCCATCCCTGAATCTTGACTTCTCCCCCAAACCTTGGGATGTGGATTATGGTAAGGCAGCGAATTTGTTGTTTTTCTGGTTCGAAGGGGCCATTTTACTTTTCATTCTCCCATCAAGACTCACATTTTAAGTGTGTTTTCTTTTTACTAGTACTGATAGAATTCTTGGAAAGCAGGTTATTTTCCCAAATTAGAGATGGATATGGAGAGAGAATGCAGCAGAGTTTGAGAGTATCTCCACTGTCTCCAGGGGTTTTTTCGTTATGTCAGTTCTTTGATTAAATGGATTGTTGTCATTTTAGATTTTGGGTTTTTATAACACAGGGAGTGACGATTTAATGTCAGAGCTTTTCAGTTTGATTTTACTGAGGAGTTTCCCATTATGGAGTAAAAATGTGTCGGATTCCCTGGGGATTATTTGCTTGAATAATCTGAACTCTTTGGAATTTCTTTGATTTCCAGATGACAATGTCAACTGGTATTCCAGTAGTGAGGAGGAAGAGGGGAGCAGTGTTAAATCAATACTCAAAACCTTAAAGAAACAAAGTGAAAACTTTAGGAATCGGCAGCAACATTCCACGGAGCAGCACATGCTTGGAATTCCTACGGATCCCAGGTTGGCCAAAGACAAAGGTGTGGGGCCTCAGGCTGCTGACCCGAGACTGCGGGCCTCTCCAAGGCCCAATCCCAGGAAACCTTCGGAGTCTGCGTCCTTGGACCCTCGGCTGGCCCGTGATCCGCGGATGCACAAGGTAAGCGAGGGTGGCCATCCCGGCTCCTCCCTCGGGGGAGCCAAGCTGGATTTGCATCATGCGCACGCCGGAGTGAAGGTCAAGCAGAAAGGGATGGATGACGATGAAGAGGACTCAGAAAGAGAGCTGAGGGAGCGGCCTTTCCTCATTCCCTTGGAACCTTTGCCTGGCGTCACGTTAAGGGATCCCCGATCCCAGCTCCGGCAGTTCAGCCACATCAAGATGGACGTGACCCTGATGAAACCCAACTTTGCCAAGCACATTGTCTGGGCCCCTGAGGACTTGCTCCCAATCCCTTTGCCTAAGCCCGACCCTGTCTCTTCCATCAATTTACCTCTTCCTCCGCTCATTGCCGACCAGAGACTGAATAAACTGCGGAACTTGAAGAACGATCCGCATCCGAACGCGATGCCGGCTGACCCCCGGCTCGCTGCCAAGGCCAAGAACAGCCTCGCCGGCCGGAGCGGCTACTTGGATCCGGCTGCAGATTCCCATGCCAGCAGCTCCAGCAAACTGGGGGATCCCCGCTTGCAAAAAAATGTGGATCCCAGACTCCATAGACTGTCGAACGCAGACCCCCACCATGGAGTCGGGAAGGATTCCCACCCTCCCAAGTTTGACCCCCGCCTCGCCAGAGCTGCTGCCAGCTCATCCCAGCCCTTGGAAGCTGCGACTCCGAAACCCGACCCCGATGCTCTGCCTCCGTACGCTCCCAAATTGTCGTCCAGCGGCGTTAGGCTGGGAACGCCTGGCTCCATCCTGAGCGGGATCAGTTTGTACGATCCCAGGGATCACAGCTCGTCCTCGGACACGGCTCCAGCGAGTTCGGGGGAGAACGGAGAGAACCAGAAAAAAAGTATTTTGAAAAATTCCAGTAAAAGCGAGCCCAGTGTGGCGGAAGATGCGTCCCTGCAGAAAGCTGCCTCCAGCACGGAAAAAAATACGGAAGGATCAGCGGAAGCGGCTTCAGACAAAGCAAATAGCACCAGTAAATCTCAGGCTAAACACTCCAGCGCTGCTCCTGCCGTGCATAATCTCCCGATCCAGGCTTTGTCGGGATTAATCAGGCCGCAGTACAGTGACCCCAGGCAGGTGAGGCAGCCCGGACAGGTAACGCAGACCCCGGAGAACGATCCCAACGGGGAGTCGGATGATAAATCCTTAAAAGATGTTTTCAAGACTTTCGATCCAACCGCTTCCCCGTTTTGTTAGCAGATGGCTTTGAAGCCTTTTTACCGTTGTGGATATTGCAGTTCTCTGCTGTTTTGTACCTGGGTTACCTCTTTTGGCTTTATTTATTTTTAAATTATAATTCCCACCACTTTTCAGCTGCTAATCCCGAACCACACACAGTTCTCCAGTGCGCTCGAGTGTTTGCAAAGCTGTGGTATTTTCTAGAGAATCCTTTTTTTTTTTTTTTTTTCCAATTTCAGGGAGACTAATAATTGACCTGTAGAAAGGAAACCAATCCCCCCGGATCGTGTTAGAGCTGAGAAAAGCACTTTCATTGTAAATAAGTCATGGAAAATCCCCAGAGCTGTATATGTGTGAGCTGCCTCTTCCCAACCACCACTTAGATCTGATTGCCACATTTGTATAGATCCAAGCAATATTATGTACATTAATTCCCGGGAGAGACGCCGTTCCAGGACTGCCAAAACCCCGAACTGATGGAAAACCTGCATAAACGAATTCCAAGGAAGCCGTCGCTCCTCCTTTTCCGATGAGTTGATGTAAGACACGGACAGTTTTTATTCCTGCAGTCGATATTAGTGTAAAAGAGACTCTATCGCATATTAAGGATGAAATATGTCATATCTTTTAAAAGTATTTTATTCTATGCTGTACATAGAAAAAATTGTGAAGTACATAACTAGAAAAAGTAACTGTTCAAAGTGGAGAAAACTACGTTGTCTAATACGAAAAGAGAAAGGTTTTTATTTAATTTTTTTCCACGCCTACACGAATTGGGATTTAGTGCTCCGAGTTCCATTGTGGTGTTCATGTATTTCAACGTATTTTTGTATTCAGCTGCTTAATTTGTATTGCTTTTTTTGTATGGCTGTAACCGCAGTACTTGTATTCATGGTGTCCCGATGACATTTTTAACAAAACAATTAAAAAGGGTACAGTTAATCCCTGGTGGTGACTCCCGTGTGGACACTGGGACGAGGAGGACTAAAGCCGGGCTTAGCGCAGCCGGATGGTCTGTGGGTTTGTGACGTAACCTCGTACCTGGTTCCGAGGGCGCTCTTGGAGAGTCTCCAATTGCAAAACGTCCTGCCTCTCTTTCATTTCCTTGGGGGAGCGCAACTGTCCTCCAAGCGGCTTTGGTTTCCTCTTTCTTCAGAGGAAATATTGTCATTCCTAGCCCGCTGCCTTCCCAGTGAAAACTTGGCAGCTGTTTCGATTGCCACCCGCCTCCCACCCCTTTGGAACGTTTCTTGGCATGAAGTCTCTTTCTTGGTGGACCTTTTCTTCTTCTTAGTTCTTTGGCCAAGGGATGGTCATGGATCTTTTCCTCTTTATCTGTTGTCCATGTGATGGCCACAGACCTTTTCCTCTTCTTTGTTCATTGGCCAAATGATGGTCATGGACCTTTTCCTCTTGGTTTCAGTTTGTTGACCCAAGTGATGGTCATGGATCTTTTCCTCTTGGTTTGTTTCTTGGCCAAGTGACGCTTCCACTGGGACAGTGCAGTTTATCCCAGTTTCTGAGATTTTGGATTCTTGCATGGATTAGCCAAGGAAAGCAGGTGATTCCGGTATGGCAGATAAGACATCTCTGAAGGCAGTTGTGGTTTAAATTTGCCTTCTGATTTCCCAGAGCATAAATTCCCTTAATTCTATGGCCTTTCAAATAGGAAAACTGGATAATAGACACAGAACTTGGTTGTTATTTTGGAGTAATCCATTAGTCTTGTGACAAATGTGGTGGGTCAAGGTTTTCCTCAAAAAAAAAAAAAAAAAAAAAAAACACAGAGGGGAAAAAAACTTGGGAAAAGGGGANGTAGGGAAAAATAGTATGGAAATAGGTCATGGATACAAAGGCCAGCCTGTTATCTCCATATATTACTGCTTCCTGCCTTCCTTCCTTTGTGTGACCACTGCTGCTGCTCTCCCTCGGAACATGGAGGAGATTCCTTGTGACTGCACAGGTAACGGAATTCCTGGTACAGGGAGGGTGATTGAGGGGCAGGTGGGGACATCAAGGTGGGCTGGAATGGGCTGTACATCCATCCAGTTGTGATCTGCTGTGGTGTTGGATTGTGTATTCCACAGGGAAGGCTCGTTCCCACCTCTCCTGCACAGGCAGTATTTCCATTGGGCACCTGCAACTCGTGGCCCTGAGGCTGTGAAGGATGGATGTAGAGAGCCAGAGATGCAGGAGCAGCCAGTGTCACTGGAATACTCTGGAAGCTCTGAGGTGGGTGATCACCAGGTTTGAACGTTTCACTCTGGGTGGGAGAGAATCCTGGAGCTGGGAGGGATTTGGGGAGGAAATCTGCAGGATCAGGGGCACAATAGAAACGTACCTGGTGCTGTATCGCTGGGTATGTGAAGGAGGAAGATGTTGGTCTGTGTCTTTGCTCTCTGCACTGCAGAAAGGCGGAGCATCTCTGGGTCATAATATCCTGGAATTGTTTGGGTGGGAAGGGACCTTAAACTCATCCTGTTCCACCCCCTGCCACGGGCAAGGACACTTCCCACCACCTGCTGTTTGCTGCCCTGTGGGTAAAACACTCAAGAGAAAATTCCTGGCCTCCCCATGGAGCCTCTTCCAAGATTTTTCTGCCACGATGAAAACACTCCAACACGAATCCACATTGCAAATATACCAAGGCCATCGGATCAAGAAGCCCCTCTCTGGTTTTACAGGTGTCTGTCCATAACCGCGTGTCCTTTCCTAGGATTGGGATCCTTTGGGATATTCCTGGTCTGAGGAGGTTGTTCTTGCACCAGACTCATCAGGGTGGGCTCAGCCTTTGCTTCCCGAGTCTTGCGGAGACCTAACTCATCCCTGGTGGAATGTAAAGCCTCCTTGGCTCTGTGCCATGATAGGTTTTTCCTCCACTGCAGGCAAAAAGCAGCAACTTCTTCTTCTTCAGGGTCAGGCGAGGGTTGTCCCAAACCCTGTTGGACAACATACTTGCTTTAATATACCCCTGCACTTCCTAAATGATAGGAAGGTCTGGATGTGAACTGATCCATGTGGAATTTCGAACTCTTGGTGCTTAAAACACTTAAGCATGCTTAAAAAGGTACTTACAGGGACAGAAAGACAAGTGGGGAAACTTCCAAAGGAAAACTTCCAGATCATAAAGTACTTTGGAATCTAGGCAGTCAAGATTAATTAATTAATTAATCTAGACTGGAATAAGCAAAGTGAAAAATGGACAAAAAGAGAGTTTTTAAGCTGGGGCAGTTAATTAGCCGCATTTGTCATCCTTGAGGTCGATTATACAGTGAATGGGTTTCTAAAAAATCGTGCGTTTCCTTCAAAAAGACCTAGTGATCCCAGAAAAAGTCACGGGAATCGTAGAGGAGGGTGGGACTCGGGTGGAAACGCTGCCTCAGGAGAGACTGGTGCTGTTTGCACCTGTTTTCCAGGTGTTTTAAGGTAAAACCTGCTCCCACAGACTTTGCAGTTGGATTAGTCAGTCATGGATGGCAGCTGCATGGGAAGCTCCTGGGAGTTTGGATTTTGGGAATAAGAGGACTATTTCCAAATTCAGGTGCTGCTGCTCCCCAGTCAGAAAATCCAATGGGAACTGGATCAGCTAAAGGTGATATCGGAGTCGGTAGAAGGGACAGAGTCAGTGCCTGGGAAGATAAATGGTGGGTTTTGGAAGCAAGACAGAAAGGCACAAAATAAAAATATCCCAGGAGGAATGTTTCCCGTGGCTGGAGTCCCACAGCATCCGGATCCCTGCTCCCATAGCCAGACCTGGATGAGGAGCATGGACTTGGTGCCATGAGCCTTCACTCCTGGGAAGGAATCCTTCCCTGTGAGGGTGGAGAGGCCCTGGCGCAAGTTGCCCAGAGAAGCTGTGGCTGCCCCATCCCTGGAAGTGTCCACAGGTTGGATGGGGCTTGGAGCAGCCCTTCCCTCCCGAACCATTCCCTGATCCCATTGATCCCGGGACTCACTGTGACACAGGCTGCCTCGGCCGCCCTCAGAACGTGCCGCACCGCTCGGACCAGGTTCTGCGTGTTGCTCAGGAGCAGCTCGGACGAGGCCTTGCTCTCCCCAGTCACTGCTTTCACCCTTAAAAGACATTCCAAAGCATTTTACTGGGATTGCATCAGACGTCCTGACAGTGCAGTTATTCCAAACCCAGCTTGTCCCATGTGCCATGAGAACAGGGAAACCCGGGGAAGAGAGGGAACCCTCCAAATTGTGTTTGAACTCTGAGGGCAACACCCACCTCCCACAGGGGCTGCTGGGGACCACCATCCCCATTCCACGGAGAAGGGAGGTCACGCTCTTGGGATGACCTTGGGAGAAGGGATCCCAAAGCCTGGCAGCTCACCTGGCCACGATGCCGAGCTGGCTGCTGATGGTGTGGGTGTGCTCGGAAGCGCGGAGCAGCTCCCTGGAGCATCTCTGGTCGAGGCACTGCTTGGCAAGGATGTGCCCAAATTTAACAACCACCTGCCCGTCAGAAGCGATTTGCCTGGCACAGGCAACAAACTGCTCCTTGCTCTAAAACGGGATAAAAATCAATGCGATTGGGGAGACAAGGAGAAAAAAGCTTTTCTTGCAGGACAGGGGAGGATGTCCCTGGACCTCCTGAACAAACAAAGGATGGGATGCCAAGCTCCCATCTAACCAGGAGGAAGGAATTGAGTATTTTGCATAAACGGAGCTGGTGCCACTCTCCCAGGAGCAGGGTGACATAGGGATTTGGGGTAGGCTTTGTCCATAATTCTGAGCAAAAAATGGAGGGATGGAATGCTGCGTACCGCGATGGGGCCCTTCTTCCTCAGAAACTGAGTCATGTGGAGCACCCTCATTGCCATGTCCTGGATGACCTGGGACACCTTGGTGGAGCCATCCTGTAGTGTGTCACAGTTTCCTCTCTTGTGCTTTGTAGGGAAGATCCTGGAAGGGCCATCCTGCTGCTGTCCAGACAAGGGAACAGATCCCGACTCTGGAGTGTGTGGACAAATCGATGCTGAGTGGTCTCTTCCACCTGTGTGTTTCTGAAGCAGATTTTGGTGAGGAAAGAAGGTGGGAGAGCTGCCCCCCACCCTGCTGAGTCTGTGCCACCTCCCCACCAGCCCATCTTCCCAGATCCAAAGCCCCCAGAGCCAGCTCCAAAGGGTGAGCTGACAGGACACATTTGGTTCAGAGCACAACTAAAACTGCTCTGCTGAGGGATCTGGGTTGTGTGCCGAAGCCTTTCCCTGCTCTCAACACCCTGGCAGCAGTTGCTGTGGGAGTGGAGTTGCTGGTATTCCCAGAGGGAGCTTGTGGAGAGGTGAGGAAGAGTGGTAGAGCCCCCGCCCCTGTGATACGGTGTTTTGGGATGGGTTTGCCTGGCCGATCAGATATCCAGGACTGCCAGCAACCTGAGCTGCCCAGGGTCAGACTGCTGACCTCCAGAGGCCCTGCTAGCATCCTTCACATTCCCGCTCCAGGCTGGGAGCACCAGGAGTGATGGCCCCTCACCCTGCAGGGAGAGCTGACAGGGAAAGGAGCTACTGTACCAGTTCACCTGCTCCCTGTGTGGCTCTGTTGGCTGCGCCGCTCCTGCGTGGGCCAGTTCCCGCGGCCTCCGTGGGCTCGGGGGCAGGGGAGAGCTGGGCTGTGCTGCTGGATTGTCCTGGGAATCCCTGGTCCCGCTGCAGGCATTCCATGATGCGACGCAGGACGTCTGTGCCGATGCCATGGGTGGCCTGGAGCTGTGTGATCAGGTAGTGGGCCTTGGCTGACCAGTACCAGATCGCACTGCCCAGGTGGGGGTCTCCAGTGTCCCAGCAGGGATCCTTAGCGTCCCGGGGGCTCTGGAAGCTACGGCGGGCACTGCCCACGGCATCGGCCGTGAGGAGCAGGAGGTGCTCAGCCATGGAGAGCAGGTTGGCCTCTGGAGCTTCCCGGAGGGTGTTTCTGACCCACTGAACATCAGCCATGAGCCTGCTTGCCTTCTCCTCAAAGGCCTCTTTGCTCCTCTCCCTCTCCTCTTGGGAGCAGCTGGACAAAGCTGCTCCAACCTCAACCACGTCTTGGATGACCTGCAACTGCTCCGTGTTGACCCTCTCCAGGTGGAGCAGAAGTGCCTTGGCCCTGAGGGCCACGTCTCTCCGCAGGAGCTCAAAGCGGATGGACAAGCTGGCCGAAGGCAGTGGGGACACCAGAAGGGTGTTGGAGACGTCCAGCAGTGCTTCCGTGAGCACATGGATCTCCTCCCGGAGTGCCAGGATTTCTCTCCCACCACAGTCTCCAGGGCAGGACAAGTAAGAGAGTCGGGCAGCCTCCTGCAGCCTCAGGGAATTCTCGGCCACTGCAGCCAAGAGGCTCCGTGAGCCAACCTTATTCCTCACGGCACTGCTCAGCTCCCTCAGGAACAGGACATCCCTTCCCATGAACTGATCCATGGTGTGCAGGAGGACACACATGCCCACGGCCCACCGGACACTATGCAGCTCCAGGGCGGCCTTTTCCATCCCACAGGAGCCCCGGAAGGACGCTGCCTTCTCCAGGAAGGCTTTGGTGTTCAGCTGAGCACGGGAAAACTTGGCTTGGACCTGTAGAAAGCTCTCCCAGACATTGGAGGGAATGGGGTTTTCCTTACTACAGGCTACGCTCGCAATGTCTCCTGCCAACTGCACTGCTCCTGCTAAACCCAGCATGGCCTCCTCCAAAGCCTGTTTCCCTCTTGGAAAGTCACCTGACAAGATAAAGCCAAGCACCTGCTGGGAAAAACAGTTCCAAGAGCCTGCCACGACTGCCAGGCACTCCTGAGTCTCCTGGATCCTTCCTGAGAGCCTCAGTGCCATGTGGAGCAGCCTGCCTGGAGCATGGAACTGGCCGGGGGCCATTTCCATGGCCAGGCCGATAATCTGTGGGGTCAGTGCCGTGATGTCCTGGTGCCGTCCCAGCACCTGGAGCTGGGGGGACTTGGCCACAGGCATTGCTTCCCGCGCCGCATCCACGCAGCCGTCGGAGAGCTCCAGCAAGGCGGAGCGGGCGGCACGGACAGCAGCCGCGTCCCGGGCACGGGATGCTGCCAGCAGAGCCGTGATGGCAGGGTGTGCATCCCTTTTCTGTGTAACATCCAGGGGTAAGTTACCAGCTGGTGAAGATGGGATGTTTCCTTGGAACGCAGCCCCATCCACACTGGTTCGTATCCCAGCGTGGGACGGGCTGAGCTCCAGCCCCTTTGCCCCCTCAGTGCTCCGCACTCGCTCCTGGAGCGGGCTGAGGATATCCGGATGGTTGGAGCCATCCAGCCCGGCTTGGACGCCGAGAGCAGCATCCATCAGGCAGCTCGCTGCTCGGGAAAAAACATCCCGGCTTTCGAGGCAGGAGAGCTGCTCTGGACACAGGTCTGACACTGCCCTCAGCTCCAAGATGGAATTGGCCAGTTGCTCCACCCACACCAGCAAGCCATTCCTGAAGATGGGATCTGTGGCCCTGTCCACGTGCCGGGTGGTGGCTCCCACCACCCAGCACGCCCAGCCGCTGAGCCGAGCGGCGTGCCAGGAGAACCCCTCGGGATCCTGGCGTCCCAGCGCCGCGTCACACCATTCCCTGTGCTTGGCCATTTCCTGGACAGACAGCTCAAGGAATTCTCGCATGCCCACCGTCTCCTCAAAGCAGCGCAGGAGGCTGTTGGTGGCTCCAGCCCAGGCGTGGCACAGGGCCTGGAGCTGCTCCATGGTGTTCCTTCTCATTTCCAGGAGCAGGGAAGGGACGCTGCCCAGGAGGCCCCGCAGGTGTTCCACCCACTCCTGGATTTCTCTGGCAGTTTGGAGTTTGGTGCACCTGGCCAGGACCAAATCCGCTGCTCGGAGCATCTGCTGGGCCTGAGTGAAGAAGGCGGCAATGAGGGGCTGGAGCTTCCTTAAAATTCCTCCTGGTCCTTCTGGAAAACATCCTGAACTGGCAAGGCCACGGGCACCTTCAGCCAGCTGCCTCAGAGGCTCCTTCTCCTCAAAGAATCCTTCAAGGACTTGGCACAGAGTGGCTCTGAGCACCACCCGATCCAGGTTTTCCAGCTCCTCTCTCATGCTGTGACAATCCTGCTCCAATCCATGCTCCCCCTGGCTCTGTCCTGGCTGTCCCTCCAACCGCTTCATGTGGGCACAGATGCTCTTCCTCAGCTGTAGCAGGACCCAGCAGCATTCCACCAGCTCCAGCTGCAGGTCCAGTCTGGATGAGTCTGCCAGCAGCATTCCATGAAGAACCACTGCTTCCACGTGGGAGCTGAGCCTGCCCTCAGAGAGGCGCAGCGGGTCCGGGTGGGAGAGGAGATCCAGCAGCCTCTTCACCTGCTGGGAGAAGATCCCACTCCTGTCCTGTGGCTCCGTGAGCAGGGAGATGAGCTCCCTGATGGTCTTTTCAACCAGCTGGAAGGTGTCATTGGCTCGGAGATCCCTGGGATGTTTAACGGCTGCGTGGAGCAAAGGAACGCACTTCTGGAGGCCCCGCAGAGTTTGGGCCAAGCTGCTCCGTGTGGGACAATCTCCGAGTTCCTGGAGGCGCTGGGCTGTCAGGCGGTTCAGCAGGAGCATGGCCTTGGAAAAGGCCTGGAATGCAGCCAGCATCCCTGGCACGTCCTGGGCACCCCGCAGCACGCACAGGCACTCCAGGAGCCGGCCGGCAGCCCGCGTTATCCGCCTCGTCCCCGCGGCATCTTCCAGCTGAAGGATCTAACCAGGGACAAGGCAGAAAGGCTGGTCAGAGTCAAGAATTCCCATCCCTGTTCCATCCCACGGCCCTGGTGGGGAGAGAAGGTGTGGCTTACTCCATAGGTCTGCTGGAGCTTCCCACAGCTCCTGCCCCTTCCCACTCACCTTTGCCGTCTCCCGTAGGATCCTCTCTGCAGCCCCTGCCAGGTGCTCCCGAAGCCGAGGGCTCTCCGGATGGTCCTGGAGCTGGAGCGCCGCCAGGAGCGCCTCCCTCCCGGCCTGGACCAGGGATCTGGCCATGGCATGCACCTCCTCCATGGTCCCCTCCTGGCTGGACTCCCTGGACAGCCTGGAATGGGAAGGGTGGGAGCACCGGCCTTGGGAAGCGGTGTGGAAGCGAACAGTGACCCCAAGCATTCCCACAGCAGGGCTGACCTCTGCCAGGTCCCACCTGGAGCAGCAGAACAACCCAGGGCCCGCCCCGGATTTGCCGAAGCATTCCGTAAATGCACCGAACCGGGTATTCCTTTGGGATGTGTTTGCCTTAAATGTGGTCTGCAGAGTGTTGCTCTGCGCGCTGCATCCCTTCCAAGCACATATCCCGGTTTTGCCCCAGCCTTCCCTTCCCAGTTCTGTTCCTCACCTCCCCAGGAGGATCCAGGCTCCCTTACGAGCTTTTCCATGTCTTCCCAGCCCCCAAATCCAGCCGGGAGGCTCCCATCCAACTCACCTTCCTGCGGCAGCAGCGAGTTCTTCCGTGGCCTTGGCCAATTTTTCCGCCTTCTCCCCTAAATTGGGAAAGGCCCCGCAAATCCCACCTTCCCTTTGCAGGGCGAGGAGGAGATGGCAGAGCTCCACAGCCATGGGGCAGAGGATTCCCTGGATCGCTTTGTTTGCTGTTGGGAGCCCGAGCTCTGAGAGAGAAAAAGGCTCCATCTTGTCCCGCCTGGAAAAGGGAAACAAACCTGCGGATTAAGTGGAACCCAGCGTGGAACAGCTCCTGGTTCGGAGGCGGATGGGCTTGGGAAAGGCTCCTGGGTTTAGTTCCTCCCAGGCCTAAACCCGGCTCAGTGCCCCGCATTTCCCGGGACACCGAAGCCGGGATTCCCTTGCCCGAGGGGGGTCGCGGGGTGTTTGTTCCCTGCCCGGAGCCGTCCCCGGGGTTCCCGTGTGTCCCGGCGGGACGTTCCCACGGGAGCCGCCGTCGGGATGCGGCAGCGTCGCCATGGAGACGGCGGGCGCGGGCCACGCCGGGAGTTGTAGTCCCGACGGGGTGTCCGGGAACAGGGAATTCCCTCGTCCCGTGGGAGGATCGGGCGGGGACGTCCCGGTTTCCCCCGCACGGGGACGTTGCTGAACAGCCAGGTAACGGGGGGAGGGCACAGGTCGGTTTTCTGCCCCTTCTCCCGACTTTTTCCTTAATGTGGAATATTCCCGGGAAAGGGCAGCCCTTCTCCCAGGAGGCCGAGCTTCAGCTCTGCCCCGTTGCAGGTGAGCTAATTCCCTGGAAACTTGGGAGAGCGACATAAATGAGGGCAGCATCAGCGCTGCGGGAAAACACGTTCCGGAGAAGGATCCGAGGGGCAGCGGCGGATCCCGCTCCCATTCCCTGGGATTTCAGCACCGAAGGCTCCTCTAGGAATCTGCCTTCGGGAACCACGAAAGGCTCCCGGGTTTCATCCCGCGGGAGCAGCCGACCGCTGCCACGTGGGGGCGCGCCCGGGGATCCATCCGGGGGAATCCATCCCGGGATCCATCCCGCATCCCGGCTCCCGCATCCCGCATCCTGCGCGCGCCCCGCCCCGCGCACGCGCCCGCCGCGCTCCCGGTGCCGCGGAGGAGGAGGAGGAGGAGGAGAAGGAGGAAGAGCATCGGGAGCGATGGACAGCGCGGGGAAGGAGCGGGAGGCCGTGCAGCTCATGGCCGAGGCCGAGAAGCGGGTGAAGGGCTCGCACTCCTTCCTCAGGGGCCTCTTCGGGTGAGCAATTCCAGCCTCTGCATCTCCCATTCCAGCCCCTGCATCCCCCCTTCCAGCTCCCGCATCCCCC
>VXBA01005646.1:577172-587682 GCA_013399895.1 Serilophus lunatus
CCCCCTCCCCAGCCCTAGTGCCGAAGGCATTCCAGGAGCGCCGGGATCGGTGCCAGCCCCCCCAGCTCACGGTTGGTTTGTATCCCACTCCCCACTCTCTTCTTGGATGGATTTCCCACTTTATTTTGTGCTGCATCCCATCCCTCCATTCCCCAAAGAATCTATTTTTTTACCTTTTCCCTCCGCGTGTGCCGGGAACGATCCGTTAGTTCCGAGCCTTGTTGGAATTCGGGAGCCAGGAGAGCCGGGCTGGCTTTGGGAAGGAAAAACGCCTGCTGGAATTTAGAGCTGTGTTTGAAACCGTGTGGAGAACAAGACAGGACTGAGCTGCCTGCTTTCTCACGGGTGTATGGGAGCCTGTGCAGTTTGTCACCGTTTTTCTCTGCAACGACTGAAAATGTCATTAATTAAGGGCTGTTTTGGTGGGTCCGGGCAGCACCAGCCCCTTCCTTTCTCTGGAAAAAAAGTGAGAATTTGGGGTTTTTGCACTTTAGTTTGGTTGGAGTTTCAGTACTGGGACGGAGCAGGGCTTGGCTTGGTGGGAGTCAGCCTAGAAAGTGGTACTTGGCCTCTTACCACGAGCTTCTGAAAACCAAAACCAAAAAAAAACCAAATTATTACTGTTGCGGTGTTTCCTGCCCTTCCCGATCCCTTGTTTTCCACAGGCAGTTGTGTACATCCCAGCTGGATGGAGCAGCCCAGGCTCAGGAGGGCAGGAGGTGGGTGATCTCCCAGCTCCCTTGTAGTCCCTTTACTCCCACCCTTAGCAGAGGCTTTGCTGTGTCCAGCACTTTTGGAGGCGGGATGAGGGGAAGCTCCACTTTTCCCAGTGTTTTCTTTTTAGGCCTAGTTTTGTTCCCTTTCCCTGTTGTCAGTATTAAGCACAGGGGTTGTAGGATGCAGGTGGGGCAGAAGGGTCTGTTCCTGCCGTTCCCTACACCTGGTAGTTGTGTGTGAGTAGGCTCCAGCATGTCCTCCGGTGTATCCATGGTGAATTGTGACGGTTTCCAGGTGACAATCCGCCACTACTCCGCTGTGTCCCCCCCACTTCCATCCCTCTCTACTTGGGAAACGTATTAATGAAATGGCCTTAGTGGGAATATCATGTTTTGTGTGACTCTGTACATGAATAAAGTGAAAATCATGGATGTAAGAAGTGTTTTTTTTTCTGGAAAATACAAAAAGTTGATGATGGTGAGTAGCTGGAATCATGGAATGCTTGGGGTGGGAAGGGATCTTAGAGACAATCCAGTTCCACCCCCCTTCCACTGTCCCACGTGGCTCCAACCTGGCCTTGGACACTTCCAGGGGTGGGGCAGCCACAGCTTCTCTGGGAAAACTGTGCCAGGGCTTCACCACCCTCCCAGGGAAGGATTTCTTCCCGATATCCAACCTAAATCTCCCATTTCAGTTTGAAGCCATTCCTCCTGTCCTGTCACTCCAGCACCTCTCCAGCTTCCTTGTAGGGGCTCCTTCAGATCCTGGAAAGCTGCTCTGAGGTATCCATGGAACCTTCTCTTGCCCAGGCTGGAC
Organism: Serilophus lunatus; assembly: GCA_013399895.1. Classification (NCBI taxonomy): domain Eukaryota; kingdom Metazoa; phylum Chordata; class Aves; order Passeriformes; family Eurylaimidae; genus Serilophus; species Serilophus lunatus. Next base: position 578,706 of record VXBA01005646.1, read on the forward strand.
ACTGTTCCAAAGTGTCCCATCTGATACGATCAGAGTCACCGGAAGGTCTCAGTATTCCCATATTTTAATAAGAACAGTTGAACAGTAACTCACTTCTGTACATTCCCAGCATACGAAATTTCCCTGGCTCCACTTCCAAATGCTCAGGATTTAAATATATCTACAGCCTCTTTCCACTGGTCACTGGGAATAACAGCTTCACCAGGAATAAATATTTCAAATATAACCTCTTGGCAATGTTCTCTTTTAAAAAAATTCCCTTTTTTCTAAATTAGAATTCCATGGCAACACCTCTGACATCCCTTCAGGATCAAAAATAGCTCTGTGCCACAGGTGGGGGGTGTTTACTGCTGGACAACAGGCCCTCACCAGGCTGGATTGTGCTTACCTTTCCCCAGGCCTTGCTCACAGCTCCAGCTGAGAAAGTTTCTATGGGAATACTACACTAACAGGCAAATAAACAGGAAAACTTAACTGGAAAAGCTGCAGGTTTTTACACAGTGGCACTGGGAAGCCGAATTTTGAAGCATTAAACCACAGCCGTGATTTGCTGTTCCCAAGAAAAGAACAAAAAAGGTCATCCCAGTCGGATGACAACCCTCAAAGGCTCCTTCTCTGCCCAGGGAAAATACCCCAAATCCTATTCCAATGAAATGGAGCAGGAAAAGCCTCTGAGCTGAACCTTTCCCAGCACAGTTGCTTTTCCCAGACATGTTTTGGTCTCTTAAGAGCCCGATTCCATGTGAGCTGGAGCAGTTGGAAGGCAAAGTCTGACGGAATGCAAGTGCAAACTGCCCCAGTTTTCATGGAAATGGAAAACCAAGGAACCAGCACTTGGCTCCCACCTGCCCATTTTGCTACTTAGAAACTCGAACCTCCTGGAATGAAACTCCAAAGCTTTCTCCCACTTGTATTCCCAAGGAGTGAGCTGGCTCACTGCTGGGATCTTTGGCAAAAGGAGAGGGAAACCGAGGTTTCCTGAAAAGCAGTTTAGCCAGACTTATTTCCTGGATGTACTTCCGCTAGGGAAATGCAGTGAATGTCATAGAGAAACACAACCTCGGATCTCCTGATTGTCCGTGTGGCCTCAAATCACCTGGAAAACAAACCTGCACAAGGTACCTGAACCACCCCTTCAGCTCCCAGGGCATCAAATTCCAGGGACTCCTGGCAGAGCGACTGAAGTGTCACCCTGCTGACCCTCAGCAGATGGAGCTGGGGAATGAATTTTCAGAGGGACTCTGGAAATCCTCTCTCTCCCAGCTGCTTCCCACTACCAGCTTTCCCCAGGCAAAGGACTATACAAGGGGTGCATCTTAAGGAGTAAGTCCCGAGTTATTCCATGTTCACCAGGGCGTGGAGCTGTGGCTGGACAGAGCCTGGCTGGGCGTGGAGCACCGTGAGCTCGCTCAGGGGGGTTCCCATCAGGGCTTCCTGTGATCCCGGCCCTCCAGGAGCCTTACAGTCTGTGCCAGCGGTGCCACTGCCCGGGACAGCTGCCAGGCTCTGGTAGGGGCTGTTCTCAGGGAAGGGCAGCAGCTTCTCCGGGATCTTCGGGGACACGTCGTATTCCTCGTCGGGAAGCTCCGTTTTGTGACCGCCGTTGTTCTTCGATGCGCCTTCGACGATGACAAGGAAGGATTTCCAGGGGGTGTTCTTATCGTGGATCTGAAAACAAAGAGCCAGAAAGGAGAAGGTTGGACAAGGAAAAGCTTGGATCCAGCTCGTACCTGGCGCTGGTAGGAAAGGTCTCCCTTTTAGAATCATAGGATGGTTTAGGTTGGAACGGACCTTCAGGTTCGTCCAGCCATGGGCAGGGACACCTCCCACTATCCCAGGTGGTTCCAAGCTTCCAGGAATGAGGCATCCACAAACTCCCCGGGCAACCTGTGCCTGGGGCCTCCCCACCTTGGCAGGGAAGAATCCCTTCCCACCGCCCCCCCGCGCCGGCGGGACCCTACCGAGGTGTGGCGGCGCAGCGTGGACTTGTCGGTGAAGGTCCTGCCGCAGGCGTTGCACATGAAGGGCTTCTCGCCGGTGTGGATGCGGTGGTGCCGCTGCAGCGCGTTCAGCTGGGTGAACTGCTTCCCACACTGGTCACAGCAGTAGGGCCGCTCCCCTGCGGGCACAGCCGGCCGTCAGTGGGGCCCCCCGGGAGCTCTGGGTGCCAGGGGAGGACCAGGCGCACGCGGGGGAACGCGTTGCGACGCGAGGCTGTCGCAGGGCTCGTGCTTGGGTCTGTTCTGACCCATCTGAAGGAAGCTCCAGCCTCCATACTTTTTTTCCATGTGTTTTCCGGCCCAGAATCCAAGTTTTCCTCTTTAAAAGGTGCACTCTATGAGTAAGAACCCCAGAGCTGCTCCCAGACAGAGTACTTCTCCAAGTACACCAAAAATTCTCTTTTTGGAAACAGATCCCATTTTCCTCCTTCCCTGGCTAAGGCAGGAGCTCGCAGCTAAACCAGATTCTTCTGGCAGGATGTTAACAATACCTCCACAGCCCTTCTAGTGTTCCAGGGAATTGCCACCAGGCAGGAAGAAGCAGAGGGAGCAGTGGGAGAAGAGAAAACGACATCTCAAGAATCAAGCTGTGCATGTGGGGTGGAAATTCAAGTCTTGGGAAAGCCTGGTTGAGAAATTCCTCGTTGGAGGATTGTGATGGTGTGTGTCAAACAAAAAGGAGCGCGTCCTACCTGTGTGGACTTTGATGTGCTGGTACAGGGAGTTCCTCTGGGCAAACGTCCGGAAGCAAACCTCACACTTGAAGGGTTTGGATCCCGTGTGGATTCGGTTGTGGTGTTTCAAGTACTCCTTCGAGGCAAAGCTCTTCCCACAGGTTTCACACATGAAAGGCCTTTCCCCTGGAAGAGGGGCAAAAGGAGAATTAGACCAGCAGAGCTTTGGGAATGCTCCTAAACATCCCACCCGGATTACGAAGCGTGTCCTCGCTCCAGGATCTGAGGGCACCTTTAAAGGTCACACAGTTCCAAATCCTGCCGTGGGCAGGGACACCTTCCACTACTCCAGGTTGTTCCAAGCTCCATCCAACCCGGCCTGGCACACTTCCAGGGATGGGGAATGCACAGCTTCTCTAGGAAAACTGCTGCAGTACCACAGCACCCTCACAGGGAGGAATTTCTTCTGCATATCAAATTGAAATGAACCTTCCTTCAGCTTACAAAATCCCAACTATCCCAAGTTAGCGGATATTCTTATGAATATATCCAAGCATCCTTCCCCAGGAACATCCCATCCAGAGACGACAGGACCTCATTTTATATATAAAGAAACGACGACAAAGAAGCATTTTCTGAAGGCAAACGCTTTCCAGGATTTTTCTTTTTTCTCCCCTGGATTCCAGGCCTCTTCCAACCTGCATCCCGGACGCCGGGGCCGACGGGTCCTTACCTGTGTGGCAGCGTCTGTGATAGATGAGCATGTGGTTCTGAGTGAACCGGGCCCCACACTCATCACAGACAAAGGGCTTTTCCCCCGTGTGGATTCTGCAAGGAGAAAGGAATGTTCAAACACGAGGCCCAGCCCGAGCCGGCGGCATTCGGGGCCGGTTTGCTCCGGGACCAACACCCAGAGCCAGGAATTTCAGGGGAAAACTGCATTGTTTCAAGGTTGAGAAAAGTTCCGAAAATTGGTCTCCGGGATGTGGTGACACATCCTTTGGGATGTGGGGGCGAGCACATCAGGGGTTTTGGGATAGCTGGTTTTTGTGGATACATATCCACGGGGAGAGAGAGGCTAGATGGAAAAAATATATCCCAAAGGATGAGGAATTCCCACCACTGGCTGCTGGGACACCCAAATTAACACAGCACTGAGATCCATCATTCAACAATATTTCTGCCTGGTCATAGTGGGACACAATGGAGGAGAAATTCCACTTATGGCCAAAAAATAACATTTCAGTGGCAAACAGCAGTTCATTGGATTAGGAAAGGGTAGGAGAAGCTCTGGGAACTGAGAAAATCAGGTTAAAGCCCCCTCAGAGATAGTATTTTTTCCCCCATGAAAATACCTTGAGACAGGTTAAGATAAGGAACAAAAATCAAGGTCTACCCCTCACAGATGACTTTTTCCCTCAAAAAACTGTCCTGAGACAGATAAAATAAGGGATAAAATCAAGTTCTACCTTTCAAAGATGATTTTTACCCCGATAAAATTGTCTCTGCAGTGAAACATAAAATGAGGGAAACAATCAGGCTCAAGGCCTTCATGATGATTTTTGCCCTGATAAAAATGTCCTGAGATAGATACAATAACTGATAAAATCTGTTCACCCCCTTTGAGGGTTTTTTTTTCCCCTCATCAAAACCTCTCTGTCATGAGAGAAACAAAATAACTGATAAAATCAGGTTAAAGCCCCTCAGACATTATTTTTTCCCTCATAAAAATACCCTGAGACAGATAAAAGCAGCTTCTACCCCTCAGAGACCATTTTTACCCTGATAAAAATGTCTCTGCAATGAAACAGAAAAAATAAGGGATAAAATCAGGTTCAAGGCCTTCACAGATGATTTTCAACCCTCATAAAACCAGACTCAAGCCCAATTATTTTTTTCCCCTCAGAAAAATGCTCTGAGACAGATAAAATAACTGATAAAATCAGGTACAACCCCTCTTAGATGATTTTTGCCCTGATAAAAATGTCTCTGCCCTGAGACAGATGAAATAACTGATAAAATCAGGCTACAGCCCCTCAGAGATAAAATGAGGCTCAACCCCTCAGAGAGGACTTTTGCCCCACGATGTGCCACTTGTTTCTACTCCCAGCTTGTTGTTTTCCCCTCCTTAGCCGCCCGCTCTGCGTTCTCCCATTTAAAGCCCCGCCAACTTCCCCAAGGATTTCCACATTCTTATTGCCTTAACTGCAAAGAGGCAGCAAACGAGCTGGAGCGATTCCTGATTTATCCCCCGGGAGAAGCAGCACTCGCCCCATGAGCACTGCCAAGCAGGGGGGACAAAGGGAAAGCGGGGACAGGCTGCGGGGGATTGTGCGTCCCCCCAGGATGTCCCGCGGCCGGGGAAGGCTGTTCATACCTCATGTGGGTTTTTAGTGCCGAAGGCTGAGAAAACTTAGCCTCACACTCGGGGCACCCATAAGGCTTGTGGCCCGTGTGCGTCCTCTCATGGAGCCTCAGGGCGGTTCTGGAGCTCAACCCCTTTCCGCACTGCTGGCACTGATGGCGCTCCCCACCACCCTCATGAACCTGGAGAATGTGCCTCTTGACGTCCTTCTTCCTCTTGAACTTCTTACCGCAGAGCTCACAGGGAAAGCGGCGCTCGCTGCTGTGCACGTGCCGCTGGTGGCTGCGCAGGTTGCAGCGGTTGGCAAAGGTCTGCCCGCACGTCTCGCACCGGAACACCAGCTCGGCCGCGATGCCGTGGCTGTGCTGGATGTGCTTCAGGAAGCTCTTCTCGTACAGGAACTCCTTCTCGCACGTGCCGCACTTGAAGTTGCTGCCCCGCTTCTTTTTGTCCTCGACGGCTTTCCCCCGGCTCTCCTCGGGGCCGCCGCCGTGTCCCGCGCCGCCGGGCTTGGCGGCGTCCTCCGCTGGCTCCTCCTCCCCCTCCGGATCGCACAGCTCCTCGTCCTCGGGGTCCCGCTCCTCGGCGGGCGCCTCCGCGCTCCTCTGCTGCTCCCTCAGCCTCCTGGTGTACTTCTTCTTCGGGATCTCCACGAACACTTTCCTCCCGGCCAGCCTCCCGCTGGCCCTCCGGATCTTGGTGTAAGGAGGCTTCAGCACGTCCTTCTTCTTGTCCATTTTCTCCTTTGCCTTGGCAGCCGGCGCCTCGGCGGAGGCTCCGTGGCCGGGCCTGGCTCCGGGGGAATCCCGCTCGTCTCCCTCTGCCTTGGACTCGGGCAGGACACCGGGATGGGCAGCGCTTTCCTCCTCGGAGTTCTGCGACTCCGAGAAGTTCTGCAGCTCCAGCAGCACCGACTCCAGCATCTGCCTCTTCAGCTGGAAGCAGGTCTCGGAGAGGTCCAGGCACTTGAGCTTCTCGGCTATTTCCAGCATCCGCTGCACCCTGTCCTCCTCCACCTCCACCTTGGCCGTGTAGACGAACTCCAGGAAGGAGGCGAAATCCGCCACCTGCACCTCGTTGAGGAAGACGTTGCTGCGGGGCCCGTCCGCGGCCTTCTCGTTGAGGAACACCTCCTTGAAGAACTTGCTGGTGGCCGCCAGCACGGCCTTGTGCGCGGCGAAGTCGGCGCGGACGCCCTGGTACTCCACGCTCACCGTCACGTCGCACAGGTGGCCCAGCAGCCGCAGCTGGTGCATCTCGTTCAGCAGGCGCAGGGGGGACGACTTGGACTCCAGCAGGACGGGCGTGCTCTCCATCTTCCCCTGCAAGAGGCTGTGGAGGGACATCCCGCGTCAGCCCTAGGGTTTCTGGGCTTAAGAATTCCTCCCTCACCGAAGGACTGCCAGCTCCCCCATTCTGAAGGGCCATTCCCAGCATTCCAGCACCTTTCGGGTTGCTGCGTTTCCTGGGAATGGTTGAAGCTGCTCCAAAGTTTGTAAAGGAACGGAATTTCGGTGGGGTTTATTCCCAAAGGTCTGACCCCAAACCAAATCGTATTTCTATGGATTTGAAGATGCCTGGAGAGCCCTGTTCCTACTGGAATCTGAGGGACTTCCTTCCACTTCCCAGGAATGAAATGATTCCTCCCCGAGCGCTTTGGAAACAATCAGTGGGATCAAAGCTTTTGATTTTACCCCAGTAAACGCGTTTTTAAGCGCTCATGGCGTTGTTTCCCAATTCCCATTGCAGCACCGCCCATTTTCGGGACCGTGCCCTTTTCCAGAGGCGAAACCGCTGGAAGGAGACGGGAAGCTCCGGCCAGGAGTCTCGGAAGGGGAACGAGGAGAGGATTCCCACGTGGAACCCGAACCCGCTGAGGGAGATCCCCTCGGTTCCCACTCCCAACCCCCCTGGAAAGGGCCGTGGGTCCCAGGGAACCTGGGAGGGTGGGGAAAACAAGGAGGGAAGGAAATGAGAGGGGGGAGAAGCCAGGAAATGGGTGGGAGGGATTGGAGGGGGCACGGGGGGAATAAGGGAAAATGGGAGGGGAATAAGGGCGGAAACACAGCGGGGTTGTTCCCGGCGGTTCCCGGCCGCTGCCTCCGCCCAGCCCCTGGCGCGGCCGGAAGCGCTGACGCTCCGCGGCGCGCCGGAAGTGACGTGTGCGGCGCACCGGCCGTTGCCAGGCAACGCCGCGCAGAGCCGGCCCGGCCTGGTTCCCGAATCCCGGCGTTCTCCGCCGGGAAACCCGCGCGAAGGAAGGAGCTGCGGGCTGGGCGGCACTGACAGCTTTATTCAAAGAGAAACGGGCGGCTTACAGCGGCAGCACGGCGCTGCGCCTGCGTAACACACACATTCCCTCCCGCCCATCCCCAACGGGATGCTCCGAGGTGTGTCCACGGCCTGGGGGAAATACTCGCTGGAATAAATACCCTCAGGAAGAATGACAAACCCTTCTCCACCTGTAGTCCAGCTCCTGAGGAGAGGGATAATTCCCCACACTGTGAGGGATGATTGTCCCCGTCCCGCACATTTCTGGGGTCAAAACTGACCTTATAAGTTACAAAAGAGAGTGGCCGCCGTCCCTGGTGTCCCCAGCACCCGGCGCCACAAGCGGCGCTGCTTTAACGCTTTGAGGTTTATAAAGTTTCCCTTGGTCAACCGACCAGATTTCCGGGGCGGAGCCTCCTCCCGGCTGCGCTTCTGCAAACGGCTCGATTTTGGACCAGTTGTGGTGTTTTTTGGCCGTGAGGTCGATTAAGAAGCTTCTCCAGTGAGCATTCCTGTCGTGGATCTGGGGGGGGGAAAAAAAAAAAGAGGAGTGGGGCAGGAGAACCATTATATATGTGGGGTTTAACCAGCGTTATTTAAAATACGGAAAATCCCGTTCACGGGCTTGTATAAACCATCATGTTACGGGTCCGTCACGAGGACTAAAGGACTGGAGGCCCTGCAGCTCAATCCATCCCAGCGCCTAAAATCCCAAGGCCTTCCTCAGGAGCTGGCACGGGAGCGCTCGGGTGGGAAAAGCCCGCCGGGACCCCCGAGTGTGAGCGACCCCCGAGCGCCGCGTCCAGCCCTTCATTCCCCGGCCACCTGCGGGGACGGCGAGGCTCCGTCCCGGCCGTGGCTTCGCAGCCAGCAGTGGGCGCTGCTGTGCCGCCGCAGGAAGATCCTCCCAGGAATCCCGCGGGAATGCCGAGCGTACCGCCACGTGTCGGCGCAGGGTGGACATGTCGGTGAAGGTCCTGTCGCAGGCCCGGCACTTGTAGGGCTTCTCCCCGGTGTGGATGCGCTGGTGCCTCCGCAGAGCTCCCTGCTGGGTGAAGGCCTTCCCGCACTGCTCGCAGAAGTAGGGGCGGGTCTCTAGGGAACAAGGCGGGGTTGGCACACGGGTTCTTTGGCCTCCCTTCCCAGACCGGGACGTGCCCCTCGCCGTTACCTGCGTGGACGTTGCTGTGCTGGGCCAGGGAGGCTCTGAGCCCGAAGGTTTTCCCGCAGACCTCGCACCTGTAGGGCCTGGCGCCCATGTGGCAGCGCTGGTGGCACTTCAGGTATTCCTTGGTGGCAAAGTGCTTCCCGCACACGTCGCACCTGAAGAGGCGCTCTCCTGAGGGGGCAGAAAGGGGACACCCGGAATTCTCTCTCAGGGATTTCGGCCCTCAAAGCGTTATGGTTGGAAGAGACCTCCAAGGTCACCGAGTCCAAGCTGTGCCCCATCCCCACCTTGTCCCCCAGCCCAGAGCACTGAGTGCCACATCCAGTCCTTCCCTGGACACCTCCAGGGACAGGGAATCCATCCTGTTCAATGCTTGACCGCCCTTTCCATGAAGAAATTGCACCTGATGTCCAGCCTGTCTCTCTCCTGGAACAACATGAGGCCATTCCCTCTCATCCTGTCCCTCATTCTCTGGGAGCAGAGCCCGACCCCTACCTGG
>VXBA01005646.1:587734-616263 GCA_013399895.1 Serilophus lunatus
GTCTGGGAGTTGCAGGGAATAAGAAGGTCTTCCCTGAGCCTCCTCCACACCAAAAATCCTTTCATTCCTACTAATTCCTTCCTGGTATTTGCAGTCTCTTCTGTGAGTTACCAGGAAAAAAGGCCATTTCCTTCGCACTCCGGCGGTGAAGAGGGAGAGTGACGGGAGAAACCATCCCCACGGAGTATTTAATGCCCACCTGTGTGTGTCCTTTTGTGGCCAGTGAGTTTGCCTTTGTCAGCAAAGGAAGCCCCACAGTCCTCACAAATGTAGGGCTTCTCCCCTGTGTGGGACCTAAAGGAGGAAAACCACAAAGGATAATTGATACATTAGCTCTTGATCCTTAAAATACCGGATAGGAAACTATGTTGGGGTTTGAAACGTAGCGGGAAAATACATTCTGCTCCCTCGGGAAACAGAGTGTTTCCAGGTACAAGAAGTAAAATTCCCATTTAGGGTTTTCCTTTTCCTCACTTTTGGGCCCTACAAAATCCACCTTTTTTCAGGAGTTATAGCTCAGAGCATGGAAAGGGACAAGGCTGCTCCCGTGCTAAAGACTGAAAGTGCATCTGGGTTGTTCCCAGCACAATGCCAGCAGCAGATCTCTTGGGACACTGTGGGCCTCTGCAATCCCTTGTGTCCTGCAAACTTTACCTGGCAGGAATTCCCATTTTTAGGACAAGAGATTTGGTCTTTAAACTGGGCCAACTTCCCTTTTTCCAACTCAAACAGGAATTCCAAACAAAATCATTCCTAATTTTCAGTTGTCAGGCAAAAGGCTTATAAGCTATCTGTTACACTCTCTGCTTGGAGAAAGATGGGAAATTCCATGGGCTGATTCACCCTCTCCTGAGAAAGAACACACTTAACACAGACACCAACAGAGAGCAACTCATTGCGTCAGGCTCCAGTGACTGCAGCAGGAGGCCCTGATGAACAGCACGAATTTTGTGTTGCTTAAAGAGGTGAAATCCCACACTAAATCCTTGCTGTCAGTCCTTGACTCACTCTTCGGCCTATGCTACTCTTCGTCAGCGAATCTCATTGGATTCCATGTCCCAAATGACTGGCTCTTGCTCGCAAGTTTGGACGGGACATCTGTGTCGAAATCCCGGCCGCGGGCAAGGCAACGACCGCAGAGAGCGACAGCATTTGCGTAAGAGAATTAACCACAGATCCTACAATCCGCATGCTATTCCTGTGCTCCTGCTCTAAGGAGAAAGACTCACAGCTGGGAAGTCAGAAGAGGAAGAGGATGCTGCAGGGAGTGGGAATGGGAGAGGCAGCGCTGCATTCTGACCTGGTGTGGATCTTCAGCTGGGATGGCTGCGCAAACCTGGAGTGGCAAACGGCACATTCGTAGGGCTTCTCCCCGGTGTGCGTCCGCATGTGGAACACCAGCGCTGTCCGAGAGCTGAGGATCTTCCCGCAGACGGAGCACAGAGGCCGCTTGACCCTCCCCTCGTGCTTCCGCACCGCATGAGTCCGCACGTCCCGCTTCCGCTTGAAGGTGGCGTTGCAGAGGGAGCAGGAGAAGCGCCTCTCCTCCGTGTGGACACACGCCCGGTGCTCCTTCCAGCTGGTGTAGCTGGCGAACCACTTGCTGCACACGTCGCACTGGTACACTTTGCCAGGCAAGCACTGGTGCACATCCCGGCAGTGATCCACGTATTTCTTCCGGGAGACAAACTGCTCGTGGCACTTGTCACACCGGATCACGTAGGTGGGTTTCTTGCTGGCTGCGCTTTTAGGGACCCTCTTGAGTTTAGACTCTTCATCTGACTCACGTTCTTCACCGTCCTTCTCGCTGGAGCCCTCACTGTCCTCCCCAAAACACACCTCCTTGGCTCCACTGCTTTCAACTTCCGAATATCCCGCATCATAATCTCCCTCCTTCTCGCCCTTCACGCTCGTTTCACCTTTGTCTTCGTGCCCTTCTTCACTCCTTCCTTCAGCTTCCTCTTGTTTCCCCTCCTGTTCCTCTCGCTCCTTGTTCCGGTCTGCTCTGGCAACAGACAAACCTCCAGGTTCTTCCTCACTCCTTGTGGCTTCCGATGTCTCATCCCAAGTCTCTTGGTTGCAGCTTGCAGTGTTTGATCCATGTGTGGGAGGAACCACCATCCAATAAACAGGCACAAGCTTCTCCTCCCGTCCAGACTCATGGATTTTCCTATTAAAAGAAACAACGGAGTGTGACTCCAATAAGTTTAACTGAAACTTAATTAAAATGAATGGTTTAATTAATTGTTTCAATTCAGACATGTTGGCCTTGGTAGGAGAGTTGTTTCCTTTCAGTTGTTCTTTGCGAGAACTTCACAGGCTATGTGGAAAGCCGAAAACCAGGGAAAATTTGGGTAGAGTTTAATTAAGGCAATTAAGGAAAATTAAAATGTCTCAGATCATCAAGGATCTGTATTTGTCACCTCACCTGGAATGTGGGATGGACAGAAATTTTCCTCCAAAGCCCTGGTGGATGGGGTAAGAAATTAGAGATTTAAAACCAAGGAAATATAGATTAAACGCCAACAGGGAGACACAAAATTCCTGTTAAAAACTCAAATCTGAGACTTCCTATATCTGGTTGCACAACTCCCCTTTCATTCCATGGGAATTCCCTGAATTCCCTGTCTGGGAGACCTCAGTCCAGTCACCCAAACTGTGAGCTCCATGAGGCCAACTGAAAAAAAATCTGTCCCGATTCCAACAGACTTCACAACAGATCCAAGGAATTCTGGAAGTAGGGCAGTGAGGACTTTGGGAACGCTCTTACCCTCGTCCCCAGAGAGGAAAGACATTCCCAAAAGTGCTGTACCTGACGTGAGTGGTGTAGGCAGACCTGTGGGCAAAGCTGGCGGGGCAGTGCTCGCACTTGTAGGGCCTCTCCCCGGTGTGTGTCCGGATGTGCACGGAGAGGCCGCACCTGGAGCTCACCACCTTGTCGCAGTAGGGGCAGGCCCGGGATTCCCGCTTCCTGGGGGGCACCCTGCGGACACGGTCGGGGGTGTCCTTCCGGGGCTGGAAGCTCTGGTCGCCGTGGGTGCGGAGCCGGTGCTGCTGGAGGTGCCGGTGCGTTGGGAATTGCTGCCCGCACCTCTCGCAGCAGTACCTGAGGGCCAGGCTGGCGTCATGCTGGAGCTCCGTGTGCTCCTCGTACTGCTCCAGGACACGGAAGGGTTCGTCGCACTTCCCGCATGCCAGAGGCGGTGGGATTTTTGCCGTGTGCCGCGGAGATTTCCTACGTTGCGTTTTACCGGGAAATTGGGAGAGTAAACTCTCCCCACCCTCCCACTGCTCGGGCAGAGCGTTCCCCATTACAACACAGGCTTCCTGTGCCTCAGTCTGACTTAGGAGGGAAGGACTGTCCTCGTTTTCCGGACTAACCGTGTCCACGGCGAGTCTGTTTGTGGAATCTGGCTTCTTACATTTTGGCAGCTTTGCTGTCCTGGATTTTGGGTCAGGAAAAGCAGCGTCCTCTCGCTCCAGACCGGCTGCTCGGCCTCCCACGTGCTCATAGCCTGCCAGCAACTTCTTCTGTTTCTGCCTATCCCAAAGGTTCCTCTGCATGGGAATTGCCACAACCTGGGAAGAGTTCCTCATGTTGGGATTCTCCTCGGGCTGGATGCGAGGCCACTGTGATCCACCATTTTCGCCTTTCTGCCCTTTCAGGTGGAGGCTCAACTCCAAGCCCTTCCTGCCTTCTGCTTTCACCTCTTCACAAATATCAAGCAAATCCTTGCATTCCAGTCTTTCAGCTATTTCTTTCATCCTCTGGAGTTTCTCCGCTTCAATCTCCACTTCTGCAGTGTAAACAAACTCCAGGAAGGAGGTGAACTCCTCCGTGTAAATGTCCTGCAGGGTCACTGTGCAATTCTTGGTGTCCAGCATCTCCTCGTGCAGGAAAAGTCCCTTGAAATAGTTGCTGGAAGCTGCCAGGACGGCTTTGTGAACCAGGAACTCCTCCTGAATTCCCAGGTGCTGTGTGTGAACTGTCACATCGCAGAGGTGCCCGAACTGGTACAGGGAATGCAGTGCCCTCAGGAGGTTGGGAGCAGCGACCTTGGACTTCATCAGGATTTTCTTCTTCTCCATCCTGCCAGGAGAAACAGACAAACGTTTGAATGTGTTCCCTCTTTCCTAGCTTTCCATTCACGTATGACATCAGTGAGCCCAGCGGAACTCTGTGTCCTAATTCCTCGTCTGTGAGACGAGTGAAGGTTATCTAGGTTATCCGTATCAACACAACCATCACCAGCAAACACACCTGGCTTATCACAGCCACAGACTTGGATCTATCCCCGAGGAAAATCGTTCGGAGCGAATATTCCGCAGCAATGGGATTGGCCCGGCCTGATGATCAATCATTCCTCACACAGGCACTTTCCAACTGCAGAGGTCACAAGGATTTACGGTGGAAATCAGGCTCCTTCAGATCCTGGAAGGCTGAGCTCTCCATGGACCCTTCCTACCCGGCTGATCCAGAATCTCCTCGCTCCCACTGCCGGTGAGTTTGGAGGTGTGTCTCCTCAGAGAAGGCAACAATATTCCTACAGGGGAACTACTTAGGAAAAGGAATTGGAAGAAACAGCCAAACAAAACACGAGTTGAAATATGGAATGATAGAACCACTGAGGCTGGAAAAGACCTCCAGGATCAGCGAGTCCAGCCTTTGATGGATCACCACCACGTCAACTGAACCATCCCCCAGAAGCTGGAAACTGATGGGAAATGGGCAAAATAAAGAGTTGCCGAAATCCTACAGGAAAAGGACTCCTCACTTCCAGATTCCACAATTACTGTGTAATTCCCACAGCCAGGAGGGGACCTTTGCTCCCAACTCAACACTTGCCAACATGTGGAGACACAGCCCCGTTGGCTCCTCCGGCACACCTGGGGGCTGCCGGAGAAGTCCGGATCCGGAGGTTCGGCCCACGAATCCACAAAAGCTTCCACTTAATCCGCTCCCTTAATGTTTCCCGACAGGATATCCTTGGTTTCTGTGCTGACCCCAGGGCCATGGAGCTTAAAGAAATCAATGAGCACAGCACGTGCTAATTTCCTCCGGCTCCTCTTAAGATTCCCATCTGCGATAAGATCCCGATCCGCGCTCCCGCGGGAGCTCTGCTAACACCAGGATCTGATACTAAGCCAGATGGGAGAGATACATTCCAAGATCATCTCTTACTTCAGCTGGTTCTGGATGAAACCACCCCAGAAACTGCTGGCTGAAGTGTCTTTCCAATCAAAAATGCCACAAATTAATCCATTCCCACCATCTTCTCCTTCGGAAAAAAACAAGTCTTGGTTTTTTCGGGGTTTTTTTGGGGTTTTTTTGTTCCCACTTGGAAACTGATCTTTGGTTTTCCAAAGTGCTGCTGAATCTTCATGACTCCAAAACACTCACTTCAAGAATTTAAATTAAAACAACACTTTCCCCCACATTTTATGGGTTTCTTTGTAACTTCTTTCCAGTTTCGTTTTTGTTTTTTTTTGGTTTCCTGGCAATATGGGAATAAATACCTAAAAAATGTGCGTGTGTGCAAGATTTGCTGAAAACATAATCAATCCAACAGGCTAATTGAAAAGAAACTTTAATTGCACCAGAACTGATGCAAAACTCAAAACCACATTTCAGCTCATTTACAGCTCCTGATAAGTAACTGGAATAAGTGCAACTGGAATAAGAACAGCTGGAATTAGTAAAATTGGAATTAGTACAACCGTTTTAAAAAATGAAGCCCAATGGTGGCTCTCAAACTCCAGTAAAAGATTTACATTTATATTTTGTTTTTCGCATGAGGTAATTAACCCAGTAAAGGAGGAACTTTTTAGGAAGGACATTAAATATTCCTAAAATAAAATACCCACATAACATGAATCACCATTTAGCCTCCTGAAAAATCTCAATCTACATTATTGAAAGATTTACACATATCCTCCAGAGAATCTCCATTTATGCTCCAAGAAAATCTCCATTTAGTCTCTAGAAAAATTTCCATTTATACTCCACAGCATCCCCATTTACCTTCCAGAAAAATCATCATTTATCCTTTAGAGCTTCTCCATTTACCCACCAGGAAAAAAAAAAAAATCTCCATTTATCCTCTGGAAAATCTCTATTTATCCACCAGAAAATCACAATTTATGGTCCCGAAAAATCTCCATCTATCCTCCAGGGAATCTCCATTCATCCTCCAGCATACCTGTGGCCAAATTCCTCCAAAAGTCTTCAAGTTTGTGATTTTTATTTTTTTTTGTTTAACACACAGCACTGCTTTACCTTCGAGACACTCCTGGGAAGGCTCCTCCCACGAGGAAATCCAGGCTGGAACAGCCCCAGGGCTCAGCATCCTCTGGGAGTGGTCCAGCCCCGCCTTGCTCCTTGTGCCCCTGACACATCTGGGACCGTCATCTTCTGCATTCTACTTACTCACTGCAGCCACCAGGCTTCTATATGTGCATAAAGCCCTGCAAGGGAAAAAAAACAAGACACCGGGAACGGTTTCATCCCGACGTTTGGCAGCAGCGGCAGCTTCCTCAGGGCACGGGGGCATGAGGGCACACGAGCGGGCTCCCTGCCGGGCCCTGAGGCGAGGGCAGGAGGAGCCGGGGTCGCTCCCGGCGGTGTTTCCCGAGGGTGTCCCGGGCTCCATGCCGGGGCTCCGTGGCCGCCCTCAGCCCGCCGCCGCCTCCGCCGCTCCCGCCCGAAGCCGACATGGCCGCCGCGCCCTCAGCGCCCTCAGCGCCCTCAGCGCCTCAGCGCGGCCGCCATCTTGGCTGAGGGCAGGGCGGCTCCGCGCGGCCCGAGGGGGAAGGCCGCCCCGGCGCCCGCCGCAGGCTGACGGCGGATTGCCTTCACGGTCTCCGAGCGCTGCGTTTCGGCCTTTAATCACTTTAAACTGCCTCAGTGGCTGCCTGTGTTGGCTTTGTTCCTCAGATGAATTAGTATCATGGAGCCCAGTTTGCTCCAGCTGTTACATCCAGCTCCTCGCCCTCTCCCAGTATGGATACTGGGACGTCCAGTGTGGATAGTGGAAGATAAAACACTGCCAGTGGTAAGAGATGTTTGTAGAAACCAACTCTGGACCTTTGACGCGGTAAATCTGGGCTCAGGAGAAGCACAAACGGCGGCTCCCAGAACCGCAGTTTCCCCCCGGCGATCCCGTGTTCCTGTTATTTATCACACAAAATTATTTTAAACGGCCAACGGATGGGACAAATCTGTGGGCTGTCAAGTACTTCAACACACCAATCTTGTTTCCAAGATAAATTCCTCCTCGGATGCAATTTTTTTTTTACTTAAGCGCAGATTTAATCTCCAAATTTTAACGGCCTGCAAAAACGTTGAAGGATTGTAATTCCTGGAGGAAATGTAACAGAAATTCCTTCAGAAAAATAAATCAGGAAGAGGCTGACATCTATGCTGTTTACCTTTCTTTTTTACACTTCTATTACACAAATTGGAACCTCAGTCTTGTAATTATCAGGCTTTTGGGGCCAGATACTAAAAAATTCTTGTGCACTTATGTGGAAAAAAAAAAAAAACCCTACTGTAGGAAAGACAGAATCAAAATATTGCAAGTGGAAATATTTTAAATAAAAATAACTAGTGCAAAGTCAATTTACTTAGACTGGGAGAGTCTGAGAGGTAAATCCAGCCTGATGGATCGCTCCCATGGAAGAGGGAATGTTTCCACCCTGAATTTGGTTTTCAACCCTGATTATTTTGTTTGTAGTCGAGGAATGTTTCTATTGTTGAGACACAGCTCTCGGAGTGGAAAGAACGAGCAGCGATATGAGTGATCCATGCTAAAATGTCAGGATAATATTCCTGTATCTCAGCACGAGGGAATGGTGTTTGCTTTTACTTTATCAGAAACCTGGTCTGCTCAGCAGTTCTCACCCAGAGGAGTTGGGAGGGAAAATGAAGTGAAGGCTCCCGGCCAATTTAGTCTTGCTTTCACAAGGATTGAGTGAATTGCTGGAGAAGTTGGCAGCGCCAGGCTGTATCTGCGTGTCAATCTTTGCCGAGCGGCCCAGGAGGGGATTCTGGAATTGCACCTTCGGCACGCTGGCGGCTGCGTGACTCCAGGCTGGATTTCACGCTGCCCTCAGCCACCGGTCTTGTTTCTCAGGAGATGAACACGGTTCTCCAAGTATTCTGGATGCTTGGGTACACTTCAGGAGCTTCCCAGAGCAGAAGGAAGTCTCCATGCTCCACGTCTCCCATGCGTGTCTGGGTTGCTGTGTTGGAAGAAGGAAGGAAGGGCGTCATAGTTGCTCTCTCTGGGTCATTAATTTCTCTTTGGAGTTTCAACAGGAGGGACGAAATGGGTGGGAGGCAGCCAAGAGGTGTCCGAATCTCCTTGGGCTGAGGAAGATGCTGAACCCAGGTGCCCCGTGGTGGGTCAAACATTCCAGGCGCCAGGGCGTTGTAATAAAATGACCCGTTCTACCCTTTAAACCAACACACAACAAAATCCGGGAAAGAATCTCAGCCTGGGAACTCAGATTTTATCTGAGCGTTTCCTTTGGTTGGGAGTGAAGATTTACCTCGGGTTTTGATCACAGTGAATAAGACCAGGAAAAGGGGAGAAGCTGGGAGTCAGCTCTGCCAGCTGGGTTACAGATTCTGCTCCTGGCTCATTGGACATTTGCAGACACTCACCCAAGGCCAGCCAGGACTTCTCCAGCAAAACAAGGAATGGAAACATCTCCAAATCCCAGGCTGGCTGCTGGGTGGCGTCTTCCTCCCTGGAGCACAATGGGAAGCTCCCCATGTACAGCATTACCTGGTTGGCATCGGGGCATTGGCAATTTTGGCTCTTCACAGTCATGTTGCAGATGAGCGCAGCTGGGATACCGTTTTGGAGATGCCAGATGAAACATCCTCATGCCTCCTCCCTGGATGGCTCTCTCTTCCGTTCGGCTCCACCAGAGGATGCTGCAGACTTCGGAAAGAGCAGCCTGGTCTGCAGCTCTGCTCATCCATCCCAGGATCCAGAGATCCGTGTCCAGTGGTTCGCTGACATAAGCTCGACTCTTTTACACACATGATAAAATGCGTGGAATCACATCAGTTAAATAGTTAAGGAACCTGGAGTGAGAATATTCTGGGAGGGATGGAAAGAGGCTGATCCCAGTAGTGTCTTTTGGTGGACAACTCCTGCCTCGTGCTGTTCGAGTGGTCTTAGTACTGGAAAGAATCCGACCACGGATGTCAACCATGGAACTGCGAAGAGGGCTTCAAAAGTCCTTTTCCTGAAGTTCTCCTGAATGGGATCCAAGCCACCACTCAGCAAACCTCCGGGTTGTCACCAAAACAGAGACAGAGCTTTCAGCATAGTCTAAAAATGCAAATTCCAGACAAACTCCTGATGGAAAGCAAACAGCAGGCCCTTGCTCCATGTGTCAGCACTGCTTAGGCTCTCCCGCTATTCTCTGTAATAAATTTTGGCATGTGATTGTGCAACAAATCAAACAACCCACAAATACTCCCCCTCACGCTATTCTATGTTCAGCCTCAAAAACCAGGAGTTATGTATATTCTGGCAAAAAACTCCAAAATCCTGGTGTCGCTTCGAAAACACAGGAATTGATAAAAGCCCTTATGTGTTTTGTCTTAGAAGGAGATATTAGAATAAAAAAAAAAAAGAGCAAGGTTTAATTCACAGCTAAGTACAGTTTGTTTTGGTGGAGAGTCCTCGAGTCCAACCATCAAAGTCCATATAGTCAAATCATGCAATGGTTTGGGTTGCCAGGGACGTTCAATCCCATCCAGTCCCATCTCCTGCCATGGGCAGGGACACCTCCCGCTATCCCAGGTTGCTCCAAGCCCCGTCCAACCTGGCCTTGGACACTTCCAGGGATGGGGCAGCCCCAGCTTCTCTGGGAAACCTGTGCCAGGGCCTCCCCGCCCTCACAGGGAAGAATTTCTTCCCAATATCCCATCAATCCCTGCTCTCTGTCACTTTGAAGCCGTTCCCACTTGTTCTGTTGCTCCAGAGCCTTGTAAATGTTCTCTCTCCCTCTACCTGGTGGATTCCCTTCATGTCCTGGAAGACCACAGTTAGGTAACCCCAAAGCTTCTTTTCTCCAGGCTCAACATTCCCAGTTCCCCCAGCCTTTCCTCAGAGCAGAGGTGCTCCATCCCTCTGATCACCTTGGTGGCCTCCCGCCCTTGCTCCAACAGGCCCATGCCCCACCCGAGAACCTGGAGCTTTACAACACTGGTGACCTAAATCTATCGAGGCAATGAATTTATTAAGTTGCCACTTGGAAAATACAAATATTTGTCACCTCTCTGATGGGGACCGTCGAGGAGTTCAGTGCCTGTTACTGCCATGGTTTACTTTAACCAGTATGGTTAAAAACCAGATTAAAAGCTGGTTTCACCCCTCCTTGTTCCCTTGTGCGATCGAGCCAACAGTTTTGATATCAACTTCATGTTACTGATGTGGGGACACATCCAAAAGTCACTGGAAGGGCTCCCACCAAGGTCAGGACCCTAATCTGGGAAGATCTCTCTGGAAGGAGCTCAGGGCCAGGTCAGCAGCACCCTGGGCATTGAGGCGCCCGTGATTTTGGCTCTGGGCTGTGAATTGCTGCTTTTCCCATCTCATTTTTCTTTGTAGCTCCTTCCTGCCTGTCGGCATTTGCGATAGAATGTGTTCCCACATCGTCAGGGAAGGGAGGTGGGGCTGCTCTTGGGTTAATTTGCTCAGATCCTGACCCCACACTCATGACAAGTGGCGTGTTAGGTCGATGGAACCCCAAATTTAAGGACTGTATCAGCAACAGCTTCCTTTTGTTACTAAATAAATCCTCTGCACAGCTCATTTGCTCCGTGCCCTTGCTTATGACACATTTTTAGGCCGATGGCACATAAACTTCTTTTTCTTCTCCTCCTTCCAGAGAAACAAAAATATTTTAACCCCTGCTAAACTCGAGGCCTCAAACCCAAGAGTTACTTATGGAAGTGTATGATTTTCTACTACGTTCCAGGGAATGTTGAAGCTCTGATACAGCATTTCCTTTTTTTTTTTTTTNCTGGTATGGCATTTCCTTTTTTTTTTTTTTTTTTTTTTTAGCTCCCTAACTCTTCCAGTGAAGCTCACATTGAAATAGTTTTAGTTGAGTTTCAGGTGAGTTTTAAAAACTAAAGTTGAAGTCAAGCCCTTATTTAAAAAAACTTTATTTGGGTTTTAGTTGAGTTTGAAATAGTTGAGTCTGGGGGTTCATAAAGATCATAAAGATCCTGTTTCTCCATCAAGGATATAGAAAGCAGGTGGATGATGTTTAGTCTCAGCCTAAGGGACAGGATGTTAATGCTCTCTCCTCTTGGAAACAATCTCCTCCTGTTCAGTTCCAGGCACTTCAATACAAAACAAATATTCAATCAGTAAAAAGAGAGGGGGAAAAAAACACCCTTTTTTCTTTTCTTTCCTCGGTTGGGTCCCTTCCAAGTCAGACTGTTCTGTGCTAAGGCCATACGGACTGCGGAGGATCACAGAGAATAAATTAATATTAGCACCTTGCTCCCAGCCAAAAGAAATGAGGCAAAACAAACCCCAAAGTTGTTCTTAATGGCAAGAAAAGAGCGAGTCCGTGCCAGATTTCCAGTCCCAGCCTTGCTGATCTTATCGGCCGCTGTGTCTGATTCAAATAGCTGCTGGTTTGATGGAGGTGATGCCAGACAAATCCCACCTGATCCCAGCTGCTAACCAGGGAGAATTTGAGAGAAAATAAGTCTGCATACATCGGACTAAGTGATGTTTTGGCAACAACTTGCTGTGTCTTCCCCTTGATCCCCAGAAAGCAGCATCACCTCGCAAGACCCCAAACTTCATGTCATCCCACAGAAGCCTCTTGACTTTTAGACACTGGAATAAGCCCATTTTTGTTTAATATAAACATCTGTCTTCACAGCAAAAATACTTCCCCCCTGTGATTATTTTCCTTAGAGTGCTCGCCACGGTCTGAGAATCCAAATTATTTGTGGAAAAAAAAAAAAAAAAAAAGAATTTAGCTTTATATCTGGTCTTTCTGTGTGTCCCGAACCCCAGTGTCTTCAGGGAGCCATGTTCTGCCTCTGGACGTATTCTGTGGGTGTATTTATCCCTCCGGGTGCTGTTGCAGTGATGAGAAAATGCCCTTTTTATCCCCAGATTGGGTGTGGAGTCTTGGCCCGGGATGACAAAACATGCAAGAAGCAGCTGCCTGGAGAAACAAACACCTGGCAAAATATTTGTGCGGAATTTCACACTTAGTCACCATCTGTGTGTTGGTGAAGATCGGCCCCAGCTGTCACACTCAATCCCGTGGAATCACTGAGGTTGGAAAAGACCTCCAAGGTCATCGAGTCCAACTTGGGACCGATCCCCAGCCAGCCCAGGGCACTGAGTGCCACGTCCAGTTGTTCCTTGAACACCTCCAGGGACAGTGACTCCACCTCCTCCCAGTGCTTAACGACCCATTCCGTAAGGAAATTCCCATCCGTCTCCATCTCTCATTCCGTCTTTGTCTGCTCCTTTCAGCTGCCCTGCCTGGAGAAGGGCCATGCTCAGATCTGTCAGCGGGAATGCCGACGGAACATCGTGATCTTATCACAAGACACATCGAGCCGCACTTCAAGCTCATTAAGAGCCCAATGAGTCCCCTTTTAACCATCAATATTTGTTCCCAGCACGGTCATTAAGCACAGAAAAGGAGCAGGGAGGGAGGTTCCGTGCTGGAAGTGAACAAATTGGTTATTTTTGGACTCCTCCCAGAGTTTGGCTTTCCCCCCAAGCCCTCCTTGCCCTCGCCAGTTTGGAGGGGAAATAATTCATTACTTCCCTCATGGAATAACACCAAGGAGTAAAGGAAACCAAGGAGAATGCTGTTGTTGAGGTGGTCGGGTCCTCCTGGGAGGTGGGAATGGGCAGAGCTGGTCCTTTGCTCCACCTCAGCGCCCACAGGACTAATTCCAGATATTAATTAGGATAAAAACTGAAGACATTGGGGATTATAATCTGAAATTCCAAAGAAAGCTTAAAAGCCAAGCGACTGAGGCTTGGATGTGGGCACAGTGCCTACACGGAGCTCAGGGTTATGCCAATGTTGGGGATAAAAAGGAGCATGTTAGGCATTTCTGACTCTTTGGCTCCCTAAGATCCACATCGTTTTGCCTCTTTTCCTGTTGTTTTTCTTGCAGTTTATATCCTTGGCTGTGGAACTCCTTAACTCCCAGATCAGCAAACAACACTTACCTGGATAAGGGGCTCTCTCTGCTTGCCACTCTTCTGTGGGATTGCACCACCTGGATAATTAATAAGGAGGAGGATTGATCCAAGGCAATTAAGAAAGGGTCAGGGAAATGCAGCACTGCCTGTGCAGAAATTCTTGGGCTACACAGGCAGAACCAAAATCTGGTTTTTACATCTGAAGGTTGGACTTGATGACCTCGGAGATCTTTTCCAACCAAAGTGATTCCATGGTCTGGTTTGGTCCAGCTCCGCCTTCACATTCCAAAAGTCAAAATGAATCTGTCTCTGAGGTGAGGGGTTTGATTGACTCCAGCTGCAGGAGAAGGGTTGGAAGAGCTTTTCCACCGATAATTCACCAGCTTTGTGCTCATTCCTAATAATTATACTGAATCCCAGGAACGGTTCTTAGAACTGTGTCCACCTCGCCCTTTAAATATACAAAAACTAAAATGCAAAAGTTGTTTCCAGACTAATAACTCACTCTTGAAAGAATATTTTCCTGACTAGCACTAAAATGTTAATATTCCTAGAGAGCACTGAGGTTAGGAATGCCCAGGCACCTTTTGGAAAAAAGCAGCTGTGACTTTTGTTCAGGCCACGAGCTCTTTGTTAGAAGCATCTGCTTTTACTCCAGATATTTAATGATTGCAAAACACCAGAAATTCAAAAGCTGTAGAAATGCCAAAGTGGATAAAGCAAAAGTATCCCTTTGGAAGGGGCTGGAGTTTAGAAAAGCTGTGCTTCACCTCAATTAAAATCCCAGAACATCATGCTCTGTCATTATCCTTGATATGACTATTAACCAGGATTACAGGGAAGTAAGAAAATGTTGCTGCAAACACGGAGAAGGATCTGAGTGAGGCTGAATTTTCTGGGATAGGCACAGGCAGGATGAACTTCAGTGCCTTAAGGAGGTGGGCCTGACCTCTGGCCATCCCTCCACCTCCCTCTCCTCAGGCAAAAAGGGAAATAGAAATTATTTCCATAGGCAAAAAGGGAATTCTAACAAGCAAAAACCTTGACTTGCTGAATTTCTCAGTGTCCTCAGAAAGGGGGAAAATAAAGAAGCTGAACTTTATGAAAGCACTGGGGATGGAAAAATGATTTCTTCTGGTTTGCAGAGCGAATCAGGTCTGAAATGACACCTAATTACATCTAAAATGTCTCTATTTTTCCATAAAAGAAATATTGGGTGCCCACCAATGTCCCAAAGGTGACAAAAAGCTCGGGTGACATTTCATGCACCTATTTTTGCAGCTCACCTTCAGAGGGACACGTGGAATTGTGAGGTTTTCCAGGGGCCCAAGCGTTGGCTCTGTTTACCTGTGGTCAAGGTGGGGATGGCAACACTTCCTCGAACAACAAACCTCTCCTGGAGCATTGCTTCTCCTCCTCCAGAAGCATTGAATGCATTTTTATGAATCCCAAACACCAGCCTGAGTGGTTGGGAAGACCAGGGTGGTGCTGGTCTGGCTGCAGTTCAGATGCCACAGGTGAGATGGCCAAGCCCAGGCTTGTGTTGGGAAGAACATCCCAAAATATGACAGGTCCTATTTTTAAGCCCTACCTCCCTCCCAGACATGTAAAGACAAGAAAACCCATCCTTAAAAAAGAATGACAAAACAGGCTGGATCCTTAAAGTGTCAGAGAAGAATCTGGCAGAGACATGAATGCCTTGGAAAGGGCCAGGAGCCGAAATGAAGCAAAAAAAGATCCCAAATTACTTAAAAATGGGGTTTATATCCATCTCTCCTGGATGGACTCCGGGGCCACGGAGCTGACCAGCTGCCTCCCTCACCCTGTGCTGCCAGGAGATGCACAACGTGACATTTCAAACTTCCCAAGGGAACACACAGAGGTTATGGAAAAGTTTAGGAGTGGATCCGTGACTCCACAAATAGCACTTCCCTGCCCAGAGCGAAAAGGTTGGGAGTTCAAGACACACACCTAGAGGCAAGACATGAGCAAAGAGCCATTTATAGGTCCAGAATTCCCACGTCAAAATGCCAGCCACGGGGCTGTGGGGAGCTTTCTGGCCGTTTTCCGGAGCTGGGACAAGGTGTAGGAAGTCACGCCGTGACTTGGGTTGTGCCGTGAGGATCAGGGTGGGAACTGTGTGCCTCTGGAAAATATGAGGGAAGGAACATCCCATCTTTCCTGCTGTTTTTATTCCAAGGACAAGGTGCAGGGCCTGCCCTCTGAGAACAGAGCAGAGGGAGATGGCTCGGCACACTCCATTCCCTTCCTCCACACTTTCCAAACGGGGCTGAGACATCCACTTGGGTTACTTTGCTGGGAAACACAAACTGGAAGGAGAAATCCAAGAGGATCTCCATGCCTTGCTCCGAGCCTCCCTTGGGAGGAGCCAAGAAACACTCCTGGTGTGCATGGGGATGTGCTTTCCTTTGAGCAAAAAGCATTGCTCTCAGCAATGGGTCAGTTTTGGGGGGGTCCCCTCAAGCAGCAGCACAAACAGTCCGTTTGCAAAGACAAGTCTGGGAATTCTTTCTCCCGGAGCCTTGGGACACCCGCCTGTTTGTTTTGGCAGGGACGTGCTGGATGGGGTGGAGTTTCCACCTCTGATCCACCCATAAAGCTGCCGGGCTCGCTGTGACCCCCGTGTGCTGCAGGCACATCGTGTCCATCACCTCCCTGGGGAATTCGGGGGCCGCTTTTTTAGGGATACCGTCCCAAAAATGCAGCTGAGTCACGCAGACACCAGTGTCCGGGGACTAATGGGACATCAGCATTCCTTCCCAAGGAGCTGCCCATCCCAAGCCTGACAGCTGCACATGACCCAGGATAACTCTGCTTGTCCAGCAAAAATAAAGTTCATCCCAGCTGGATGTCAGTGCTCTGTGCCAAGAGATCCCATCCCAGGGGTTCCCATCCATGACACACATGGACTCGTGTGCTACTAATGTGGTGCTTCACCCCTTAGTAAGGCTGAAGTCACATCCAGGCTGGAATGACGGAGGCATGACGCACTCCCTGACGGAGCAGGGCAGTCTCCTGCCTCCAACACCTTTGTGGGAACCCGTGGTCCTTGTTTTCTGTAACTCTTTCAAGCTGTTCCCAGTCTGAGATGTTTGCAAGAGTCAGAGTTTGTGCGTTCACGCTGTTTCCCTGACAGAAAGAGGTTGCTCCCTCTAATTCCCTGGAAAAAACTTTTCCCTGAAAAGCTGCTCCGAGCCTGCCCTGACATCACGGTGCCTCTGCAACCCAGATCTGACCACATCCAGCATCAGAGCCTGGCACAGCTCCTCAGGCATTTCTCCATGGGAAAGGAGGAAAAGGAGGGATGCAGCCCTGGGGAGGCGCAGAAGAGGAGCCTCGTCCTCCTGGGATCCTGGTTGTCACCAATGGGAGCCCCTTGGACAGGCAGGCAAACCGGGAACGACCCCATCCAGCTCTGCTGATGCAATCCAAGAGCTCATTGCCATGGCAACAGAGCCAGGACCACAACAGGGTGTTTTTCCAGCAGCTCCGGGTTCATTCCACAGAGGCTGTTCCCATGGAGGGGTTTGGTCTCCCCAGTTTGGCACCGTGCGCTTCCACCAGTTCAGTCTCAGGGGACGAGGAGGGAAGGACAGTCCCTAAAATCCCACAGAGAGGGGAAGAATAAGCGGCTGCACAGCTCCTGCTCTTCCTGAACACACCTACTGGTGCTCCCAGTGGGCAGCTGGGACACCTGGAGGCCCAAACTGATCCCACCCAAAACGTCCCCTCATTCCTCACCCCCCTGCTCTGGAGCTGTGGCTGTTTGATCCTGAATGGATCACCCCGGGACAGGGTGGATTCTCCACCTTTGGCGTTTAATCACAACCAAATGTCTCTTTAAAGCCAGGTGGGAGCTCCAACACCGTCATTCCCACTCGGTGCCAAAACTGCCAGGGAAATTTATAGCCCTAATTCCGCAGCAGGTCAGTCCAGAGTGCTCTGGGCTCGGAGACGCGCGTCCAAGGAAGATCACATCCCAAATTCCGGCCCCAGCAGCACGTTGCATCCAGTGATTTGTGGCTGGNGAGGGCTGTCTTAGATGGAAAACCTCTCTGTCTCAGAGGAGCATAAAGGGGGATCATTTCAGGGAGGTGGAATTTAGCGAGGGAATTTGTGGTTTGGATGAGGCTCTAAAGCTGACTTCCCTACCTGGATAATGTGGGGTGTCACTGGGAGCAGTGACTCCATCACCCCCCACAGCTTTGCTCCGTCATCAATAGTAAAAATTATAAATAAACAAAGCAAGCTTGAGGAACTGGGCAGGGAAGAGCTCCAAGGGAGGTTGGTGCCAGCACCACACATTCCCACAACCATCAGCTGAACTGTGGGATGCCACTTTCCCACCCCTTCCCATTGAAAGTCACGGAGATGGTGCCTGGTTTGAATTGTGCCAAGGCAGAAGTGGCATTAAAAGGGAGAAGTCCTGCTTAGCTGAGGGGGTTTCCCATCCATGGTAACGCAGTGGTTCTGAGGGATGAGCACTCATGGAAAGGGAAGCCGTGGATGCTGCAGGAATGCTGGTGATAATACAACTGATCCCGTCTATTTGGGAAAGTAACTTTGCCCCCTGTTTCTTTGCTCCCCCCGTCCTGCCGGGGTGCCACAATAGCCATAGCCAGAGCTGCCTGATTAGGCTTTTCCAGCTTTTCCTAAGAATTTTCGGGAAACCACACCACACCTCCCAGAATGAGAGAAATGAATCAACAGAGAAATGAATCAACTCCCTCGGGAGCAGTTAATGGGAAGCTCGGCCTCGGCACAGCACTTTCATTTGGTCCCAAAAAGCAGCTTCTGGGAAAAAGAACTGGAAGCTTTTACTTTGGGGAATGGGGGACTGACCCCCAGACCTCCCGTCGCTGAAGATATCCAGCTCGGATTTCACTTGGAGCCCTCGTAGGGTCCCGGCAGTGAGAAAAAGGGGTGTCAGCTCCTCGGGAAATCCCAGGAGGGCTTTGGGAATGGGCTCAGCCTTTAGGCACAGTCTCATTGTGTTTTGCCACAGCCGAGGGCACGCATTTTTTCTTAAATCCTCCGCATCCAGTCTCTCATTGCCCGATGTTTTCCTTCCTGCAAAAACAGGGAGGAGGGAATGTTTCCCCAGTGAGGTCAGTGGAAAGGCTGCTCCTGCCTCCAGCTGGGCTGGGATCAGGCCGGGCCGTGCAGGTGTCCGGGATGGACAAGGATTGTGTGTCCATTTGCAAACACCCCCCAGCAGCTCCAATGGCCGTGAGCCCCGACTCGGCCCCTCTCGGACCATCCCGTGCGCCTCCCCACCTTTCTCCTGCTGCTCCTTTCGGGATAACAATTGCAGGATCCAGATGCTTATCTGCAGGGCTCTTCCCATTTCCAGCGGGCCTGTCCTGGGGCCACGCTGTCCTTCACCAAAATCCACCGGGATGCTCAGAAAGCGTCCGCAGATAATGCCTAAAAATGAGCTCCTGGGAAAGGTAAAAAGCCTCGGAATTACAGCAGGGTGGAGAACACCTGGAACATCAAGATTTCTTATTAATTTCCAGCATGGGAATTGGGTGAGGTTGGCCATAATTATCCCGTGAAATCCCACACCAGCTGCAGCTATGGGAGGCTGCACACACAGCTTTGACCTGCTTTATTTGACAAACAAATAGTGCTGGAAAAGAGAAAATGCCTTTTAAACTCCCAGGGAATTATTTTCTTCCCTGTTTTTGGCACCTCAGGGGGGAAAAAAAAAAAAGAAAAAAATATTCGTGGTGCTGGCTATGGAGTCAAGAGAGGGTTTTCTCCAGCTTCGATCCCAGCACTTCTCCCTCCCCGCCCGGGGCTGTTCGCTTTTGTTCATTTTTTTCCTTGCTGAAGCAGTGCCATTCCACCTCGGGCACCCAGCACATCCCTTGGCACCAGCACCCAGCTCCTGCTGTGCCGTGATAAGGAGGGAGGAACGCAACCTCCGGACACAGGGAACACGTCCTCTGTCCGGACAACACCCGGGAGGGCTTTGCCCAACCTCCCCGGCTCTTATCTTTATCGCCCACATTCCAAACAATCCCCACGTCCCCACGTTTATTCATGGAGTTCTTATCCTGGAGATTAATAGGATAAACAAGGCTGCTGTGGTACATGCAGCATTCACGGACACGGCGCATCCCGGCTCAGCAGGATCCAAGATGCTGCTCTGCGAGGATGAACAGCAGCGGCACAATTCCACTCAAAATAACCCGATCCATCCTCCCTGCTGCCCTGGCACCCGAGGGGTCCCGACTGGGAGCAGGGCAGCAGGAGAACGCGGGGCCTGAGCGATGCCTGTGGAAAAGTGCTGATGTTTTCCTGTGTTGCGGGGTCCCTCCCTGCAGGAAACAAGGCATTGTATTGCCGAGCGCCTCGCTTCCCGGAGAAATCCCGGCGGGATCCGTGTCCCGCACCGCTGGCATCCCCACCGCCGGCACTGGGCTGCCCACGGAGGGGGGGAAAAGCCGCCAGACCCCCCCCTTCCCACAGCAAGGAGACCCTCGGAGGGGGGGCTAAGGCAGAGCTTGGCACCTCTGAAAACTAAGGCAGGCTTAAGGCAGGGGTCTGATCCAGGCTCAACACATCCCGGAGGCCTCCCGGTGCTCAGCCAGAAGAGGGCACGTCAGCCTTGGCCGCGGGACAGGAATCCCAGCTCGGGATTTATGGGAGCACCTCGAAGGGTTTGGGTTCAAACCACGCAAGTGGAAACTTTCCAGCCTGGCTCTTGTTCCCGCAGAGCTGATGGGACTGGGGGATGCTCCAGGGGTCTGGAAGGAAAGGTCCAGCATGGGGTAGCATCACCATGGGTCACATCCCAGGTTTCCCTCAAAAACCCCGAGTTTGAGCCCTGCCAACAGCGTTTTGTGATCTTTTTTTAGCGTTTTATCTCCCACTTCTTTGCTTTTGGGGCTCTAAGTTCAGGGATGGCGCAGATTTCCAAGGAATTCTGCACAGCCAAGGGGGCTGGTAACTTCAGGCTTTTTAAGGCAAAATGTGAGGCATCAGCAATTCCAGGGAAATACTTCCACCCTTATTTATTTATTTATATTGGCCGAGGTGGGAACAAACGTTTCCTCACCACTCAGATGTGTGGGTAAGCTGGATTCTCCTTATGTGAGCAAACACGGCCAGGAGCGGGAGAAGGGTTCTGGGAGTTTCATGTATTTGGGGAACGGGTCAGAGAGGGACCTGGCTCTGCAGGGCAGGGAATGCCCAGGACTTCTGGCACTGGGAGCTGCAGCATCACACACCCCATGTGAGAAAACAGCATCCAAGGCCTGAATCCCGGGGGATGTGAGCTAGAAACACGGAGGGATGAGGGGAATGGTTATTCCAGTGCATGTGCTGATCTTGGAATGCAAGCTTTGGGAGTTTAAAGGGAGCTCTCCCGCATCCAGGCTGTTGGGAACGGGAAGCATGGCCTACTTTTTGCTACCTTGGGTGTGACTTCCAGCTGAACCCTGTGCCTTAGGAAACAAATCCATCAAAAAATAGGGATGGGCTCACATGGATCAGGCTTATCTTTGCCTTCCCCTTGGCTTTCTGTTTATACTTGGTGATGAGATGAGGTTTATATTGAATAATGTTCGCCACAGATAATTCACTGTTTATCCTGGATTCAGCTGGATTTGATGACACTGGGAATAAAGCTCCGGCAACACTCCCCAGCTGGCTCCTGACACGTCCCTGCAAAACACCCAGAGCAGCTCCTTGCAAACTGCACTTCCCTCCCTGTGGAATTAGAGGATCTCCAAGATCCCTTCCAGCCCAATCCATTCGATGCTCCACAGAAACATGTGGCCCCAGAAAGGCATGTCCCAAAAGTCATGGGGTTTTTTTTTCCCCCAGGAACTAATTCTGAATTTGCAAAGAAATGGAAGAAAAGGGGGGGGAAATACAGGGCTAAAGCCCACGCTATTCCCAGTTGGAGTTACCATGGAAGAGATGCCCAGAGTCAGCATCCAGTAAGGGGGCTGGGATAATCTTCCAGTTGCTCCCACCAGCGATAAATATCCAATTTAAATATCCAATTTTTCTCGCCTCTGAGCCACGAAATTCATTAGCAGAAAGGAAAACAGATTATTTTTTTCCTCGGGATTCCTCTCATGCCCCTGGAATGACAAGTGCAGCCCCATTCCCAGGGCAATCCGATGGCACCAGCCCCTCCTGGGCAGTCTGTCCCTCCTCCTCCTCCTCCTCGAGGAGGAAGATTTGCTGGATGTAAGTAACAAGAAAGCCTGGAAAAGAGCCCAGTTTGGAAGGCAGGAATGGTGACGCTGTCGGCAGGAGCAGTCCAGGCATTGCTGGGATCAGATCCGGAGGGGAATGACCTCAGTGTTTTCATGTGCTACAAGATACTTTCCTGCCAAATTTTTTTTTTAAGGAGTATTTGAGCTTTAGGCTCATCTTCCTTCTTAGGGCACTTCCCGATGGGATCTCTCCTTGGATGGGGAGAGGGGCTGGAGCTCCTGGGGGGCTACTGCCAGTAGCAGCTCAGCAGCTCCGAATTTCCCAGCTGATGACACATTTATAACCCCATTTTTTATGGAATTTCCCCCCACAAACACACACACAGTGACCACCCAGAGTCTCCCAAAGGGATGGTGCATCCATCCCACATCCTAAACCTGATCATCTGGGGGAGAGGTGATGCCTGGAGGAGCTCTTTGCTTGGAAAAGTATCAGAAGAAGAAGAATCTCAGACTGGTTTGGAAAGGACCTCAAAGACCATCTTATTCCAACCCCTCACTCCTTTGGAAAGCCAGGGATTCATTATCCTCCTGCTTCCACTGCAGGTTGTGTTCCTTGATGAATCCCTGATTATTTGGGCTGTACCCAGTTTTTTGTCCCTCTCTTCAGGAAGCAGAGGAAGAAGCAACCCATCCCATGCCAGTCAAATGAGCCCCGGAATACTGAGGAGTGTTTGGAGGAGCTGCTCATCCCTTCTGGAGGATCCCACCCTCCCTTTCCTTCCAGCTATTGCCACCCGGCCAGGGCAACACCCCAAGCCCCTGGATTGTTTACAATCCTGCCTTTTCCTTCACCTTTCAGCTGCTCCAAACCCATCTCCTTCCCAGGAGCACACACAGCACCGGGAGGGAACGGAAAAGCAATTCAATGCAGCTGGGCTGGGACAGCATTAAAAAAAAGTCCTGGAGAAAAATAAGGAACAACCCAGCTGGGTGTGTTGGAGGCATAGGGATGGTGCCACCCCCACTGAGTCACTCCAGTCCCTCCCAAGCCTTGGGATATGGGAAGGATGAATAAATCCCGTGAGGAGTTGAGGTTGAGAAACCCCAAGTTAAGCCCCATCTCGTGTTTGATCCTTGGGGCTGCCAGGAAATTTGGGGGGTGGGATTGCAAATTTGGATTCTACCACAAAAGCAGAAATTCTGACAGGAGGGAGAATAGGCAGGAAATTGTGTGTGAGGAGTAAACAGGCTATAAAGGGAGGAAATCAATATTTAATAACAGAGCCCAGCGCTGCCCTGGCTCTGCTCCAGGGAGGAAACCGCAGGCGGTTGGAGACACCTCCGTTTATATGGATACGTGACTGTCCCAAACACCCACAAGAGCTCCAGACTGTCCTAAACATCCAGGAAAACCCCAAACCCCAAGGAGAGCCCCCAAATCCTCCATCACAGACCCCAGTGCCCTTTCCAGACCCGACTGTTCCCCATGTGGCACAGGATGGATCTGAGAGTGAAAGACGATGGGGCTTCCTCTGGGATTCTCCCTCTGACACCACATGGGATGGACACAGCCCCCCTGCTCCCGGTTTGAGGTGAAAATGGGGAGCTGTGCGGCAGCTCAGTTGCTCGGGATGTCCCTGGAATGTGCAGGATACCCAGCCCTGCAACACTCTCTGCCTGGAGCAACCTGGAGTAGTGGAAGGTGTCCCTGCCCATGGCAGGGGCTTGGGACGAGGGGATATTTAAGGTCCCTCCCTACCCAAATCCTTCTGGAATTCTGTGATTCTTTCACCTGAAGTCCCATTTGCAGCCCTGACGGATCCCAACTTATTTCCACCCCTATTTCCTGGCATCTCCTGCCCCCCCCCCCCCAGCTCAGCTCTGGCCTGAAGATATTTCCCACAGGCTGAGGCTCCCGTTTAACAAAGACAACCTTTTCCCACGGGGAAAAACCACAGGGAAACAAGTCCTCACATATCACCTGAGAGAGAAGTGGGGCAACACTTCCTTCCCACGTTAATTCTGTATTTAGACAGGCAGTGACTCGTTCCTGACGGACACCTTGGCTTGTCCCCAAGGGGTTGGGAAGAGCTGGACACCCACCAGCACAGGAGAGGGGTTAAACCCACACTGGGAAAAGCCATTTGGGATGAAATACGTCTTATACTCCAGCAGTAATGACAGCTGATTAGGATAACACTTGATCCACTTGGATTTAGGCAAATTTGTTGGAGAAATTCTATCCAGGATCCATAGGCTGCACTGCCTGTGGGAACACATCCAGCATTGCTGCTGTTGTTCTCAGTCAGTGCTCAATATTCACCTTTAGGGCACTTGAGGCAGCTGCAGAGAGTGGAAAATGCCCCAAATTTGGGCTCTGACAGCACGTCCATGGAAGGAAAAGGGCTGTTCATCCCACAGGCTCCACTTCAGCCAGGAACCACAAAGCCTACATCATCACCTGGACTCGCTTCTCTCACTTCTGCCTCGGGTGCTTTGTGGGTTTAGGGTGGGTTTTTTGTTTAAATTTTGCTTTTCTCGTTTAAATCTCAGGCTCGGGGCTGCCACAGGCTCTGGAGAGCCGCCACATCCCCGAATTTCCAGGATCCTTATCAGTGCTCCACAGTCCTTCTCTGAGTGGCAAATAACCTTGAAATATTTGAACTGCAGAAACAATGCTGTCACCAAACGGGGTGAGCTAAAATGGGAATGCGGAGGGGACAATCCCAAGCTGTGCCAAGGAAAAAAAGAAAAAAGGTTTAAAACATGCTAAAAATATTTTTCTTGCCACATTTTGCCTTTGCCTCCAGCTCCCCACGAAGAACAGCCACGCAGATCCGGGGAGAAAACATGCAAACCATCCCTGTCCTTTTGGAATTGTCCATTTTCTTTCACCACTTTGTATTTAGGGGCCAAAAATGTCAGAACCAGATGAAGCAGCCCGGTTTTCCTTTCCTTAGGCAATCCCTGCTTGGGAAGGCGGGTTGGAACTCCCTGAGCCATGGCTCCTGGAACAGAAGGAGCACAAGCCTCTCCATGCTGCCAAATTCCCTCATGGCTCATCCAGCAAAGCAGATGCCCAGCATACACTAAGAAATTTGGGAATAACAGGGAATTCAGCAGAGCTAAAGCATTTTTTGCAGCATTTTTTCCCTGCCACCCCCCCCCAAAACCTGCTTTATCCTGCAGGTCATCAACAGGCAAATCCCCACTCTGAGCTCAAAATCCCAGCCCCAGCTTCTTGGGATGGGTTGGATTGTTTGGCTGGAGAAATCCCGGGCTTTATTTGTGTGGTCAGAGGGGTGTGTGCTCTAGCCAGGTGTCCTGGTGCCATTCCAACATTAATATCCCCAAATCTCCCACTGAAATGAAAAGGAGGGAGTTTGGGTTGTGGTTTTATGTTTGTCCTCTCCTTCACCTTCCCCCCCTGTTAGTCCAGAACTGCTCTTGGAGAATATCCCTCATCCCAACAGTGGGAGGAGGGACAGCAGCGAATTTAATTCCCTGTTTTTCCTAAATGCACTCCATCTGCAAGGAGAGGTTGTTCCCCAGCACATTCCCAACACGCTGCCCCAGACCACCCAGAACAACCCAGTCAGGAGTTTTAAGGCAGTATATTATTTATAATTAAATAATTATAATGATAAATATTTTTCAACTGAATGTTATTAGTAGTATTACCATTTAAATAATAAAACCCCACTCTAACAACAAAGGGAGAGGTAAAACATCCCCGGAGGTGAGTCCCCACCCCGGTTAAAGTGTCCCGTGTAAAACCCACAGGAATCTAAAAGCACACTCAGGATGTGTTCGCTGGTGTTCAGTGGGATTGCTCCTCCCAGGATTCCCAGTCATCTTATTCAAATGGAAAGGAAGAGACAATGCTTGGAATTCCTAGCTTTAAACTCACGGGGGATGAAGCGGGCTGGAGAAAGGGGACAAACCCCACAGGGATTTGAGAGCTGGAGTGAGGATGGGGCCAAGGCAGGGATCGTGTCCTTACTTGACTTCCAGCACTGGGCCACTGAAAACACCCTGAGCAGCTCCCTCCCACCTGGCAGAGACCCCACAGAGTTCCTGCAAACACAAGCAAAGGTCCACACACAGCTTGGGTTTTATCTGGGAGAGATATGGAATTCCTGGATTTGATAATGAGGTTGTTCTGAACTTGCCCCCCCTCGCCCCAGCTTTACTCTGGGAGTTGCTCCAGCGTTGGAGAAATGCTGACAAGAAAAGGGGATAAAACTGCAGGATGGGAAATGCCAGGCTGCCAAAGAGCAAACCTTCCTCCCATAAAAGGGAGGGAGATACCTGGAAGGGACGGGATATCTGAGGTGGGAATTGCTCCATTCTTTCCTCACTCCCTACCTCCTTCCCTCTAGGTGGGTGTTCACTCACTCCATCAAGAAAAAGAAATATCCCAGAATGATTTGGACTGGAAGGGACCTTAAAACCCATCCAGTCCCACCCCCTGCCCTGGGCAGGGACACCTTCCATTATCCCAGGTGGCTCCAACCTGCCCTTGGACACTCCCAGGGATGGGGCAGCCACAGCTCCTCTGGGCACCCTGTGCCAGGGCCTCACAGCCAAGAATTTTTCCCTAATATTAAACTTAAAGCTACTCTGTGTCAGTTTGGAGCTGTTCCCCTTGTCCTATCTCTCCAGACCCCTGTAAAAAATGTTTCCTATGAGTTCCCTTCAGGCACTGGGAGGCCACAGTCAGGTCACCCCAAAGCTTCTCTCCTCCCGGCTGAACATTCCCAGTTCTCCCAGCCTTTCCTCACAGCAGAGCTGCTCCATCCCTCTGATCACCTTGGTGGCCTCCTCTGCCCTCACTCCAATGTCCTTCCTGTGCTGGATCCCAGAGCTGGATGCAGGACTCCAGGTGGGAGTGGAAGGGATATATATAAATATATATCTAGAATATGAGTCAGATCTTCCCTCCATGGCTTCGATGTTTCCTCCAAGGACAGGGATTGCCTGAAGGAATACACTGATCCCAAGCCCATGGTGGCTGTTCCTCCTTAATAACAACAACAAACTGAGTGCAGCAACGTCCCGTTCCTGGTGTTTGGCATTTTATTCCCTTCTAATTGCTGCTCCTTCACAAGGGGCTCCCAAACTGGCCAGGGGGCATCAGCCTTCCAAAATATTTCGCTGGGAAATGTCCCATTCAGCCCTGGTAGTATTTAAAAACAGATGACGAGAAGCTTAGCAGCCAATAAAGATTTGGCATTAGCAGGGGACAAGTGGGTTCCACGTTGCCTAAATCCCCCCCAGATTCCATGGACTGAAGTGCTGCCCCATTCCAAGGGCCTTCCCAGGGCTGCTGGGTGGTTCCTGACGTGGCCCTGGCGCCGAGGCCTTGGAGATGTCTCCAGAGGAAGCCCAGTTCCTCCTATTCTTCTCCTGCTGCTGCTGGCGCAGGTGTCCCCCCCTCTGGCCCCATTGTCCCTCATCCCAACCCTCGGAATGTGCACAAACAGCCGCTGCTGATGTCAGGCACACACTGCATGTTTCCTCCTTCAGCCTCGGAGCCACAAGTTTTTAACGAGTTCCTTCATCAAGCTGATTTTTAAATTGTGTTTTAATTGGGTTCTGTTGTATTTTAAGCCCCACGTGCCCTCCAGCAGGAATTCTGGTCTCCAGAAGGTAATTTGGATTCGATTATTAAGCAAGACGGGGGTTTATGGACATGTTCAGCCAAGAAACAAAACCCTTTTTAAGTTATGAGCCGTGGCTTTGATTTTCAATGGGAAGGAAATTTAAAGAGTGTGGTATATTTAATAAAAAATGAAAGAAGCACAGCGTTTTTTTTGAACTCACACAAACTGTCTCTCTGGCCAAAATTGTGGGTAAAAATATTGGCATAAGTTTTGCAGATGGAGATCTCGCTAAAAAGTGATGGGGGGAAGTTTCCTGTCCATGGATCTGTTTGTAAACAGGGATATTCAAATATTTATTGGGGAAAAAATATAAAATAAAGCTACTGGGCAAAGTTTTTAGCTTTATTTCTGCAAATTAAAGGGCGACACAGATGTGAAAAAGAAGCTCTCCCCTGGGACAGGAGCCATATTTGGGGGATTCTTCGTAACCCCAGCTTGGGAATGTCCAGAGGCCCTATAGTTAGAAAGGGGCTTTTTGTTTTTTCCATGGAACAGAGAAAAATTGAACAAAAAGTGCTGGTTTGGGTTGTTGAAAGAAGATGGTCACTTGTGGGACCAGCTGGAAAGGGAAAACACGAGCCCTGTTTTTCTAACAGTCCTGGTCTGGCAGCGAGGAAATGCTTTTGTGTTGAGCTCTCTTATTCCTTCCAAGTAAAACAAAATTAAAAAATCCCCCCTCTTTTTGAACTTCTGACTAAAACCAAGTTGAAAGTGGCATCAAGGTGTTTTTTTTCCTCCCACTGCTGTTTTTTGGCGTGGCTGCTGTCCCCAAATGCTCCAGTTTTGGAGCGTCAGGTGTGAATCCCTGGGCCTTTGCTCAGGTAAGAGATGCCAGGAGGCATTCCAGCAGCCTGGGCTGCCCCAGGAATGCTGTGCATGGACAGGTCTGGGGAATACCAGCAGAAATCCACACTCTCTAGTATTGGGATTTTTGGCAGCTTTTCTGTTTGGGAGGGAAGTAAAGGAGGGGGTTCCTCACTTTGGCTCCTGCAGTTCCTGAGCCAGCCCAGCACACGAAACCCACAGAAACCAACAACTCCTGGAGTGAACAGGGAATTCATGGCTGTGACGGATGCCTGCCAAGCAGGAAAGGATTCCACAGACTCCCAGGCCAAGGGGTTAAAGTCTGAACTGGCTGCTGCCAGAGGGGAGCTCCAGGAGATGCTCCTGGGGATGCAGAGGGGAGGGAGGACCATCAGTGATGAGCTGCTTTGAAACTCCTTTGGGCCATTTGTTATCCCTCCTCCTGCTCTGCCACGTGTTGGGATGACTGGCATCACTTGACACGTGTCACCGAGGCATCCAGCAGCTCGTCTTCATCCCAGGGTCTCCAAACAGGGCAGCAGAAGGCACTGGGAGCACAGGGCTGGAGACACCATCCTGCCTTCCTCCTGCATGGGGAGGATGAGTGTGATGCACCGCAGCATCAAGGCCCGGGGGGG
>VXBA01005647.1:7449-56673 GCA_013399895.1 Serilophus lunatus
TTACCTGATCATAAAAGGAAACTAGATTGGTTAAGTAGGATCTTCCTCTCCTGATTCCATGCTGAATAGATCTGATCTCCTTATCCTGTAGGTGCAGCATAATTTCCTTTAAGATGATTCATTCCATAACTTTTCCTGGAACCAGGGTCAAGCTGACCTCAGGTCTATAATTCTCTGGATCCTCCTTCTTGCTCTTTATGTAGATGGATGCCACATTAGCCAATTCCCAATCATCTGGAACCTCTCCAGGAAGCCAAGAATCTTGAAAAACGATCGAAAGAGTCTTAGCAAGCACATCTGCCAGCTCTCTCAGTACCCCAGGGTGAATCTCATCAGGTCCCATAGATCTAGGATCTAGTTGGGTCAGTAGGTCTCTAACATCTTTCACCTGGATCACAGGGGGGCTACACTGTTCCCTGTCCATATCAATGTTAGTGGGTTAGGGAAGCAGTTTTGTCTTGGGGGAGGGAGGGGGAAGGTTGTTTAAACTTTTTTTTTCCTTGAAAAGGGAAACAGCCAACTTGGACGTTGAAACCCCTCCCCAGGTGGTTGTGGGGAGTGACTGCGGGACCGTGTCTCACCGGGGGCCCCTTCCTCCAGCAACAGTACCAGATCAGGGGCTCTCTCCACCTGTGCCCTGCTGGGTCCAGCCTGTGCTGGGGCTGGGGTTCTCCCTGGGCTGGGTGGGGACCGGGAAGCCCCTGCTCCTGCCCGGTCTCTCCTGGGGCTGGGGAGAGGCAGGATCTGCTCCCAGCTGTCTCCTCACAGCGGGGCAGCCTCTGCTCCTGCCCGGTCTCTTCTGAGGCTGGGCAGGGCTGGGAGCTGCCTCTGTCTGCTCTCTGGCCCTGGAGAGCAGAGTCCGACCCTGCTGGCCCCAGTAGTGGGTGTGTGTGTGTGTGTGGTGTGTGTGTGTACTGCAGAGCTCCCCCTGGCAGCCCCTGATTCCCCCTCCTGGAGTCCCCAGAGCCTGGCAGCCATGCTAACAGCAGGGGGATTGTCCTCGGAGGCAGCGGCTGGCCCCACGGCCGTGCTGATGGCCGCAGTGGGCAGGGACCCACCCCTGGCAGCGGCGGCCAATCCCGGGGTGGTCCTGTGGCTCCTTCTGAGGCAGCTAGAGTGGGCGGCCCCATGGCAGCCCCACGGCAGCCGGTCCAGCTGGCCCGCGAGTGGGGCCACCCGCCCTGGAGACCCCTCCTGGGGTCCCTGTGAGCAGCGAGTGCCCGCGGGTGGTGCCGCTGGCCCTGGGAATGCCCCATGGTTGGCAGTAGTAGTGGCCACTGGGCCCCAGGTCCAGAGAATATGTTTTTTTGGTGGGAACTGCTATCTTCCCTATGGTGAATTCCCGGGCAGAGGGCCGG
Organism: Serilophus lunatus; assembly: GCA_013399895.1. Lineage (NCBI taxonomy): Eukaryota > Metazoa > Chordata > Aves > Passeriformes > Eurylaimidae > Serilophus > Serilophus lunatus. The sequence goes on from VXBA01005647.1 coordinate 8,808, forward strand.
TGCCCAACGCCGTTGACCAACAAGAAGGCAGCATGCCTGAAAATCCTGGCCCCAGTTCATGTGGTATCAGCACTCAATAAAAGCCACGAACCCTGGAAGTCTCTCTGTATTCCCTGGCTCGTGGTGCTCTAGATAACATTGAGTGCTGCCCCTCCCGGTTCCTGCCAGCTTTCCTCACCCCACAGCAGCATCAGAGGCCCAGCAGTGACTGCAGAACACCATCCAGCTGTAACAGTGTGGTATCTTTTGCTTTTGGGTTCCCAGGGAAAGGGTGTTTTTCACTGTTTCTGTCTTTTAGGTGTTCTAGGACTGGGAAATACCACCCATGCAGCAGCTTTTCCCTCTTCCCTTGCTCCACAGCCCCACCAGCCTGCTTGGAGGCGCAATCTGTTATTTGTTTTCTTGGCATTTTTATTACAACGTGACATTGTCGGGTGATTATTTGTTGTATCTGTTTGGTGACTTTAGGGGGGTCCTATAGTTTTTATACCGCCCAGATTAATAAACATTTTACCTGTTGTACTTCTATTCAGTCTTTCATCACTGTTGTGCCCCCTAGTGGTAAAGTCACCACAACCAACTAGTTTAAGTAACCACTTGTCCTGTAGACCATCAGTTTTGCTATTAAAATTGGAGGCAAAGAAGGTATTGAGTACCTCTGCCTTTTCCTCATCTTCAGTAACTATATTCCCTTCCTTATTTAATAAAGAATGGAGATTGTCCTTATTCCTCCTTTTACCATTAATGTATTTACAGAAACACTTTTTATTAACCTTAACAGAGGTGGCCAGTTTTAGCTCAAACTGAGCCTTTGTTCCCCTAATTCTTTTTCTACATGAACAACATCTTTAAACATTGCCTGGGTTACCTCCCTATCTTTCCAAATGCGGTACACCCTCTTCTTTTTCCTTAATTCATTCAAAAGCTTCTTATCCATCCAGTCTGACTATCTGCCCCTACAGCTCATCTTACGGCACATTGGGATAGCCTATTCCTGCACCTTCAAGATTTCATTCTTGAAGTACATCCAACCTTCCTGGACTCCTTTGTTACTAAGGACAGACTCACAGGGTACTCTACTAGTTAATTTCATAAATAAGCCAAAGTCTGCCCTCTGGAAATCCAGCATGGAGGTTTTGTTAAGGCCTCTCCTTGTTTCACTATTTATTGAAACCTCTATTATTTCATGGTCACTGGATCCCAGGCAGCCTCCAACACCACGTTCCCCACAAACCCTTCCCTGTTAGTAAACAGCAGGTCAAGAATAGCCTTGCCCCTGGTAGGCTCACTAAATAGCTGTGACAAGAAGCAGCCCTCAACACATTCTAAGAACCTTCTGGACTGCCTTTTCTATGCTGTATTGAGTTGCCAGCAAATATCTGTGAGATTGAAGTCTTCTACAAGAATAAGGGCTGGTGAACTTGAGACATCCTCCATCTGCTTATAGAGTAATAGATCAACGTCTTCTTCCCAGTTGGGTGGCCTATAGCAGATTCCAACCACAATGTCAGTTTGGTTGGCTGCTCCTTTACCCATATGCACTCAACCCAATCATCCTTAATCTCAAGGTCCGTGGCATCAAGCGTTTCTCTAATATACATGGCCACCCTTCCATCCCTTCTCTCTCATCTATCTCTCCTAAAGAGTTTGTAGCCACCCAGTGCAACACTCCAGTTATACGGGTCATGTTTCCATGATAGCAACTATATCATATTTCTCCTGTTTCACCAAGACTTCAAGCTCTTTTTTTTTGTTGCCCATGCTTCGTGCATTACTGTACATGCACCTCAGCTGGGTTGCAGTCTTCACTTTTGATTTAAGTTCACCACCTTCAATAACCCACCGTGACAGCAAGGTTCCATCCCCTTCCCCTGTCTTACATAGTTTAAAGCCTGCTCAATGAGCCCCATCAACTCATGGGCTGAATACCTTTTTCCCTTTTTAGACAGACATAGTCCACCTGTGTCTAGCAAGCCAAGTATGGAAAAGGTCGCCTCATGATCAAAGAACCCAAAATTCATCTGTTGAATGGGGAAATGCAGTCACTGGTGCTCCTCAGTGATTCAAAATTCATATGTCTCTAAAATTGCAAATATTTATGTGCATATGTACATATTCAACTTCCACTTATTCACATTATACCTAAGTTGATATTTTTTCATTGTACTTCATCTGAATCCCCTGTTACCTCATTTGTTTGGTCCAATATGGTTTTGTTTCAGTAGGCTACATGGGATTAGGAAGAGAAGATAATTTACAGCATTGAAATATATGAATTATTTATTCTGTGGCTAGAGTAAAGCAGCCAGGACTTCACATAAGTTTCTTTTCTCATTGTTCCACTCAAGAGGATGACAAGTGCCTTTGTGTCCTGGGTCACACCCCAACATGTAGCTTAGAAAATACTAATACACCTCTTCTTCATAAGGGGGTAGTCTATATATTAAAAAAGGCATAAAAATCTTCAAAAATCATTTTTAAATCCTTTAGGCTGCTTCGTACTGTTCTTTTCACGTTCTCTGGGATTTTGCAATCCTCTCCCATCTTAGCCCCCTAATAAGATGAAAGATTGACATTATTCTGTGAGGTTCAGTTGATCTATTGACTGTGATCTCTTACAATGAAAACATGCAAGAGCCTTTGCTAACTAGAAGAGCACGTGATAAAGTCAGGGACAGAAGAGGTCCCATGTATGGTGCTGTAAGCACCACCTGGACAAAGGCAGTAATTTATTAAAAAAGGAAAATGTTCCTACTCTCAGAACTGAATCACACAAATGACAGAAACGAAGGTCACAAAAATCCATCATCACAGGGATGAACAATAAAACATCACGAAAGAGAGAACTTCTGTTGAGAAGGGAAAGGCCAAGGCATGGCCTGGGATCCAACCACAGTGTCCTTTTTCTGCACACTTCTTTTTGACTTCAACAGGCTTTGGATACATCATATTTTGAGCAGGGAGGAAATTCAGAGCAATTTCTTACTGCACAGTTGTGCTTTCTACAATTCAAAAGGGTTAACTTCAACATTAGATTACCATATGCTCAGGGGTTCACTAATCCCCTAGCTAGAACATCTGCATGTCAGGGTTTTCATAAGAAGTGCAACAGCTGTGAATCTCTGAAGTGTCTCCTAAAGCGATGACTGACTTTGGAGATTATCACTCTTTTCCTTTAGAGCAGGATGGAGCTTCCCCAGTGGCTTCATGCTGCTGGAAGGGATTCTGGATAACCTATGACTGTTTAATCCCCTCAGATCTTGGAAGCAGTGCAAGTGTGGGTGGTGGATGAAGAGAAAAGTTTTCCTACTGAATTCTGAGAATTCTTACCCTTCATGTGCTCCCTCTTTTCTGAGAGTGTCAGTGATTCGCTGTCAAAATTTTCAGGAGATACTTGAAGGAAAACATTTTTCCTTAGGCTGAGATAAGCCCCAGAGGTGCATAAACAAGCCCAAAAGGCTGGAGAAAAAAAACGGAACCTGCATGCAGATGTTAACAACTTTATATGTTAAATAAAGTTATTCTAAGGAATTACTTATACTCTAAGAGAAAGTGAGTTACAATTAAATTTGGAGTTAATAAATAGCGTTTTGTAGAGTCATAGAATATGCTGAGTTGGAAGGGACCCATCAGGATCATTGACTCCAACTCTTGGCCCTCAGTGTCACATGCTGAGTATTTGAAAGCATTGTCCAAATGCTTCTTGAACTCTTTCAGATTTGGTGCTGTGATCACTTCCCTGGGAAGCCTGTTCTAGTGCTTTCAGTCACCCTCTGTGAGAAAAACCTTTCCCTGATATCTAACCTTAACCTCTCCTCATTGAGCTTCCTCAAGTCCTGTTTCTAGTCATCTTTCAAGGCAATGCATGTAAAAATAATTAATTAGACTGCTTAAGGTGTACGTGTGAAGCTCAGCAAAGACAGACATTGTTAGTGAAGAGTGTTTACTCCAAGGGATACCCAAACCACAAGCAGGACATTTAAATCACTTCTCCTCTCTTTGCCCTTAATCTTTGCCCGTTGATCTTAAAACAGGAGCTTATAGAAAGTCCTCAAGCTTCTCTCAAATCTTAATTTGATATCATAAAAGCAAAGATAGTTCATCTCTCTTTCTGAAAATTATGATCTTTGCTCTCTCGGAGGAAAAGCAGTTGAACTCCTTCTTTCTGACAAAACATGAAGCCAGATTTCATGTTGAGAATTTGCTCAAAGTCCAGTGAATTACATTAGGACCTGACTGTCCATTACAAGTTGTATTTCATCTGGAAGAGCAGAGAAGGCCAGGTTATGTTTGATCACCAGAGGAAGGATGCAGCTTTAGCTCTTCACCATACCTCTATACTGAATAAGGGCAGAATCACAAAGTGAAGGCACCTGAGCTTGAAAGTGCTCTGCATTGCATCCCAGGGTGCAATCTATCTTGAAAATTAAATCAAGAAAATAGGCCAACAACTGTGAAAACATTCATGACTCATTCTTGAGCCTGTGAATATCTCTTTACAAATGATTTTCATCTGGGACCTTCTGGATCATTGGCAAACCATTTAGCATTTAATTTCCCCATCGAGTTTATCCCTTGATCTGAGGGTTCTGCACTGTTTTCTACGGTGATGTTTCTTTCTCCCCTGTCAGGTGAGGAGGAAGAAGAAAAGGACAGGAGTGAGAAGATTAATTTTTAATTTGAGCATAGTTAAAGTGAAATTTAAGTGTCAAAACAGGTACATTGAAAACAAGTGCCAAGGTTGCTTGATGGTCATGTAGCTAAAATGAAAAGAGTTGCCCTCCTGAACAACAACATTTATTTTAAAGTTGAGCTCAATAACTCAATGTTATGTCTTATATGTATAAATATTTTGGCTTGGGTATCATTCTTAGCTGTATGGACTAGAGATCCTTTCAGCATGTATCATATCACTGAATTCAACAGGATGAACAAAATTCTGTGGTTCTTGCCCATAAAACATTTTCCAGAGGAGCAGAAGGTTATGCTTCTTTGTTTAGACTCAGCTACCAACTATATTTGTTCCCATAAGCTTATGTTATTTCTAAAAAATCTAAGATTTGTCTAGGATGAAAAAGAGATTTTATTTTTCCAAGAGCTGCATCTGTGTTGGATTTAGAGAGCTTGTGAAAATCTAATGTCAAATGAAGTTTCATACTTTCAGTGCTGAAGGATGAAGAAAAAATGACTCATAGCAACATGTATTAGTTTAGGGCAATTTTTGTCAGTTTGTTACTATTTAAAATGTCCAGACTATTTCCTCTTGATTAATTGACACACTAGATGAAATAAAGACACAGGCTGAAGAGATAAGATGTGACCTTGGAAAAAAAAGTCATAAGAATACTAAAATAATAAATTAAAACAGATGTTGCAAAGCTTAAATACATGAAATTAAAACTTTTCAGAAACAGGTATATGGGATATCTGTAACTCCCTGGTTAGATACCAATCTACAATCTATATAATCTGATTTTCAAAGCTGTTGACTACTGTTATGGATTGTACTTTCTGGTGGAATTCCTCACACCAACACACGGTTTTGGCAGGGGGGAAGCACAAGGGATTTTTCCCTTCCTCATTTCAGCAGCGCCATGCTCCTGGGGCCAGGTAGGGACAGGGTCAGGGATGTGGATGTAGGGACAGGGAAGAGAATTCCCAAAACTAACATCATAGGAATTGAAGAATACTCAAGATCCTTGCTGCAAGATTTGCACTCTCGCTTTTTCTGGACTTGTCTGGACACAGCCACATCACTGTGCTCTCAGCACTTCCCTCATCCCCTGCTTCTATGCCATGCACACCAGCTCGGCTGACCACTGTTGCCACCACTGCCTGTGCCTGCCATTCCTACCTGCCCACTCCATATGCCTCCAGCCCAGATCCCTGCTGCCACAGACTGCCTCTACCATTGCCATGCCCCCAGCCCAGACACCACATCTGCCCATGCCTATAGCATTCTCAGTGCCCATCCACACTCAGCTGCTGCTGCCACGAGAAACCTCTACTTCTCAGTCCCTGCTCTGCAGTCGCTGTGCGAAACCACTGTTTTGATCATTTCTGCAGCCACCACTGCTGCCACCACCCAGAGCACCAGCTGCCAGCGGAGTCACAGCTGCCATTGTAACAAGTCTCGCAGAACACATGGCCACCATCTCATGTGGTCCCCACCGCTGCTTCGGAAAAGTCCTGCACAGCAGCCCACCGGTGCTGTGTTCTGGTCACGGCTGTAACTGCACTCATGCCGCGCTGCCAAGAATTCTGCCAGCGCTGTTTGCTGGCTGTAACTGCACCAAGGGAAGAGAGATTTGGGATGAAATTAATTTTCTGTTATTGTTATGTTGCTTTTTTTCTGTTTTGTTCAGTATTTTTAAAGAATTGTTATTTCCTTTTTCCACATTTTGCCTGAAAGCCTCTGGATTTCAAAGGTTATAGTAAACTGAAAGGAGGAGTTTATTCCTACTCCAGGAAGGTCCTGCCTTCCTGGATATGTAGAAAATTTGAAAATTATACTACTCTCACATTGCAGGAAGGTAGTCCCATTAGAAGTGTTTTCAAAAGCCTTATTAGTGCAAATAGGACAAGCATTTCATCTACTCAGTAGTATGAAACTGCGTTAATTGTTCTCCAAACATGTTTTGTAATAGATTTATGCTCAATAAAGGTATCAGAAACTGTGCAGTGGACAGCAGTTTCCAAAGCATAAATAGCAGGAATCCATCTTTTCTGCTATCATAACTTTGTATCAGTCTGCTTTCTGTTACTTCAGACACTGTTAGATCAAGTGAGGTTAAGGACATGAGGGAAGTATATGCTTTTCTTCTGCCAAAACACCAGTGTGGGACAGAAAAGGCAAAAGCAAAATGTAGCCTAGGATGATACTAGGCAGAATGTAGCAGACATGACCTTGGAGCATAAACAACTTTATATACCTCCCAGAAATGGAGCATTTACACTGTAGGTGCCCTCAATTAACAGATATAGGAAAGTAACTGGATGTAAAATAAAGGGAGAGAACTCAGAGAAGGAAGAAAAGTCATTCCAGAGACCAGTTTTAATTGCTTTGTATTTTCAGCAGTGGGTAGTGTTTATATCGGAAATCCTCACAGTTTACATTTGTTTTATAATCTTTTTTAACTTTCCATTTTTGGATTGCTTTAATGAAGAGGCAGTTACATCACATTTTAGCAACTGTGATGGTTTAACTAGTAGCTAGGAATGTGCTTGTTTTAAGTGTTCTGTTTAATGCAAAGAAGCAGATTTTACAGATTTTGATGTGCTTCTCCTCACAGATTGAAGTTTGCCTCACCTTTTATTGTTGAACACTTTATTTTATGAAATTTTAGGGCTTGTTCAGAATAAAAAAACTTTTTTATATGGATTTGAACTGTCAGCTCTTGATATAGACTGTTCTTTATGCTGTCTGATCTGGTTCTCATTCTCTTTACTTTCATAGTTACTTCATTGGTCTTGGTGAGATATTAATGAGATTTTGACCAGATGGTTGTCACTGCATTACCCCTGCTCACCTTGTCCACCCATGAAATGCCATGCAAACACATACATGCCGTTTCACAAAACAAATTAGATTGACTGACCAGAAACAGGCTTTTGCACTTTCTGGTTTTTATCCTGCAACTACATCTAATTCTTAGTCTCACCTGACGTACTGAGATCTGATAAGCCAAAAAAAAAGTGGTGGCGAGTTGCTGTTCTGTCTGTGCCCAAAGTGCGTCACATGCAAGGGTGGGAGGAAGAAGCCATACTGTACCAAGTGTCTTCTCAATCTCATGCTACCCCAGACCCTGAAGGAGGACAGCCTCACATGGGACTGTCCTGGCTCACATGACATAATCTGGCAGTGGATGATGTGGTGCCCATACCCAACCAGTGCCATCATCCACTCTGTTCAAAACTAATGCTGGAAAAGTAGTAAGAGGAGCCCCTGATTTGCCACACAAGACAGATCAGCTAATTGCTAATGAAACAAATTGCTCTATGCAGATCCAAAGCAGTGCACAGTTGTATCAAAATAAATGGAATCACGGAATCACAGAATTAACTAGGTTGGAAAAGACCTTTGAGATCATCAAACCCAAGCCTATAAAATTGTTTGACAGTTACTGATGTGTTGCATTAAGATATGTAGTGCTTATGGAGCAGGAGGGTGTTCACTTAGATCTATAACAAAAAACTGTTCAGGAAAAAATTTCACTGATTTTGTCTGATCAGTTTAATTTTTCAGTTCAGAATAAACACATTCATTTACAGCATCAGCTAGCACCAGCAACAATGCCTGGCATTATTTCTCCTACACCTGTCAACATCCCCTCCTTCAAAAAAAATTAAAAAAACATGTATGTGGCTTTTCTGTAGTAACAAACAAGCTAAATAGCCACATTTATATTCTCTAAAAGCAACTGTGAGTATGGAAGCCCATATATTAAGCAAGGTAAGGGCATGAAATTTTCTACTCTTCTACTTAAACTTGAAGCACAAAGCTAGAGGCGAAGACAGAAAGGAATGCAAAGGAATTCTTAAGGTGTTTATGAGCCCTCAGAATTAAACTGCAGTGTAAAATGATTTGTGATGAGAACAAGGCAGATAAGGGAAGTGTTCTACCACGTAGCAGCCCTTTCAGTGAAAAGTTATCCCCACGGACTAGGCCAGACCCCCACAGCAGTTTGAGATGGCTGTTGAAAATTCTTCACTCTGATGGCTGTGAAGTTGTCAGGGGCCCTCATGGAAAAATTCCTTCTATGAGGTGCAGCCTAAGGCCTTAAAGCAACATAATCCATTCTGGATTCCTTCAGGTTTTGAAATATGCAAGCGACTATGCAGTCACTAAGTCTGTGCTTTGGGTGATATTTTTTCGAGTAGTTCTGCATCTTTGTGGTTCAAACCAAAGCACAAACATTCTTTCAGAGACCAGAAAATACCTGACAAAAAAAATTAATGGTTAAAATAGCTCCAACTCTTACAGCTCTTACTGCTAAGAGTTAATGTTACTTTACTGTTAAAGTTGCATTACTGTTAAGTCACAGAAATGACCCCAGTGCTTGAATTTATCTTCCAAATTTAAAATTCAAAGGAGAAGGAAAAGTCAGATAAGATACTGAAAGAGAAAGGAGGATCTGGGATTTTCAGTACTGAAAGAAATCATATTTATTGGATATGCAAACTATTCAAATTCTATCACATTTCTCTAAGTAGAGAACATGAAGAATTTATCCATCTATAGTAGACTATTCACAGTGCAGGTCTCAAACAAAAGATTTAATTGTGTTCATCACAATTTCATGGAAGATCATTAAAAATGCTTCCAAAATGAATCACAGTTCTAAGCAAAAGTAAAAGCTTGAATCCATGAGAATTTAAATCAGCTCTCACTGATGTAAAATTTTCTAATTTCCTAGGCTTCCTTCTGCAACTCTAAATGGCACCCTGGTGCTATGTAATAATGGCATAGCTTTGTGGAAAAAACAGGAAATATAGCTTTCACTTAACTATAATTGACCAGCACTTTATAATAATAACACATGTATGCTTGATTTTAAGTGTTCAAATGGAGGAAATTAATTGCTTCAAATTACTGAAAGATGAAAGTTATCTGTCAGAAATTAATTGGCTGACAGGATGTCAGTAATCCTCCTCCTTTGCAGAGTGTGGCAGACTCTTGTGGTCAACACTGAAAGCAACACATTCTTATGGAGATTTATTGAGCTTTAATAATTGCTTTAGTAATTCCAGTAATTCAAAAAGAATTGCATCAATAATGCACCCTCCCTAAATATAACACGCCAAACTTCCTTTCCCCCCCTGCCTTGATTAAAGAGCATTTTCAGAATTACACATGTTTTTCGAGAGATCTGCCCTCAGTATAGCCTTCCTTGGCTGGCAGTCAAAAAACTAATGTGTTCCCTGTGCAGTTGGTGTGGTGCGTTGTAAATCAACTATACTACTGAATCTTCATAATGGTTAGGAACATACTTGGTACATAAGGGAATATCGCTGGTGGGAGGGTCATGGTGACAGCACAGTGAGATATGTACTGACTTATGGCCAGTATGAATGGTGACATGCACACTGAAGCTGAAAAAGGAGTGAAGTCACAGCTTGAGGTGAGGTGAGGTATAGTAGTTAAAAAATGTCTTGGTTTGCCCCTTATGTGACGTGTGTGATGAAAGTAAGTACTGCACATGCCTTACACAGAGGTCTGGATTCTAGCAAGTATTAGCCTGTGTCCCAGCCAATTTGGAATGAAGGTTGTTTGAAAAACTGGTACTAAAGCATGACTTGGAAACTTGATTCCTCCTGAGATCAAGAAGTCTCCTTCTGGCCTACGTAAATGCCAACTCAGTGGACATCCTGGCTTGCAATGACTCTGAAGGTGTTTGCTATTTTTTCAGTAGATAATGCTATGGATCAAGATCTCCAAGATGACCTGATTATAACAGTGGTGCCAGAACAGTCAGCTTGATGTAGTTTAGGGTTTATACTTGGCAGTTAATAAAACAAATTGATCATCTTTGCCAGAAGATATTTCCTTAAGGAAAGGGTGTATAAACGACCTTTTAGCACAGTCATCTAGTTCAGCCCTGATAGCTTTACTGCATATGACAAAACTCATTCAGGATCCTACATTACAGAAATTTGTAGAAGAGAAGTATAACATTCTCTATGTAAAATCACAAAAAGGTCAGTGTTTCTTAAAAGGATTTAAAATCAGTTTCTCATTTTTGATGCATGGTGGGGTTTTGGTACTTTTTGGCACAGCTTCACTGTCAAAGGGCTTTTAGATAACTGTCGTCCACTTAGATGGATTTCCAGCTCAAGTAGATGACATATAGAAAACACTTATTCTTACATTTCCTGTAACTTTCTCAATGAATTTTCATGGAAATAGTTAGGTTTAGTGGTATTTCAAGAACAAACTGATTCTTTACACACTGAATCTCTTGCCAACACATTGATGTGGCATTGATCTCAGCTGGCCTGGAGATTTTACTTAAACAAACAAGCAACCAGAAAAATTACTGAACTTTTATGAGAACTTAAAACCTGTGATTTGAGTAATGAGGCACTTACTGTGATCATCTGAAAACAAAACCTGTTTACTATTCCTGATAAGGGATTTTCAGTTTCAAACCAAATCTTTCCATACTCTGTCTCCAAGAGAATTTGTTAGAAAAAGCTCATATCTCAGTTTACATTATGATACACTGAAATGTCTTTTTCTGTAGTATGCAGTTAATAATCAGTATCTTTTATCTTGCTTTTGACACTTGAAGTGACATCACTTTGAATCTTTCAATTAGCCTCTAGGAGCTCTGTATGATCTCAGGATGATTTTTCAGGAATATTTCAATAAGATGTCCTTCCAACCTGTCACCCAAATATATCACTGATGCCTATACATGAATGTGCTAGAATTTCCTCTTGAATCTTGGCACTTCTAAATAAAATGGAATTGGAATTGCAGCTTTCTCAAAGCCTAGATCTGTATTGCCAATGGTTTTACACTACAGAAATATTTTGACAAATCCACCTTTTAATGATCAGTATAGAACAACTTATCAAAGCCTGGAGAATATCACAGCAGTTTTTCTTAGTTTTTTAAAAAAGCCTTAACTGCCAAGAGCATGTCTTATTTTATCCAGGAGTTTTTCACATCAGAACCATACTCTAAAACCAAGCTTTAAAAAAATTCCACTCAGTTATTTGTTGGCATCATCATAGATGTTGCTAAAACGCATTCCATTAATTTCCAGCATTTGTCAGTGATATTTCAATTGTATAGGAATGCTTCTGATCCATGCAAAATTCTTTGGAAAGAAAATATTCCCCTGCAAACACAAAGCTTGCAGAACTAAGGTGTACAGCTCTGTGCTTCCCAGAATTATAATCTGCCTCTAGACATGAAAGGAAGGTATTCTAATGGAGAAGCAGATTTTTGTCTGTTATTTTTTCCCTGTGTACCAATAACTTACTGCACTCTAAGGGGAAAATATTAAAAGGGAGAAAAACGTAAACATCGAAAAATTAGTACTGTGCGAAGTGTCCACTTTATTGCGAGGCATGTCTGAGCCACAGATGCTTTACTGTAGTCAAAATTAGAGGAATTATTCATATGACTTTTTGGTGTTATTTGTTATACTTGCCTTAAAAATACTATTTTATTATTGAGAGAAATGGTATTGTACCAGAACTGAGAAAATCAAACATCCATTTCCCTATATACCTCGATTTTTCAGTACTCATTTGTCAAAAGGTTAGTATTAGCCAATTGTATACTTGCTGAGTATGTTTGAGTATGTGGTATCCTCTCCTATGATATGATGAATCCTGTTTTTGTCTTCTAGTGCAATTCCTACATCTTAACATATACATGTCTTTTGTGTTACTACCACAGTGATGATGTATGAAAAAATATGTGAGTTTAAATCCCTGGGGAAAGATGTAGCTTTTAAAACTATTAGGTAAGCAAAAATCTTCATTCAAGAATGCTAACTCATCCCTAAATATACTGGGCTCCTGTGAACCTTAGTTAAGGATCCTGCATCCAAGAAAGAAGACAAAACTGAACCATTTTGGATGGTATTTTTAGAAAATCCAAAGGCCAGCAGCTCTACCACAGCTAAAGTAGAGCCAATCATAGCTTTGGGTACGCCCTTCAACCCTCAAATATGTGTGTATGTCCATCGGCATGCACTATCATGCCATGTAGGCCTTGGCTCACACAGGAGAAAACAGGAGAGGTGTCATAGCCCATTGGTGACAAGCCTTTGTAGTTTGGGAATTCCACGCCAAGTAAAAACATATATTGGGCCAATGGCAAAAAAGATGCAAGACTTTTGGCAGTTATGGGGTGTGCTTCACCACACCGGCATTCCTCTATCTCCCACCGGTCGAACTATTGTTGAATGTGCCCACGGCACCCTAAAGTGCATGTTTGAAAAACAGAAAGAGGGAATGTTAGGACAAACTCTCTATGCAACGTTGTGGAAAGCCATTTATACACTGAATCATCTAACAATCCATGAAAAATCAAATGTCCCTGTAATTTTAACCCATTTTTTGTCACTGCAGATTTCTGATGTTTGAATTTATGCCTCAAGCTAAAGTGCTTGTCTGCAATTTGGTCAGAACGGACTGGGAGCAACCCTGGGAATTGTTCACCTAGGGTCATGGATATGCCTGTATCTCAACAGATGCAGGTCCTCTGTGGGTTCCTGCTCACTGTGTGCACCCAGCGGTGGACCCTCATCACAACTATGAACATGAAAAAAATGCAGGTTGCACATCACCTGACTCAAAACAGCAAAAACATACGGGCAATGTTAGCTAGGATCATCATTCAGATCCATTTCTGTGCCTCTATGGCACAACTAGGACAACCTTTTCACATTTGCTTGGTGGGAGAGCCTTTGGAGGACTTCACCAAAATTGTAGAAGGGGGCTATCAGTTGAAAGAATGTATAACAACTGCAAGTTGCACACGTAATTTTGTTAAGTAGGATGACTACCTACAATTTGTTTCTAGTTCATGGGCATGGATGAAGATGCGGATTTTTTTTAATAGATGGTGGTTGAATAAGTGGGACATAGGAAGTCGATTAATGAGATTGATAAAAACTGGTTTGTTAATATTGCATATATTATATGTGACACTACGTGCTGTACCATGTTTGTTTTCATTTCTGCAAGGGCCCTGCAGAGGAGAAGAAACACTGCCTCCACTGTAGAAAAAAAGATAAGGGGGAGTTATGGACAATGGCGGGGCTGCTGGCAGCCTCAATCTTGAAAGAAACAACTCTGCCCCTGAAACTGAGGGTAAAAGGAAACACTAGAGACAAAAGCCTGCTGAAAGAAAAAACACCACTCACCAAGGACATAAGCATGCAAATATTTAGGCATATGACCATAATTCTGTCCGATGAGCTAGAGACACTTCTGATTAGGTAGACCAATGAGCGGGACGCTTGTATTCAAATTGTCCAATTAAGCGCCATGGCACCCGTGTTTGAAAGGAGCATAAAAGGGAAGGGAATGAATAAACAAGATTCAAGTTTTACACACGCACAGATGTGTTCATGTCTTGCTTCTGTCCACCACAACTAAGCAAGCTAAGCTACTATAGGCACTGAAGTGAGACTGACAGGTCTGTAGTTCCCAGGTTCTTCCTTCTTGCCCTTCCTGAAAATCTGGACAACATTTGCCAGCTTCCCAAGGCTGCTCAAAAATCATCGAGAGAGGTTTTGCAGTAACATCATCTGGCTCTTTGAGGATTCTGGGAAGACTTCCATCAGGCCCCAGAGAGCTGTAGGGATCCAGCTGGAGCAGCAGATCTCACACAGTTTCAGGGACACCTGTGAGTTGATCATTCTCCAGTCATGGTCCTCTAGCTCAGGGCACTGGGACCCCCTTGGTCCGTCATTCATGTTGAAGTCAGAGGCAAAGAAAGTGTTAAACCTTCTGCCTTACCTCTGTCTCTGCTTGTGAGGTGACCATCCTCATCCTACAACAGGCCAATGATATTTCTATACTGCCTATTGCCATTAATGTATTTTAAAAAAACACTCTTTTTAATTTCCCCTACATTTCTGGCTGGCCCAAGGTAAGAGTAAAGGAGCAACACTAAACACACATTGCAAACGACCTTCCTTGCCCCTGATGTTATCATATCATAAACTGATAACCCACAGTACATCAACAGAGCAGTCCTGTTCCCTCTTCCTGTTCTGAAAAAGAGCACTATGATGGAGACATAGTGCATGTACAGAAATATATACAGACTTAGGTATCACACCCACATGAACAGAGTGAGCAACATTGTCACAAGTGGCTCCTTACCTAATAAAACAAACGTTTAGATCAAAATTGTTTTAATCTACACTGGGCAGATCTGTTGTTATTTCAGCCCTTTGTGCCCCCAGATAAACTGTCACAGTTTAGGAATAGCATTCTCCAATTCAGTGCCCCCACTGAGACCCTCCGAAATCACGTACAATATTCTCAGCCCTCTCTTCCGCTCTCCCTTCCGCCTGCGGCAGGATGGAGTTGAGATTTGGAAGCAGAAAAGATGGAGATCACATGTTGAAATAAGAACAATTTATTGTTAACAGCAATGAGATAAGAAAACGACAATGACAGGAACAGTATTAATAACAAAAGTATACAAAAGTGTAGTGGTTTANAATAGCATTCTCCAATTCAGTGCCCCCACTGAGACCCTCCGAAATCACGTACAATATTCTCAGCCCTCTCTTCCGCTCTCCCTTCCGCCTGCGGCAGGATGGAGTTGAGATTTGGAAGCAGAAAAGATGGAGATCACATGTTGAAATAAGAACAATTTATTGTTAACAGCAATGAGATAAGAAAACGAACAATGACAGGAACAGTATTAATAACAAAAGTATACAAAAGTGTAGTGGTTTAACCTGGGCTGGATGCCAGGGGCTCACTACAGCCATTCTCTCACTCCCCCTCTCTCAGCAATAGAGGACAGAGAATATAATTAGAGGTTTCATTAGTTGAGATAAGGACTATAACAGATTCTTTGCTAATCACTGTCACAGGCAAAACAAGACTCCATGTGGGAATAATAGTTACATTTATTACTAACAAGATCAGAGTTTAAGAGTGAGAGATAATAAGAGACACTTTTTCTTCTCACCCCCTCCTTCTTACATCCAGCCTCCTGTCCAGCAGCGGTCCAGGGAAAAGGCGAGGTGGAAGAGGGGGTTGTTATGGTCAGCTACTGATTTCAGCTGCTGCTTGGGAAGAAGAGTCCTTCCAACTGTATTCCATAGGGTCCCATCCCACAGAAGACAGTTCTTCACAAACTGCTCCAGCATGGGTCTCTCTCACAGGATACAGTTCTTCTCACAAACTGCTCCGGTGAGAGTCCACCCCATGGGCAGCAGCCCTTCAGGCACTGATGCAACATGGGTCATATTTCACAGGGTGCAGTCCCTCAGGTGCAGCTGATCCAGCATGGGCCCCACAGGCTACAAGTCCTAACAGGAAATTCTGCTCCAGCATGGGCTGCTCTCCCCCATGGGCTACAGTCTCTTGCCAGGACCCTGCTTCAACATGGACCTCCCACGGGCTACAGCCTTCCCCTGACATCTACCTGCTCCAGTGTGGACTCCTCCACGGGCTGCAGGTGGATCTCTGCACTCCTGTGATTCTAAGACAATGAACAGTGATGGACAGCCTCCCTCACACCACTTTCAATTGGAAGGTACAGCCCTCTTCTTGAAAGCCATAAAATCCCTTTGCTCCACCTACAGCAATGAGTGAAGTGATGTAGAATAGCATCTGGGTCCTTGCCATGCCCTCTCAACCATGGCCACTTCCTCCTGCCTACTGCAAAAAATTGACCCTGTCCTGGCCAAAATTAGAACATAAACTTTAAGTCATCTCCTATGTTTTAGTGTAACTTTAAACAGTATCTTTTCAAGTCTCTTTTTCTGAAGTAAACTTGAGGTTTCATATGCCTTATCATGATGGTGTAACATATAAATCCTCACCAGGGACCCTGAATGGAGTCACCCTGACCACGGTTGGTGTTTTCACCCTCTGTTATGGAAATTGAGTGCTAGCTCTTGTGCTTAATTATGTACCGAATTATTACAATGAAGCTGGACAAAAATGGAACAAAGTTAGACATATCAAAAAGGTTTGGGTCATTAGTAGGAAAAGAAAAAGGCAACCAAACCAAAAGATTCAGTAAGAGAAGGACACTATTTTGTTGTTGTCATGGTTATTTTCTGTGTCATACTGTGTTCTTCTCAATGTTGTACAGAATAAAGCTAATCCTACTGCAAGTAGTTTGGACAAGGGATAATGATATCCTGGTGACTTTTGGAGTGATACGTGATGTGCATCAGCTGTGAGCACAGTTATTATGACATCCAAATACTGGTGTTCAGCAACTCTAATATTTTTCATTTCAGGGCTAAAAAATTCACAGCAAAAGTACCAAAGTCAGAAATAAAATTGTGAAAAAGTAAAGCCTGCATGCAGAATGTCTCCATTATTTCAATGTTGCTTATAGATATTTTAGTATGAATAAATAACTGGAGGTACATCTATTTCTGTAGTAACTATATTGCAATTTCCTGGTGATTCACAATAATCTCCATTTTATTTCATGTGCTACTTTTATTAAAATACCTCTCTAATGATTCCTTCATAGGTGAATGTGAAGATCTTTGGTTTGTCACATTACCAACCTGGAAGAATCCAGTACCACCATGTCATGGTACTGTCACCTACTCAGTTTCCCACACTGCAAGTGTCTAAGTACATTTATGAATCACCTACTTCCTGAGAAAAAAACCCACCAAACCAGTGGTTCAAAAATATACATGCAGCTTGGTCTGGTACAATGGTGGCATCTCATCACTTTGGTGTTATTCTCTACTTGAGTACTACAGTACTTTCTAAATGTACCAGCCCATGTCCTCCTGGAACTTGCAGTTAAAACTTGGGACTAAGGGTCAAAAAATTTTCCTTACTTATTGGTTTACTTAATAAAAATCAATTCATTCTTTGCAAAGAGGACAAATAATTTATCCGAGTCGCTGTTCATGTCATCCTCCAAAAATACGACTTGAGATACACAGCTAGAATAAATCTCACATAAACAAATGAATATGTTTCTGAAAAAAAACCAAACCAAACCAAAAAAACCCCACGAGGCTGGGAACAAAGGCTTCACATTTTCCTAAGTTTGCTTATCAGACAATATTGCACATTTCTTCTGTTGATTTTTTGTCAGAAAATTCCCTATAGCATCTCTCTGATAGAATCAAAATCTACTCACTTGCCTCAGGACTTCTCCTACTTCTTGTCCATCCAGACAAGGGAAACTCTATTACAATTTATTCAATCCATCAGAGCAATCATTTTGCATGTTTTATGCAGGACAAAAGGCTTCTGATTATTAATGCCTTTGTTTTCCAACTACAAAAATACCTTTCAAGAAAAGACAAAATGTTACTAACGAGGAATGAGTTATGGAAGACTAATATTAACAAGTCAGACATCAAATGAATACTCTATGATATATGGGAGAAAGAGGTCACAACAGAATATTTTATATACTCTATACAGTATATTTTATATACTCTAGAATATCCAGAAGAAACTGCGGTTATATCCTACCTCAGAAAACACTGACAAACTGATTATGACTTAACTTACCTCTGAAATCTGAGAGGAAAAACTTGGGGACTACACTGTTTTGCCACTACGTTAGAGCTGGGATTTATGATTCTCTCACTACAGTTAATTCATGTGTGTCTAAGGCATGATATTAACCAGACACTTGTATGCATCTGAGTAGATATCTGCTTAGAATATTATCCAACATACCCGAAAATACACTTCCTATGCCACTGTTCATAAAAGCTAAATGAATATTTGTGGAAGGTCTAAGAGCAAAGAAGAGGAACACAGCTGACACTGTAACATTCAGTTGCAGTATTAGCCAATTTCCTCCACCACACACTTTCACTATCCACAAAAACTTCAAAGGATTTAAGCCAGAGGTTATGCATATTTCTCCTAGAGGGGACATATCTATCTCATGAGAGTAATTTCCTAGTGGTCTGGAGGGAAGGGGACAGAGAATCTCTGAAGTATGTATGTCTTCAACAGCCATATAAAAGGTTCATCTGTAGAATTCCTTATTAAAACCATGGAAAAGTGCAATAGCTAGTAGATTAGTGAACCCCTGAGCATCTGGTAATATAATGCTGAAGTTAGGTTTTTATGGATTGCTGGGAGCACAATGTTGGCACTTACAGGTTGTTAAAAGACAACTAGAGTTCATATGTGGAGATCATAACATAAGGGATGCATCTAAGTACAGTGCTGTATCATTCTCCCCATTCAACATCCCTTCTTAACATGTAAACTCCTGGGATCTCAGATGCTCTTCTACTTTCAGACGCAGCTTTGCAAACACTGATATACTCCAGGTGTCAGAAAAGCAAAAATGACAACGACTTTAGATTTTCACCTCAGATGGCTTCAGCATCTTTCTCTTAGATGGTGCACATTCTGCCAAGGGAAAACTTTGCCATTCTGGGTATTAGTTGATGTGATATGTGCCAAGAGCTGTGAATTCATCTGAAACAGATCTATTTGGGAAGACTACTAATGCTTTGTTGCACCTGAAGTTGTAAACTCCATAAACTTGCAAGGTGGGGATGTTTTGCTTAGATACATTTTCTTGTCTGCATGCTGTTATATAGTTTTTCTCTGACTTGTAGCCATAACAAAGGCCAGAAGACACTTATTCTTTCTGTGTCTCTTCATTATAAGACTGTAGGTAAATGCTAATGCAAAATTGTCGACTTCCTTTGCAGCTTCTAACTGATGTGGTAAACACACTTTCTTTGTGGCATGCTTTTTATCATTCTTAGTGCCTGCTTTCTATTACTCATAGGCATGATAAATACAGAATTCTGTTTGGGGTAGCTGTATAACAAATTACAATTCATTCATGTATTGGACAGTATAATATGGAGTTTGTTTCTCATATAGCTACTAGCATCACTCACAGTTATTTACATTTTACAAAGCAGCAAACAAAGTCATAATGAAGTATTCAATCCTTCTAATCCATCTTGCCACTTCTCAGTCTGACCAGCACTGGATGCTTCAGAGGAACATACAAGAATATTACAGGAGTAGCAATAGAGTAGAAGTCCTTTGTAGCTATATTCATCTAAGTTCTAACAGTTACAACTCAGGTTAGCTCCTTGAGCCTCTGTCTAGAAACCCTGTTCCTTTCTAAGTACCTACAGCCGCAACAACTCTAAATTTTGAGACTGTAACCATCTATTTTAAACTTGCTAGACTATTCTCCTTGATTACTTGCTGTAATGAATTCCATGGCCTCAACATACTACCTACACATGTGGAAAAGTACAGTCATTATTGATTAGGAATTTTTTACTTTCTTGTAAAATTGAATAGTTCTAATTTTGCTAGCGAACTGATAAATTCTTAAATCCTGATCCAGTTTGCCTCACTTATCATTTTATACATAGACATTAAAACAGTACCTCTTCTTTATTCTCTTTCTATAGTAAAACATCTTTTCTGCATCTGTTAAAACAAACAGAACCCACCAAAAACCACAAACAAAACAAACAGGCAAAACCAAAACAAAAATCTCTTTAATGTTTTAATCATTTGTATGCCTTCTTAATACCTGAGCCAAGACTGTGGTAGAAAATGGCAAAACTACTTTTACACACAGATGAAGATATGCCACTATACACATCTGTGCTATTGTGCTTTCCATGCTGATCATGTCTTTTTCTCTGTATTTTGCTTTTTCTCTGTGTTTTGTTGCTTGTTTGGCTATTTGTGCTATTGCTTCACGTTGAATTGTCCATACAGATGCCATATTACTTCTCCCACACTTTAAAGAACTCAGTAAAATCTGTAAGTTAAATATTTTCCTTCAATGCTCAACAGATGATGCACTTATTAACACTGAATGCCATCTGCCATCTGCTCACTACAGAGGGAAGGGGACGGACTCTCATCATGTGAATCTGATCTCCTTGTTTGAGAGTCTCAGTTCAAAGGGAGATCACAGCTCAACACAGCAAATAAGTACAGGTAAGCAAAAGTGGTGTCCTATTCTGTTTACCTATAATTTTCTACCTTGAAAAAATAAGATAGAACTTGCTTTCTGCTGACCTCCCATTTCAAAAACATCCACTCTCTTCCAGTCCGTCTGAAGCCACTCCTACCTGAAAGCCTAGTAGGTCTGACAGTTCTGTCCATAGAAAAACCTTATCTCTTTTCTGCATGGTATGGAGAAAGGGATCATGTCAGTACACTTATGCAGTAACTTGTCTCCCTTTCTTCTGTAAAATAGTAAAATGAATTTATGCTGCATTACAAAGCAGATATTTAAGAAAATTCCTGCAAAGCAAAGCATCTAAGCCTATGCCTAACTCTTAATGTTTTGTTTTGTTTTTTTTAATTAAGAAGTCTTTTAAGTGTTTCAAATTGCCATATTAAAAAAAAAAAAAAGTTACTGAGATGCACATCCCTTTAGTTTAAAAGCCTTGCCAATTTGTCATCTTGGGATTTCATGTCCATCAATCTTACCACTGAAACGTATTAAGTTCAGAACAAACCATGAACTGTCCTGTCTATAAAATGGTAATAGCTTCTAGAAATCTGAGACTGCTATTATAGACGGTAGTTGCTATAAACGAATAGAAAATAAATAGAATGGGAACAAGAAGCCCAGGAGAGCCCATAGGAAAAGGACAAAATAAAACAAAGAAATCCCTTATGAGGCAAAAGGTAGAAATTAAATAGTGTAAGTAATAGAAAAAAGTCACAATCGGTAATTGCAGGGTGACAGAAAAACACAGAATTGAAATTAAAACATGAAATACAGGTGATTACAGGAACAGTATGGATACTTCTTGCAAGTGCTCATATTTGTCAATTTAGTCTTCCTTGTCAATGACAGTGAATCAGGTTTACAATGTAGTCCAACAAAAGTCATCTTCTCTCTCATCCTGTTTTTCAGACAGCTCTCTGGGTGATGGAATTAAAATAAGCAAACAACAAAAAAAAGGACAACAAAAACCCATCTGAAAAAGCAGAAAATAATACTGCTGCTTCTTCAACGTTTGAGTGTGATCAGCATTAACATTGTGTTAAACCTTGTACAGATAAACTACAGTGAACTTCAGTGAAACTAAAGGTATCTTTCAGAGCTTTCTCCCATACAAATGTATCTCAGACATACTCTAGAAGCAGAACTGCCATGAGTGAAACAAGTCAGTAATGAAATATAGTCAATCTTTACAACTTATGACTAGTTGTTAAAGATACACTAGATTAATACGAATTATAAGTAGCTCAACCATCAGTAATTAAAAAAATATAAATAAGCAGAAGCACTAACACTTTTAGTCTTTCCTCATTTAAGAAGTGTAACTAGCATGCAGTTTGCAGGGAGGCAGTCGCAATTTGGGACTTGGCTTTTCATCAGTGATCAAGTGATGTTGATAGGAACCAATGATCAAACAAGAAAGGTGCTGTGCCCATTAATTGCCTACTTCTACAGTAACAGAAAAAGATTCCTACCAAAATATATAGTATTTAGAAAACTAGTTACTGTTCACCTTCTGTAGAAATTATATTCTTAATAAGCGTCTGTACCTCAGAAGTTTGATTTTTATCACAAATCTAATCATGATTTTCCTCCTAAATCCCACCAGTGCCCTTGCAGAATACGGAGTCTGAAAATGACAACTTTTATACTTGGAATGTTTTCTGTAAATTGTAGAGAATTACACAGTGATGCATTTATTTCCTCTTTTATGCATTATCAGCTGATAAAATTAGATGTTACTTCACAATTTCTTAGCTAAGATGCCTATAACGGTGATACTGTAATATGGGAATTCCCTTTGGTTTTCATTAATTCAATACAACTCTGAAAATTGCAGATTCAGTGGTAATTTAACTGGCCTTGCAGGGCAAGAGCATCGATTTGTTTCTCTTGGATAAAGACAGTAACACCACAAAAGCAGGTTTTATGTTTGGGGGTCACTGACCTCCAGTCAAAGGCTAGCGTGCAAAGAGATATTATTCCTGTCATATCTAGGGGGAAAAAAAGATGTTGACCAATACGCATGAAATGATCTGACTGTTAGATGCTTATTAGGAGTTGTTACAGAATCAGTAAAATTATTCGTGAAACAGTGTAACAGGAAAGCTGTGAAACTAATGCACATAAATATCAGTATGCCAAATAAAACTTAATTTCCAGCTATGAAAAGTCTGACAAGCGTTTTCAGCTGGTAAAGACAACGTCTTGATACCTCATGATACAAATAATTATATCGGGTGCAGTAGGCAACTTCGTGCTTTGTAAGTGTGATACTTAAGCAACATGGTAGATATCGAACCTTATTCATTGACTCTTTCCTTAGTGTTAACATTTCACTTTCGTTTTCCTTCGGGGTGGTTTTTTGCCTCTCGTATTTCCCACCCGCGCTGCGGACGGGCGGCGGTGGGGCGGGCCTGGGGTGGGCTGCACTCGGGGCAGATCCTGGCGGCGCCTGCGGAGCGCCGCCACATGGCTTGGAGTGCGCGCAGCACCGGCGGCCCGCGCACCGCGGCACCGCGCGGGCGCGCAGGGGAGGGAACGCGCCTTCCGAACCCGGCACGTGCGGGACTCACTTTCCCACTCGGCTCCGGATAGGAAAGCGGCATGTCTCACTCCAGCGTTTCTGCAGCAGCTCTGCCATCGTTTCGCCTGGATGCATCTCGACCTTCTTGGAGGCGGACTTCAAACACAGCGGGTTTCCTCCCCTTTTCTCCGCCAGAGAGCTCGTGGTATCGTTTGCCTCCTTCCCCCCTGCACCTGCTCACGAGAGAGTCCTGGACTGCCACCTCCCATTTGGCATGGCGGCCGCCACCTTCCCGTGGCCATCAGACTGGTTTGAGATGTATATAAATCGTCCCCCATGGGGGACAGTGTTTAGTTTTCATTGACTTCAAGTTTTTTAGTGTTTCTGGAAATACTATTTTGTGTTCTGTGTTATGCTCATTTAGATGTATATCTATAAAGAGACATATGTATTTTTATAATATAGATAGATAGATGTATTTAATAAAAGATCTATCATTTTCCTTTTCTATATTTTCTGGTGTCGTGTTTTCGAATAACATAACCATCTTTAAAGCAAGACACTGAGTTTGCCTAATTGAAAGACTGCAACACTATATAAAATAACTTTACAAAAATTTAGCATGACTTTGTAAAATGAAGCTCATGTAAAAAGGAGAAAAAGAAAAAAGGAACCTCATCCATCTAGCAGAGTGATGAAGAAATCTAAAAGAACAAGATAAGACCTAAAGAGAGGCATTTTGGCACATAGTCACTGTTATCAGTAAGGTGGTAATGGTCAGAGTTCAACTGCCAGCTTACTCAGACATGCAAACCTAACAACAAAACGACATTGGGGTGGAGGAGGGGGTGTTGCTTAAAAATTGTAAAAATTAATAGTAAGTGTAGGAATAAGTGAATATTTTTAGATAAAATATATATACTGGATTTTTTACTGAGTCATAAAAGGTGAATGTGATAAGGTAAAACTGAACTTGTTCACTTATGTGTATGAAAGCTCCTCTAGAACTGGCACATGGAGGACACATACATGGAAGTATTAACCCATTGCTGGTTAAAGATGTGCTTTTACTATACAGTATGTACTGTGTAGTAGATTCCTAATGGCTTCAATATATTTTTGCCTAAAACTGAATCAGATATTATATCCTTACAGTGATATACACAGAATTAACAATATGCTGTAAGGCTGTTCCCAGATTTGTATTTTCAGATAGCACAGAAAACTCTTTCCGTGCTCAGATCACAGAATAACAGAACATACTGAATTGGAAGGGACCCACAGGTATCATCATAACCCTGCACAGGACCATCCCCAAGAGTCACACTATGTGCCTGAGAGTATTGTCCAAACACTTCTTGAACTCCGTCAGGCTTGGTCCTTTGTCCACTTCCCTGGGGAACCTATTCCAGTGCCCAACCACCCTCTGGGTAAAGAACCTTTTTTCAACCCAAACCTCCCCTGACACACCTTCAGGCCATTCCCTCAGGTCCTGTCACTGGTCACTACAGAGAAGAGATCAGTGCCTGCCCCTCCTCTTCCCCTCACAAGGGAAGAGCCTCTTCAGGCTAAACAGACCAAGTGACCTCAGCCACTCCTTGTCTTGCCTCAAGGCCCTTTGCCATCTTTGTTGCCCTCTGGATACTCTAAGTATTGCAGTGCCCAGAACTGCCACAATATTCAAGCTGAGGCCGCCACAGTGCAAAGCAGAGTGAGATGATCCCCATCCCAGGTGCAGAATCCAGAACTTCCATTGATTGAAATTCATCAGGTTGGTAGTTGCCCAGTCTTCTAATTTGTCAGGGTCTGTCCAAAGGGCCTCCCTGCCTTCCAGGGAGTTAACAGCTCCTCCCAGTCTTGTGTCCTCTGCAAACTTGCTTAGTATCCCTTCCAGTCCTGCATCCAAGTCACTTATGAAGATGTTGAAGAGCACAGGGCCTAAGATGGAGCCCTATGGAACCACACTAGTGACAGTCCATCAGTTTGATGTTACTCCATTCACTATTAATCTCTGTGCTTGACCTGTCAGCCAATTGCTCATCCACCAAATAATGTGTTTATCCAGTTGTGTGCTGGACATTTTATCCAGCAGGATCCTGTGAAAGACAGTATAGAAAGCTTTACTGAAATCCAAAAAGGTTACATCAACAAGGTTCCCTTAATCAACTATGTGGGCTACCTTGTCATAAAAGGAGGCAGGCTTGACAAGCCAGGCTTTCCTCCCATGAGATGTCTAGCAGGGATTTTCTGACGGTTGGAGAGGGCTGCCTATCCATTTTGCTCCCAAATCAGAAACCTGATTTGCTATAAGATGTAGTCTTGTGCTAAATACAGAAAACAAAAACAAAAACTAACCACAGCAAACAGTCTCTGGCATATATTTTATATGCAGTTGTATGTATCAGAGGGTTTATATGGTTTATGTCTATGTGGTAGTTATGTCTATACATTTTATATGGAGTACATTATTTGTGAAGAGGACTTGGGTATACTGGTGGATGAAAAAGCAAATACGAGCTGGCAATGCACACTTGTAGCCCAGAAGGTCAACCTCATCCTGAACCGCATCGAAGGCAACGTGACCAGCAGGTCAAGGGAGGTTATTCTGCCCCTCTATTCCACTCTGATGATGCCTTGCTGGGAATGCTGCATCCAGAAAGACATGTACCAGTTAAAGAAGATCCAGAAGAGGGTCACAAAGATGATCAGAGGGCCGGAGCACCTATACTGTGAGGGAAGACTGGGAGAGATGAGGTTGTTCAGCTTGGAGAAGACTCCAGGCAAATCTCGCTGCAGCCTTTCAGCAGTTAAAGGGGGCTTACAGAAAAGAGGCAAAGCAACTCTATACACAGGCAGACTGTGACAGGACAAGGGGAACAGTTTTAAACTATAAAAGCAGAGATTAGAATGGATATTATGGGAAATTCTTTTCTCTGAGGATGATTGAGGCACTGGGACAAGTTGTCCAGATAAGTTGTGGGTTTCTCGTCTCTGGGAGTGCTCAAGGCCACGTTGGATAGGGATTTTGAGCAACCTGATCTAGTGGAAAGTGACCCTGCCTATATCAAGAAGCCTGGAACTAAATGATCCATCTCAAATCTATAATTCTGTGACTATATATTGGAAGTAAAAAACGTGACTCCTAACACAGGAGAATTTCCTAAGTGGGTTTAATGTACACAGCCCAACACAGCAGCTGATATACAGGTCTACCAGGAATCTTGAACATATTTTTACATTTCTAGCATGGGCTCAGGTTTTATTTGTCACATTTTGACACATTTTCTGCCAGTCAGAAAACCCAGTATGAGTATTGTAGGTAAAAATACATCCTCTTCTAAAAGTTTGGTTTCCACATATCAAACTCCAGAATTGCTACTAATCAGCACAAAGACAACCAAATTTCAATCCCAGTCTACTTCAGGAACTCGTTCAACCTATTGCTATGTCTTGGTCATGTACAGATTATTCTTAGAGCACCACAGAATTGAATCCTTCTTTCTTTCTCCCAGTGCACCTAACTAATACACTCACCTTCCAAGTCCGATATTTCTGGCAAATTTTGCAAGAAGAGCTTGCTTTTGTCCACTCTGGGACCTAACTGCTATCACTCTTTTCCAGAACTCTCAGAAACGGAAAGAATTTAACCCTCTATTTGGAAGTGAAAGACCTGTGTGCCTACAGCTCTGAGAACTGGACTTCTCTGAACACAGCTTTTTGAAAATATTGGCATGTTTGTCACTGACCCTAGAAATAAATACTTCAGACCTCCCCTTTTGGAATGAGACTTTTCCTCTTCTTTTTTCATCTGGTTGCATAAGAGTGCCATGC
Source organism: Serilophus lunatus (assembly GCA_013399895.1). Lineage (NCBI taxonomy): Eukaryota > Metazoa > Chordata > Aves > Passeriformes > Eurylaimidae > Serilophus > Serilophus lunatus. Next base: position 35,834 of record VXBA01005647.1, read on the forward strand.
TGCAGGATATTTTAGATGTGGGTTTACTGCAGCATGAATGTGAAACCCACAGGATTTATATATGCACATTCAACTGTGCCAAGGCCTACCAACATAGAGAGTAGGCAGCATACCACCAATGGACTTGGACTGTAATGTTTTCCCACATGGATTTGAGGAAGCTTTTTAAACAAATGTGCTAATTTTATTATTTATTTTATTTTCTATTGTGGCAAGGAGCTTTCTAAGTCAGACATGTGCCTTCACAGAAGTATGATGCATGCTCAATTTTATTCCAAAAAGGTACGGGTTAAATAACCATTTCATTCCCGCACACGTGGGACACGTGCTCTAATCGACTACAACATTGGTTCATCTGCCTTGCCCGCGCGCCTCAATTAGCAAGTTGATTGGTCGCACATTTGCATACTCACACCCCTTGTATCACAATGCTTCTTCCATCCTTGTCTTCACATTCTTAAGTTCCTTCTTTGACCAGGCTACATCCTTAACACCTTTCTAAGTTCCCTCTTTGATCTGCTAAGGGTTCCTGTTGTTAGGGCGCCAGGAGGCTAGATGCCTCGCTGTGTCCTTTATCTGAAAGGAATCCCTCAATATTCTATTATTTTATTTTTTGTCATGTGTGCATTTTATACACAGCAGTTGTGGTTACATAACAGATATGAAGTAACAAAATGAAGTCTGGCCACGGTCTTTTAATATTATTCTGTCATATGAGTACCAACCTTGTCTTTGCAGGGTTCAGTTCAGAGTCTACCTGTTTATTTTCACTCTGATCAAATTATCTTTTGGGGATCCTGTTTATCAAGATGTCTTCATTGCTTTGGTTAACCAGCATACATACTCCTTCTGCATATGTGTTCTCCTACTGCATATGTCTTACTGTGTTGTGCAACTGCTAAAATGTCAGAGGAATGTTGTTTGTGTAAAACATAAGACCGGCTGTAGAACCTTTTTATGTAGCTTTGAAAGGCTTAGGTGTCACCTCAGGAAAGTATATTGGAAACATCCAACCAGACAGTCTGGGGGTAATTGTCTAGTTCTTAATTTGTAAATTAAATTTCCCAAAAACTCAAAATCTGATGATATCTTGCACACCCAGGCTAAGCTGTACATACATCTCTATGCAGACCAGAAGTAAAATAACAGCAGGAATCAAAAACATAGAGTAGGATAAAAACAAAGAAAGGTGTTTTTGTTTTGAATGTATTCTGTAAAATGTAAGAATGAAATTGGCTGGCCTCACCTGTCTTTGACAGACTCATCTCTATATTTACCTAAAAAGCAATTTCCTATTCACATGGAAGAAATGTTGTACCATTGCTTTTGCTGGTTAGGAACAATAACAGACCTTGCCCCTTAGTTTCCTTCTGAAAGAAAAAACCCACCAAACTTAAGAGAAGACCTTCACTGGGAGTAGTCTTTTAGTGTACGATGCGATTTAAAGAAACTATTTACCATAGATAAATATTCCTTCTTCTTTCAGCCATAAGAAGAAAGATTTTATTTTTCAATTTTCAGATCTCAAGATCTAGAAGGGTAGAATTAGGAGACATTAGGCACAAATAGTTAATTCTCTTCTCATTTACACTAGGGTAGGCTCCTACTAGTTAGGCTTTCCTTACCTGCAACCTAAATCCTACTTGTTACAGAAGTGTGTAAATTAGGCCCATAGCTGGTGCAAATCACAATGATTTTATTGGACCTGCATCAATCTGTGCTCTTCAAGAGTCAAACTATACTGTTTTCTAAGTGATAAAATTACAAGCCAGGAAAAAACATACTTGTTTTGCTGTTAACTATACTGGAGCCACATGCTTCCCATCCTTGAGAAATTGAGAGCTGGAGCTAAACCCTATCCAATTCACAAATACTTTTATAGCATGAGAGAATATATTTTAAAATAACTTCCATGTATTGGATATTATTATGATTTTTTTTGCCAATTAACGACTCTGTAAGGGAAATTAAAATCTGTTTTCAGTAATATTCAGGGCTTTTTTCCACTGGCAGCCAATTGCCTCTTGGTAATGATGTCCCAAATATAAGCAGATTACTTTACAAATTAAGACTGCACCAAAATAATTCCTCACTTAAAATTCTTCACTTAAGTTTCTATGTTTTATTTAAAATATTTTTCTTATTGATTAAAAGGTAGCAAAAATTAAACAGCATATTGTTTTTATTGATGATGAGGTTAAGTTTCTAATATGGTTATTAAGGAAGTGCTTTGTTGAAGAGCTTGCATTATTTATCTGAAACAATAATGAAATCGTAATTAATGTACATTTGTGGTACCAGATTAATTCCAAACTTAAAAATCTTCTTATTCCTTCCTGAGACACAGGGGAATTACAGGATCAGTGAGCTAAGTGTCCAGCGTTAGTAATTTACCCTCCAATTAATGAAAAAAACCTTATAGGTTTCCACTGACCCTTATATTTTCACACATTCCAGTCTGGGCATAAGTGAATTTACATGCTTACATGTTCCTACTAGGTGCAATACCCTTAAGGGTATGCCTTATATTTCTGGGGATTCACTTTAGCTAGGTAGCTAGAAAACTAGAGGCTCACAAAGTTCTGTATTCAGATATTAGCATTCTTCTGTATAGATAGGAGAGTCAGTAAAGACAAAACATAGCCTTAGGCCTCCCAGGCCCACCACAGGGCAGGACCTGTGAGAGTATAGGTAATAAGGGGCATTTCTGTTGGATGCTTAAGGGGTATAATAGTAAGATGGACTTTAGTTGGATGTTATGATAGGTGGTAACTAAGAAGGTTATAAATATGGAGAGATTTTTATTCTTTGCCTCTTTGGATTACGAGATCTGCACCAGCAAAGCTGTTCTTCCCTTCACCTCTGCAAACTGTGTGTTTGTCTCAATTTTCGTATCTTGCCTGCAGGCAAAACCAGAATATCCTAACATTTGAAGTCTACCTCACTCAAGTCAGACAGAAGCAATAAAATACTCCATTAGGACTACTATCTTAAAAGCTTCCAAAATCAAAGTATGAAGCCTTTGCCAAAGAGAAAAATAGAATATTTCACCAGCAGTTATCCTCAGAGAATATTAGAGACACTGATGAGCTTCTTTTCTCATTCAATCAACATGCATTTATTTCCCAACCTGATCTGAAGCTCAGTTCTGGTTTAAATTAATCACACTGCTGATGGTGATTGTAGCTAAATCTTTTCTGAATGGCTATAAAAAGGATGTCATAGATTGAAGTCGCATTTTAAGGAAATATGCAGATGCTGGAAAAGGGCGAATATATCAGAATCACTTCTTATTTACTTACTTTTCAGATTAGCCCTCCCAATTTCCACTCCATCATATGATTTACAGTGCTGTAGAGTGGAAAGGGAGATCAAAACTTTGTTTTGCAAGCCCAAGAAACAGCATAGGATTGCAATGTCTAGGAAGATACTACAGCTCAGTTTCATGGGCTGGAAAAGCCCATGCTGTGGTGTCTCAGAAGCTTCCTAATTCCATCTTTACTATAGAGGAGATTGCCACTTCTCACAGAGCAGCAATGAAATCGCTGGAAATTACAGTCTGTGTAATCAAAAGTGAATCAGTAGTAATACCATCCTTTACAGTGCTGGGCTGTGAACTATAAAGATTCAGCAGTGGGAAGCACTGAAGTTGCCCCAAGCTGACCTACTCAAATACTGAACCTATTATTGAGTACAGTGCTTTGGTTTTGAAACGCTGTACTTCAGAACATTTCTTTTGGCTTATTGCAGTATCTTAAAATCAGGCAAGGTGTATATTTTATTCCAAGTGCCTTATGTAGAAGTCTCTGTGCTTTCTTTGCCTTATGAAGGTGTAACAGTAATTTTCCCTTCTAAAAATAAAACATCTAGGACATTTTGCCCGATTCAGCAAAGCCCCCATTAAAATTACATCCCTTTCAAAAGTATGATAGTTAGCATCTTGAAAGTACTTTGCAGAATTAAGGCTTGAGTGATATCTACCTGCCAATTCTAGAAAATTTTTCTTTCCCTAAAAATACAAAGAGATTTTTACACAGATGTTCAGTATTAAACCAGTTTATAATGAAGGAAAACTACAACAGCTAGAACAGTTTGTGTAAACAGAGGCTACAAATTTGGATCAATTTTAAAGATTAGGTGGCTGCTCATACCTCTTTCACTTTTGACTCTCTACAACTGTCAAAAATGAGGTGCAGGGAAATCCACAGTAAATATTTAAATCTGCTAATATTTTGCCTCTTTTTAAAAATTTATCTCCTCCTAAATCTATTATTATTGCCTTCCATAGCTATGTGGGCATAAAAGTTTGATGATGCTGGATTCCTTCAGGAACTTAACATGGCTTTTGTCTGCCTTACCTAAATCAAAGAAATTTATTGATGTCATGTGACAACTCTACAGCTATATTAGCAGAGTTAAGCATCAGAGACCTTTGCTATCCCTCATTTCTCATTATAACTCCTCTCTTACTTTAGACAGCAAAGGCTTGTCCTGGTACTTAGGAAACAAACAATTTTCCATGCTTTGTGTTCCACAGGCAAAGCATTTGATCTTCTGTGCCATGGAAGTAATATACAGCACTTGGTCTGAATCAGCTCATTTCAAACCTTTTCAAAGGTTGAAAATAAACAAAGTGGACATGTCATGCTTGTTTCTTTGTTTGTTTTAGGATTTATTTAATTAAGTCCAACTAATAACTGCTAATGAGAATATACCCAGGATTCTATTTACTTGTGCAAGGTATCACTAAATAACAACATTTGTACTAACTTCCATGGTGTACTATCACTTCAACTGATTGAATGTAGAAACCAGAATTGTAAGTTTTATTAAGAATATTTTTGAGAAATTCTTCAGTCCAATGTTGGCACCGCATTTGTAAGTTCAGTTTAGAGGTGATGGTGTATATGGGGAGCAACAAGCAATGCAATTCTTTAAAAAATAATCAGAACAGAAATAGTTCTCTGTGGCATCAACAAATTTCACAGATTTATGTGATGCAGACAAAAGCTATGTAAGTTCCTGAAGGAATCCAGCATCATCAAAATTTTATCACAACTGAGATATGATCCAAAGGTTAAATGGTCAATTATGTGCCTGCAACAGTCCACTGGGCAATTTTCCAGTCAGATATCCAGTCACCATTGCTGAAGCTCAGTGAAATTTACACTGTGTTCACAGAATGTAAAATGACTGCAAGAAACCTCGTAGCTCAAGGAAACAAAATCAGACTATCTGACCAGGATTGCCCATATCTTTCTCTGCAGAGCCATGTCTCATTTATGTTACCTAAACTTGGAGTTGAATTATATCTTCTGTCTTAGGAATTAGTGAACAGTACCCTTTGGGAAACTGTCCTCAGGGATAAAGGAGCCTAACAGAGATGTCAAATCTTTAAAGACTGTTTTCTTAGAGTAAAAGAGCTTTCTTTCACATGCATAAGAAATTGGGCAAGGAGGGCAGGACACATGCACTGGTCAGAAAGACCCTCCTAATTGAGGTAAAGTGTAAGAAGGAAATGTAAAGGGAATGGAACCAGTGACAATTACACAAAACTGGTGTAATCTCTAATATTTTCACAAAATGCATATGCATAACAAGCATTTACAGTGCTAATGCTTCTTCATGCCAACTCAGCTGCCAACTTACAGAATCATAGAATCATATAGGCTGGAAAAGACCTTTAGGATCACAAACTGTTGATGTAGCACAGCCAAATATACAACTTGGAATGAGTGTCGATCTGTTAGAGGGTAGGAGGGCTCTGCAGAGAGACCTTGACAGGCTGGATAGATGGGCTGAGTCCAACAGCATGAGGTTTAATAAATCCAAGTGCTGGGTTTTACACTTTGGCCACAATAACCCCATGCAGAGTTATAGGCTGGGGTCGGTGTGGCTGGAGGATGCCCAGACAGAGAGGGACTTGGGAGTGCAGGTTGATAGGAAGCTGAATATGAGTCAGCAGTGTGCCCAGGTGGCCAAGAAGGCCAATGGCATCCTGGCCTGCATCAAGAATAGTGTTGCCAGTAGGACCAGGGAAGTTATCCTTCCCTTGTACTTGGCACTGGTTAGGCCACAGCTCGAGTACTGTGTCCAGTTCTGGGCCCCTCAGTTTAAGAAGGATATTGAGTTGCTGGAGCGTGTCCAGAGAAGGGCAACGAGGATGGTGAAGGGGCTGGAGCACAAGCCCTATGAGGAACGGCTGAGGGAGCTGGGGTTGTTCAGCCTGGAGAAGAGGAGGCTCAAGGGTGACCTTATTGCTGTCTATAACTCTCTGAAAGGAGGTTGTAGTCAGGAGGGGGTCGGTCTCTTCTCTCAGGTTCCCAGTGACAGGACACAGTCTTAAGCTGCGTCAAGGGAGGTTTAGATTGGATATCAGGAGGAACTTTTTCACAGGGAGAGTGATCTCCCACTGGAATAAGCTTCTCAGGGAGGTGGTGGAGTCACTGTCCTTGGATGCGTTTAAGGATAGGTTAGATGATGAACTTAGTGGTATGGTTTAGATGGTTTAAATGGTTTAGATGGTATAGATGTTAGACTGATGTTGGGTAGGTTGTTAACCTAGGTAAAGGTTGGACTTGATGATCTCCATGGTCTCTCCCAACCTTATTAATTCTGTGTGTGTAATTCTGTGTGTGTAAACTATGTCCCTAAGTGCCACATCTACACTTATTTTAAATACCTGCCAGAGTGGTGACTCAACTACATTCAAGGACAGTCTATTCCAATGTTTTACAACTCTTTCCATGAAGAAGTATTTCCTAACATCCACTCTAAATCTCCCCTTGTGCAATTTGAGGCTATTTCTTCTTATCCTAACTCATGAAAGATTGTACCTGTCCAAGACATGAGGAGCCAGTTTATCCAGGAGAATGCTGTGGGAAATCGTTTCAAAGGTGTTGTGGTTCTTGCCCGGACAGGGAGGGATGTTATTCTATACCACCTCATATCATTGTTGGGGGGCAGGTGAGGGAAAGAGACTCTCTTCCAGGGAGGAGATGTTCCTGTCCATGTGACTGGGGAAGCTGTCTAGTAATTGCTTATTGTTGTGGGCTTTCCATGTGAATCCTTTCTTTTTTCATACCTTTTGTTATTAATATTGTTGCTGTTACTGTTCATTTTCTTATCTCACTGCTGTTTCTACCACATTGTTCATATCTCAATGCATGATAAGATCTCTGCCTTTTATGCCTCCAACTGGAATGGGGGGAGGGGAAGCAGAGCGTGGTTTTAGCAGGAGTATTAATTTGGAGAATACTATTCCTAAACCATGACAAAAGGTTTTTAAAAAGCAGACAACATCCACAGCCTTTGCCTCATCCACCAAGCAGGGCACCTTTTCACAGGACATCAGGTTTATCAAGCAGGACCTGCCTTTCTTAAACCCATGTTTGCTGGGCCTGATTTCCTGGTTGTCCTGCATGTGTCATGCAGTGGTACTCAGGATGATCTGCTCCATGACCTTCCCCAGCACCGAAGTCAGAGTGATGGGCAGTTCCCTGGATCCTCCTTCTGGCCCTTCTTATAGACAGATGTCCCATTTGCCATCTTCCAGTCACCTGGGACCTCCCTAGCTAACTAGGGCTGCTAGAAAATGATTGACAGTGGCTTGATGAGCTCTTCCATTGGCTTCCTCAATACCCTTGGCTGGATCCCATCCGGCTCCATAGACCTGTGAGCATCTACATAATGGGAAACCCTGTCTCCTACATGACTACAATATGAAATAGATGTCATCTTGATCTATACGTGGTCTTTCTATACCAGCTCTCAGCATACAGCATAATAATATCACAGGAGAGGAGAAGCTTAGTTTATATTTCTTAAGGTCACATTTTTATATTTTCCTTATTTTTTCCATAAAAGCTTCTGATATTCTTAAGATTGTCTCAGAGACCAGTGAGCCACATGAATCCAGAAAATCAGTCAGCTTCTCAGTTTGGTTAGAAATATATATTGCTATGTTCTCTGAGCTTGCAAGTATTTTTACTTTAATCTTTTATGTTTTGCTCTCCCAAGCCTCCATAAATAAGGCTCTAGAAGCCCATTTACTTCATATGAGACATTTTAACACAATATTGAACAAAACATTATCTCCTCAAAAAGAACTACTACATAATATATTTATGGATTTAAAAACAGATAAATGTACCGATTTGTATGGATTGGTGTGCTTGAGGAAAGAAAAACATAATGGATGTAATTTATACTAAGTATGTGAGATTGATACCCTTGTTTACTGATGGCAATAATCTATTAATATTTGAAATACAGTTCCCTTCCTATTATTTATACATTTTACAGTGTAATTCATTTTTATTCTCTGATGGTTTATCTGTAACATCTGCACATTTCTACTAATTGTGTTTTAACTGTGATATATTTTATCAGACTGTATTTATCTCCAACTCTGAAATCCATGGGCAACCATAAATTCAGAAGTTTAATGCGGTGTTTTGATTTTTTTAAGAGAGCAGAGCAGGTGTAGATGTGGGAAACCTAAAATTCAAAAAACCCCAAGAAATAAATGTGAAGTAAGAAATTAAAGTATTTTAAAGTTTCACTAGACAGTTCATGGCGTGGGAAAAAAGAGTGAAAGAGTACAATATACATTCTAGCTTCAAATATGCCTTTGAGAGAAGTTACCTGCACTACATTGTTCATCTTGCTTAGCTCAGACTGCATAACTAGTATAAAATCAGAACTCCTTGCTGGAGTATCTGTCTTATTGATATGCTTATGCTGGATTTATACCCAGAATCTGGACTGAATGTATCCACATCTGAATTTCCATTCAGACTGGAAAATGAAGATACAAAAGGGTATATTAACTATCCTGTTTCGCCTGAAACTTTGTAAGACATCATCAGTTCTGTTTCTTATCTTGACCAGAACTACTGCCTAACTGCCATAAAAGCTTACAAGAAAGAGTACTTTTGTACGTCCTGTCCAGTTGGATGCTGCAAGTACATTTCTTACACACAAATTCTAATGAAAGTTTGTTAGATACTTTCTTTCAAAATACAGCCAGAAGAGGTCACTACATTTTTGTAACAACCCAGCAAATAAAGCAGTCACATAGATGACTCAGACTGAGTTTGTAAGCCTCCTCTGTTGGAATTACGAAAACATTCAAACTCAAATATCAGAAACGTATAGAGAAAGCTGGGAATATGAAATGGCATCCCTTTCATATCATATCAACCCAACCAGTGAGCTACCTCTTTCTGGTCCAAGAAATTTTATGCTTTTCTACCCAACCATAACATGTGCACAGGAAAAAAAGAAGTCATTGGAAACAGTTGCAAAGTTGACAAGGACATCTACACTTGAGGAGTCCTTTAACAGCAAGCACTGAGGGTAGTCTAACATACTAAGATAGCCTCTAGCAACTCCTCAACCCCTCCATAGAGATTTTACCATACCCCTACTTTCAGTTATTTCCTATCGGCTTGTTCAGGATATAGACTATCTGGAGCACTGCTCTGAAATTTTTTCCTTGCAGACGATAAAAGGAGAAAAGGGCCTACAGCTCTAAGGTTTATATTCCTGTCCCACATTGCACCTTTGACTTCCAGGTGTTCATTTTATTGGTGTGAATTCAGTCTTTACTGGTATTAGATCAGCTTTCCATATTACTCCCACAGAATATGGCAGAACAGCACTGAAAAGTCTATCCTTCAAGAACAATCTGATGTGACCATTACGATAATTACTACTTCATTTCATATTGGTTCAGTGTTTAACTCACAACTTGCCTCTAATGAGGTGATAAGTCTTTCAATTAAAGGCAGTGCTGCAAAGAGACCTCTGCTCTTCCCAGATGTGCTACTTAAATATTTCTCTTTCTCCACACCCTAGCTGTTAGCAACTGCTTGCTGACTGAAAGTTGCCACCCTTGCAGAGCAGTGTGCATGAACAATTCATAATTCACTGCCAGCAAACAAGATGCACTAATTTCAACAGTTCATACAATAGTTTGAATTAACTTGGTTTATTTTGCCTGATCTGGATTAGGAAGTATTCCAGAATCATTTTAACCAGCCACCAACTGTGTGAGGTAGCAATTTCAAGCCACTGAAGAAAGGCATCCAGAGGGAGAGGGCAATATTATCTCCAGCTTATGCTGCTGCACTCAAAAGGGAACATCTGTCCATAAAATAAAATACCATTTCAAAATCAGTAATAGTGGTACTTTTCACTACTGAGTTGCCAGATATTCTGAATTTCATCTGAATAGGTATGGACATGTAATTGTAATTTTGTCAAATTAACTATAGCAAGCAATCTCTGATACAATTAAAAAAAAATATGACAACTTATGTTTGAACTAATACAAAACTGGCCTGTAAAACTGCAGATAAAATACACTAAAACCTCTTTGGGAGGGGAAAGTTAATTTATACTGCTTTGGTATGTTGCATCATAGTAACACAGCTCTTTTAATCAGTATAAAACTACTCCAAATCAAATAGACTTCTTATGGAATCATAGGTTGACAGAAGCTTGTTCTAACCTGTTTTGGTTTGGTTTTTTGTTTGGTTGCTTGGTGGAGGGTTTTTGTTTATTGTAAAAGAATTTATGCTTCCTATGGTTTTGAAAAGAGCAACTTCATAGAACAAAAGAGGTGGTCATTGTGTGTCAATGAAGCTATGGAATCAATAAAGCAGATTAGGGTACCAATTGTAAGAAATTCTTACTAGTTATAAGAAAATCTGTAATGGTGTTGTTCATATGAAACACTGTCTTATTTCTTAAGTAATACCATGATAATTAAACGCATTGAGATCACTGGACACAACCAGAGCAAGAAGGATCTCGTAACAGGGTAAAGGACCACAACCTGACACAATATTTAAATGCAGTTGTTGATTTATTCTGAAAGGAAATTTTGCACCTTGCTTTTTGATCTTTATATTCTTTTGACTCACTATCCTCAAAGGTCCCTCTCAAAGTTCTAGCCAAAATCAAATACTTCCATTTTTGATGTTCTGCAAGTTTCATTGTTGATCATACGTGTAAATAACCCAGAGACTGAGCCCTGTGCCAAAAACCTGGTTTTGAAAATTACACCATGAAAATCAAACGTTTCTGCTTGTGGCAGATCATTGTAGACAAGACTTAGATTTACCTTAAGTATTGCTTGCCTTAACTATTTTACCCTAATTGTTATCATTAGATTAAAATATGAAACTAAAGGATGAGTTAAAATCAAAGTTACCAAGCCTATTACTGTTGGTGTAGAATGGAAACCAAACCCAGATTAGAATTTTAAAATGATCACTGTAAAGTTAAAAAAAAAGGTTTAGGATGAACATCTTTTGTACTGTGAATGATTTAAAACCCTGGTCCAGTTTCCAATCAGAATTTTATCGCAGCATTTAGGCCAGAATTTCAATTACACTGCAGCTTCTTTAACACCTCAAATTAAAGGAATTTGTAAAATTAAATTAGCCAAACAACTAAAGGTGCCCTTAGACAAGTGAAGTCTGTGTATGGAAAAAAGCCCTGCCTTGCCATTTGTATAGATGTGCTGATGAATATGTGAGAGGCTATTTGCAAGAACACAGCTCTTCTCTGCTTATCAGTTTTTAATTGACAGTTGAAACAAAGCTTTTGCTTCCTAGATGCTGCTTTATGATTCTCTCATTCTATACAGATTCTAAAGCTAAAAAACAAAACAAAACCAAAAAACCTAGCCAAAAAAACTCCCACCATACACATGAAAAACACAATCAAACAAACACAACCAAACAATAAAAACAAAAAACCTACACAAAAAAAAAACCAAAACAAGCAAAACAAAATCACAATCACACACATACACAAAAACACAACCTAAACCAAAAACCCCACATTTTTAAATTTGTTGATTACATTCTCTTAGTGAAGAGTGGAAAAGCAAAGAACTGGCATTTGTACTACAGATATTCTAGCTTTCACTCCCTGAACTGTTTCAGTTTGAGGGGCAGGGGAGTTTGGTTGTTTGGTCTGGATTTGGTTTTATTGTTTGGGAGTTTTTTCAATTATTTATTTTTTTCAATTATTTCTATATTTTCTAGAGGCACTAAACAGAATCTGGGCTTCAGTAAATCAGGTTATTCAAATACAGAAGAAAATGCTATACCATCCCAGAAGATATTTGAAATTTTTTTATGGCTGGGCTTTGCATCTTTACTTTCAACTACTGGGAATTCCTTATTGTAAACATCTTTGCAAATCAAGTCATGATCATCTGTGCACTTAAGGAAACAATAGCACACTCCTTTCAAGAATCCTTTTTCTACATGAAAGTACAACAGATTTTTTTCTGTTTGAGTAAAGCAGAAAACAACATTACATATTCTAGAGCACCATCTGCTGGTGTCTCACCAATTCTTTATCTATTAAAGTGAATAATTTTATTTCTCAGTGAGCGGCCTTGTATTTTCTGTGACTTGGAATCTTAAGGGGAGTGGGGAGATCAGAGCTGGAGGGAGCTCCTATTTTAATAGAAAGTGAAGAACCTTACTACACTGAGAAAAAGTGCTGTTTTTCAGAAAAGGCATTCATATAATATGCATTATACAACAATCTCCTTTGTTACAACTCATCCTTATGCACACCAGCATCTTGGAATGAACAGCTCAGAAGCTGTAACAACCCAGCTTTTACCCTTGCAGCACAGGGCCAAAGGGGCTTGGCTATGTAGACTCACTTGGGAAGAGAGCAAGAAAAGATTAAATGAGATACCAGAGTATAAATGTGGAATGGCGTATTAATAAACTATGTGGTTTGTCTCACAATGCCCATTGTCATTATAGTTCCAGGATGAAGCAATAATCCACTCTCCTGAAGTGGTGCCTTGGGAGACAGTGGCGACCACTGTTATTATGTTGTCGTTCCAATGTCTCCAACATTGACCTGCTTATTTAAAACAGTTGGCTAGGAGTTTCTGTTGGAAATGGCTTTTCATAAAATATTTTAAAACATAGTCTTGAAAACTGAAATACTTCATGGTCAGAGTCCAATAAAACAGGCATGACTGTGTTCTCTCTGGACTCTAGCACTTATTTCAGGGGGCTGCCTAAGGCACTGGACCCACCATGGGGCAGTTGTGGTGTGGTACCATTTTCCTTCTAGGTATCTGGGACTGGAGAGAGCCTCAACCACAGGTTTCAGTACAGCTAAACTTCTCCCTGGGAGGTGCAGAGCCAAATCATTAAGTTCAGAACATGGATTCTCAGAAGAAATAATAAAAAGCTGTACCCTAAATACCCCACAACTATACCTTATATGAGTAACTTTAATCACTGCTAAGTAAAGGTCCTTTCTCCCACTGCAAATGCTGGAAAACTTATTTACCTTTTCCAATCAGAGAGAATATTTTTTTTAAATTTCCATGGAGGGGAATTTAATTTTCCAAAATGTCCTGAGGAAGATTGCTTAGCACATTGCTCTCTTCCTAAGTCCTCCAATTGCTAGTCATTCCTCTGGGAAAGTAAACGGGGCCAAAGTTCTCCCTCTCTTTCTCCCCCCAGACACACACACTTGCACATCTTAATATCTCCTGGAGCCATAGTGATTTCAGCACATATTTTCAATGGGCCCTGCAACTTTTGAATTCTGATTAGTTCAACTCCCAACTCCCAGCAGTATTGCTTCACTTAGCATAAATTATTAATTTATTACAGAACATTTCAAGGGGACAGAGGAATAACTCAGCTTGATAAAGACAACTACAAGAAGGACAGTGAACTTCCCATGTAGTTAGAGGGGAAGATTTCTGTTCACAGCTCTTCAAATGAAAACAGATGGAAGGATGACTCAACTGGACATGAAAATTCCCTAACTTCTCTCTAAAATATTAACTCAGTACATCAGGTCCACAGCTGGCAAAACCAGGCAAAACTAAATATATACTACCTTACAGCAGCTGAGGACCTCTCTTGGAATTTGAGGGAGATTGAGTTGTTTTTTAGTGTGACATAATTTTTTAGAACAAGAATACTGAGTTTTGAGCATCATGAAGAAAGCCATATTATCACATTATTTCACTGCACACTCAGAGTTGTTAAAACCATCTCATGAGACAGTCTATCCTCTGAAAGAAACATGAAAAGCAGAAGAAAGAAGGGGAGCCCAAAAATATTTTTTTTTCTAATTCACTGTAAAAGGCTGATTGCAGTAAGGAAAGAAAATATGTACCCAGAATAAATGCCTGTATGCCTCAGTTTTACTGGAACATCAGAATGTTCGCCTTTACTATTATCACAAACCCTTTACTCTGCTGTTCGCATGTACCAAAAAAACTCCAAAGAAAACAAAAAAACCCCAAAAACCAAACCAAACGAGCCAATCAAACAAACAAGCAAACCCAAACCAAACTCCAAACATTTCCACAAATTTTATTTGATAATAAGGTAGGTTTGATACAAGTTTCAGAACAGAGAAGGGGTTGAATAAGTGTTTCATGGATTCTTGCTCATCGCAGTCTTTGCATTGAGCTACAGTACACTTGCGAACCCACCCCTTCCAAATGGCTTCTTGACACCTTTTTACCTCTGCCATTTGCGTGCAGGGTTACTAGGGGATTGCTTTAGCCATCTGCACAGGCTAGGCAGATAACCACTTCCAAAAGTATTATGTGTGGTAGATCAGCAGGAAGCTACTTAGAAGGCTGCTCCTCATTACACCTGCAGACTGTTCTCAACTTCTCACTTGTTTAGAGATATTCTGCAGCACCAGCAAGCTGCCAACTGGTTCAGCTGCTGCTGGACTACTGTAGTCCCTTGAAGGCAACAATTATTGGATGCTAATGCTGTCATAACAGTCCTACCTTCACTTTTAATAGAAATAGAAACCACGTGAATATTATCAACTGCATTTAACAGATTTAAAATCTGTTCACTTAACTTTTATCCTGAGATTGAGCCGATAGGGTCAGTGAGAGTGCCCAAGACAGAAAGGCACCAATAATCAGGAAAATGAAATATTTAAAGCAAAGTCGTCTCTGACAGCTGTGTAAGCAGACAAAAGACTAAATCATATTTACAGTCCTTCCACTTCTCTTCTGTGATTCTCTCCCTCCCCATGCCCCTTCCCAAGCAGCCCAAAATGCTCAGCTCTCTGGAGACTGCACTGGAAGCAACAGAGCTAATGAATTTACCCGTGCAAGAACCCAAAGCAAACACTGCCATCAAGTGTCCAACAGACCTGTTCACGCTGAAGGCACTTCCATCTGCATCTGTCCATGGAGATGTGGATGTTAATATACAGCATACATCGACTATGGAAGCTCATGCAAGTCCTCCTGCTACAACGTCAAACAGTTAACAAATCTGAGTGAACAGGTAGATCCAAAACCATCCTCCTGGGGACAACAGAGCTCCATTAGAGTTTAAAAAGTGTAGCCAGGATGGGAAATCACTCTCCCTAGCTTGGTCTTCTGTGACTGTACAGCCTATTCCATTTCCTAGAATGCCTCAAAATTTAATTTAAATGCTCTCTTGATTCAGCACTTAGGTATGTTGGCAAAGGCTACACTTAAACACATGGGTTTGCTGCCAGCACTCTCATGGGCTGCCTTTAATGTGAGTGTCTCACTGACCACGATTCATCAACGCCTTATGACATCTGAAAAGATCTTCTGCTTGGGACCCCCAGGCCACAGCCCACCCAAAGGGACAAACTTCTGGGCCTTATACTTTTTCCCTTCTTTTTACTGGGGAGATGACACCACACTGCTGGCTAGCACTCTGGCTCACTAGCACCAAACACCTTTCTCCATCTTAACTCTTGATGTTACTGCTGAATTTCAATTAAATCTAACTGAATGTATATAATTTTTGAAAACTGTGATTTTCAGCGAAAAAGAGAAACCTTTGCTGCGTTTGATTCTTCTTACTCTTTTGAGATGGCTAATCCATAAAGAGGATAGCAAAGACATGCCTACTCATTAAAAATAATTATGCTTGAATTTTTCACTATTTGTTACTTTAAGCGGGTAATGTAAAAAAGAGCCCTTTGTAGCTATCAAAAAATTGTGTGTCCTCTGGTCTTGCTAATTTTAACTCTGTAAATTACTCTATAAACACTAAATCAAAGTTTAGAGGGAACTGAGTGCGAACAACAATAATCGGTAAAAAAAGCTGAAGCAGGAAAATTTTTTTGGTTAAACAGTCTTCAGAGGGACTTGAAGGGAGCTGATTGTGGACAGAAATTGTACAATTTCTTGAAGTTCAGGAAGTACCAGGGCAGTACATAGGAAGTTGAGAGGCAGAGAAAGAGATGGTAAAAGGTGAAATTAAAAGATTAGGAAAGCCAACTGAACTTACAGGGAATTTACAATAAATAAAACTAGAGATTAAAGCAGAAACACGACTTTATAGGACAATTGAGGTAAAAAACATAAAAGAGATTAAATAAAACACATAGCTTCAATATTGTAGAAAGCATAAAGGTGAAGACTAAAAGCCTGATATGAAAACGGAAGATAACCAGATAGTCAGTGTGATGTTTCTAACTGGAAAAAAACACAAACCTCTGAACAAAACCATAATTTTATAGGTAGCAGTGGGTTAGATTATTCTGTGTGCATAAATCATCAGTATGATAGTAATTGGTATTATTGGCCATAATTGAGCTTAGGGACCCTTATCCTGTCAAAGAAAGAAAATCCTTGCCTGGGAAGACTAGATATAAAGACCAGGGAGTGATTTAACATAAGCGTT
This sequence comes from Serilophus lunatus, assembly GCA_013399895.1. Classification (NCBI taxonomy): domain Eukaryota; kingdom Metazoa; phylum Chordata; class Aves; order Passeriformes; family Eurylaimidae; genus Serilophus; species Serilophus lunatus. The sequence continues at coordinate 52,546 of VXBA01005647.1, forward strand.
GGAAAGGGGAAGTTTCCATTTAACTCAAGTAGGGGATACCACAGTAAAGCAGAAGGAGGGATGTCGGTGTCATCAGAAGAGGAGGTGGGCAGGGAGTTGGCTGTTGCTGTGCCTGCACAGAGGATCTGGGATCAGGAATCATCTGGGAGCTGTCACAGGTAGTAGGGGAAGCCAGCACTACCTTTCAAGTCAAACTTTGATTCTTGGCTGAAAAACTGATATGAATGTATGCTAAAATTGCATCTGTCAGCACACACAGACCAGATACTTCTGTTGAGTTATTTCAATAGGTAATAAGGGCATACGTGTGAATAATCACGCTTATATTCACTTTCCAGACCTCAAAGACAGCTCAGAAGACCAGTGCTTACTAACATTGTCACTTTAGGATAAACAGAGACTTCCTGCTCCAACAGACTGGTGTGTGGCCTATCAGGAGAACACCACACATATACTGAATTTCTGCTATCAACAAATGCTACTCCTCTGCTTAAAATGAGATCATTTATTGGAGCTTGTTTTTCCTTCCCAAGCAAGAAAGGGGTCAGGAAGTGCACCTAAACTTTCATAGTTCTACTCATCAATCACTACTAGGACTAGTAATATGACTCCCATACAGTGTGGTTTGTTGCTGCCTAACAATTAATCTTATGTAGAGCTGATGCAAGGCAGCTATGCAAGGTAATTTGCTTCCAGTGAAATTTTTGAATACACTTTAAAGTACTTAATTGTAAAGCTTTGTAAAATGAATAATCCATCACAAGTAATTAGAGCTGCCCCTAAAGGACATGGCTAGCCAGTAAGAAACAGATGTGTTCTGCGGTTAACTTACTCGTTAGGCATGGCCTGAAGAGTCCGTTTTCCTGATAGATGCTCTGATTTGGACCATAGTTAGCAATTCCGGAGGGTGTGACAGTTTGGTCATCCAAAAAAGGTCACAAATGATGGTAAGAATGGATAAGGAAGTAACACGTACTTTTTCAGTGGTTAAAGGAAGATGTGACAACTTTTTTATTTTTATTCTTTTTTCCCCCATGTGGCATTCACTATTAAACTGGCAATTGCTAGTTTTCTGGCAGACAATATCTTTTCTCTCATATTCTGCACCCAGATCCATAATTAACTAGAACATCCTGCTCAGCTGCATGGCTGCAATTCCTTCCTGTTTTTAAACTATTTACTTTTTAGTCCAATGATAAATATTTTCCCTTCCCTTCACTACTTCTTTTAAGCAAGGTGTTACTCCTCATACATACTGAATACACAGCTGCCTCACTCATCATATGATGAGGTGTTTGGGTACAAAATTCAGGTTTGGAAACTGAGCCTGGAAGGGTTCAAGTTTGACTTTCTTTATGGTACACTCCTTTCTCACCTACCTCTTCAAAAAGTATTCACCAATTACCCTCAGGGATATCATAGACCTATACAAGATGAAACATACGGAATTTAAAGACATGCAGAGAAATTGCAATGTGTAATGAAATCTGGCAAAATTAAAAGGACGTATATGAATATGAGGAATCAGAAGATTGAAGCGAACGGGATTCTCTGTGTAGGAGTTCTGGGCATATCTACCCTCAAATTTTAAGTCTTTCTAGTTCAAGCTAGGTCAACACAGAGTATCTAATTCTTCTGAAACAACATAGTCGCGTGTCACCAACCTTTGGATTTAAATCTGCTAGACAGAGCTGTCATTGAAAAAGCTGGGAGAAAATTACACTTGTGATATGATGAAGTGAGATAGATGATGTTGTGTCAGATTTATGATCAGTATATTTTAAAAATTCCAAAATGTCACAAGGTCAGCAAATATTTAGCAGAAGAACTATTTATGAACCATCAGTACAGAAAGCCTCTGGTACAGAACCATGGTAATAAATATGGAAAGTAGAAGCTTTTGAGATTTTTTGAAACATAGTCAAACAAGATCTGCAAAAAGGAGACTGCAAATATTTATAAATTTATATATATTATAAATTTCCCACTAAGAGATTAGTTGTGCAAACACAGGATCTGCTGACAGAAGGAGGAATCATTTGTGGTACTGGTTGCCTAAATCATCTCATGTCCTCTTAAACCCTTTGCCTGAATGGACAAGCTGTAGTTTGGTGTCTCCTGAATTCCTTAGTAAGGAGTGAGAGGTTGCAACTCCTTATACTAAACTGGGCTTATATTTTACATAATTTTTATTCTTAAGCATATTCCAAGCTGTCTGTCTTGCAATATGAGTTTGACTGTTTCCCGGACAAAGCAAACAGTGCAGTGGACAGGTGGAATGGTCCTGCTGGGATGACACAGGAATGCAAACATCTCCAGACTCTGTGCAACACTGCTGTGATGCTGGGGGAAATTTAGAAGTGCCCCAAAATGTGGTCTAGGACAAGCCCTCCCTAAAAGCTATCAGGATGATAACAGCTTTAGCTGTGTTAACTCCAGTATGTTAAGAGCACTCTTTAGCCACTGTTGACCTCTTCATCTCCTCAGCTGCTGCAAAGGCTTGAATTTCTTAATACCTATTAAAAATTCAAAACAACATTTTATATTGTGCCTTTCTCTCCTCAGAAGGCAACAGTTTAAAAAAAAAATGCCCTGGAATTCAAACTGAGTGCACATGTTGCCCTTACTTGATGTAGTACTTCAAAACCCAGGAAGTTATTTTCTCTACTGAAGCATTTTTTACTTCAACTTCTGTATCTGTCAATAAATGCAAAATACACAAATACAGAAAATACCAAGGATTCCTTAATCAGATTTAAGTATTTCAATTAACCAACTTCATGATATTTAAATGGGGGGAATAATTTTTCTTTCTTCTTTTTAAAATGTTTTGATGTTTCCATTTCTCTTAAATTGCATTCTGCAATCAAAAGATGACCTTTAATAGAATCACACTGAGTGATCCCATTCCATGAAGTGGAGAAGTGCTATATCATCTCAAGTGTACCTAGGAAACCAGCATGAGGGAGAGATTTAGCACATTAACTTAGTAGTTTATATTCAAGCTCATTTGTACCCAAGACTTTATCCTCCATACTGGTCTCATTTCTGAAAATTTGTTCTTGCTGTAGATGTATGGAATATTTATTCAAAACTGCAGTATGTGCTTCTGAGTCATCCATTCCACCAAAATTTAGGTATGTAATTAAAGTAGTACTGTTTAGTGGAAAAGTATGAGAAGTGTATTTGCCATTCCCTTAGAGGAAGTATCTGTATCATCCAAGCTAAACACCAAAATGAAACCCAATCTGAACAAACAGAGCAATGAACAAAAGTACAAAGCTAACGGGTAAGAAATTTTCCCCAAAAGAGCTTTTATTAGTATAGTGCTTCAGCCTGATAAAGTTCAAATTTTGTCTTTATTTTCTCTTGAAAACACACACACAATTCATGTCCTTGGACAGGCCTTGTTATCTAGAATAGCTGAAAAGTACTTCTAGTACTAGTACACTAAAATAATGGTACTCAGGATAGGAGGAACAGAATTGGGGTGCATGCTGTTACATTTCTTGAGTTACTAAGGAGGCTCTAATGCTGGGTGTGCAGTAAATTAGGACACAATACTTTACTGTGTTATTCTGAAAATGTAAGCCTACTGAACTAAACAATGTGACCGGATGATGGATTAAAAAAACCCAAAAAACAAAAAACAACAAAACAAGAAAGATATGGCCATCTGTTGGTAGTCAAGAGATTTTACAGAGACTTCAAGGTTAAATCTCTCACCAGCACTGCTGCTTTTCAAATCTATGTAACTTGTACTGGAGGTAAAGTTACAGTTCTGAGTAAAAATGTTTAACCTCACTGTGATGGTGCCAGATCTACGAACTGTGCTGGCAGATTTTTACAGCAGTGAATCTTTGTTGCCTCAGTAATGTGAAATACAGTAGCTGATAGAATTTTGCTTTCGCTAATGATTAGAAAATATATTAGCAGTAAGATTTTATTTCAAAGAAAAGTAGTTCCCTGAAAAGTTAAGAGGAGCTGGTATTTCTTCACAGCTTAACAGATGGATGGTAACTCTCCTTATCAGAGCATTAGGAGCAGCAGAGGCTCCCGGCCTCTTTTGTCCTGGATGTGTATTCTCCAATGCATGCTTGCTGTAAAAACTCAGATACCTACCTAATC
>VXBA01005648.1:9724-29703 GCA_013399895.1 Serilophus lunatus
CCCCCTCCCCTTCTCTCCCTCTCCCTCCTTTCCTACCTCTACCTTCTCACCCTCTTTTCCTCCCTCTTTACCTCCCTCTGTCCCTCCCCTGTTCCTGAGGGATAAGGAATTCCCATTCCTAGGACATTCCCTAGATTAGGCACACAAAGCCTCCCCAGGGGAGTTTGTGTTGCAGTGCATGCATCAAGCTCTGGTGTAATCGCACAGTTTATTAATAAAAAGTGATTGAGCACTCTCAGCAGAACTCAGCTGAAGCGAGGATTCCTGCCTTCCACAAATTTCTCTTCTCACAAGGATTCAGAAGCAGGGACCTGCTTGACACTCCCATTATCCTACAGACTCTGCCGCTTATCACAGAATCAATAATGGTTGAGGCTGGAAGGCAGCCTGGAGGTCATTTGGTCCACCGCCCCTGCTCAAGCAAGACCTCCTACAGCTTGTTGCCCAGGACCATGTCCAGACAGCTTTTCCAAGATCGGGGGAGGCTCCATAAGCACTGTGGGAAACCTGTTTCAGTGCTCAATTTTCCTCATATTAAAAATAGTGTTTCCTGATGTTTTAGTTTGTGCCCTTACCTCTTACCTTCATCCCTGCACAATAGTTCAGCTGTAACAGAAAACAAAGGCTGTCTCTGAATCTTTACCTTGGCAATAATTACATAAAATAGCAACTAAGGATTCAGATCTCTTTATAAAAAGAAGGAATTGAAAGTAAGAGCTCCCACTTCCTATTTCATAAGCTCCATGTCCTGCCTCCATCCACATAATAAACTGAGCAAAGTGTTGTCCATATGCTCAGTGGAGCATAGGTGTCTATCAACTGCAGCTGGCTTTATCTTTTTTTCATGCAGGTATCTAATGATTTTTCAGATACAGGCTTAGAGTCCGCTGGAGTCCCTTAGGTAGCACAGTTGGTAGGCTTTTGATGTAGCCCTATATGTTCTCATTGGTCTGTAAATGAATTAAATAATAGATCAATAGAAAACAGAGATTACTTGACAGATGGCAAAAACTACCCTGTAAAATAAATTGTTAATAGTATCTAGAAAATACATCATGTCCTAAACACTATCTTACTTTATTGGAATGTAACAAAGATTAGAAGACATGAAAACAACTAGCAATTATATTAATAATTTTGTTTATTGCTTACTGAGTCACTTTAGTCATCGTGAATGAGACTGAATGACCAGTTTGGCAAGTCTCTCTGAAGAATGGGTACTTAACATTTAACAGAAGCATTATTAGTTTGCCCTTTAATACCCCCTGTTCTTCAAACTTGACAGAAGTTCAGCATTCAGCCTCCTCTGTACTCAATCTAAATCCCATTAAAGTCAATGCAAGTCTCTCCCATTTTAATGGCATTTAAATCAAGCCTTTAATCCTCAGTGTGTCTGTCCTCTGTGTCATTCACAGACAGAAAATTATGAGTGTGGGTTCCTGATGTAGATATTGCTGCAATGGGAGGTGAATTGTAGCAATCAGTGCAACTCACTGTAAAAAAATATATCTTTGTATCTCTTTCTGATTGATGACAGCAGAAGATCTTGTATAATTTAAGAAAAGTTAAAGCAAACATTTAAGATGTGAAATCCTGAAGCCCTCCATTCTGCCAAATCTACACCTCTGAAGGGATTCATCTGCATTAGTGAACTTGACTAAATATCAGAAGCTAATCCTTCAAGTTCCCTTCACAGTACAAAAAAGAGTAATGATCAGAGGGCAATTCCTCTGATCTGTCTTACATGTGTGTTTTCAGGTGAGATGAACAGCTTTCTTCTGATGCTTATTTCTTGCCATTGATCATAATGGGAAGGTTGAATGGATAATTCAGGTATCTCATTTTTAGCTGTCTATAATTAAGCAGATATATCTCACTCCTTACAGATTTTTTTTTTTAAACTGTAGGAGGTATCCTTTAAATCTGGAAAGTAGATAGTTCACCTCTATTGTGATGGTGTTCAGCTACTTTTCTAAAGTTAGAGACAAGGGGCATAACATGCTGGTTTTGAAAAGTAATTTTTTTTTAAAGTAGAATCTGTATTTTAGGTAGAAACAACTGGGTTTATATACATATTTTAAATTACAGGGAGATCATCATATCTCTTGTTAAGTTATTGCTATAATTAATCATCCTTACTACTAAACGTATTATTCCAGCTCTGGTAGAACTTCATCATTTCTTCAGTATTTGATTGAAATCCTCTCTAATAGTTTGTAGTCCATATGTTCCAGGCTTACATTTGCCCTTTTAAACACAGCAAGGATGTGAGGACCACATAGATAATTTGGTGTTCACTGAAACTCTTTAGTGCTTTTAGACATGTTGCTTTTCAAGGCACATATCCTTGAATCATAGTGTAGCCTATATTCGCTTTTCCTGTGGTGAGTGCTTCATAATTTGCTGTACTATAAACCTGCTTCTCTCCACTGAAGAGATTCTGTTAATTTGCTCTGCTAGCAGAGCTATTTTAGCAAAACAAGATACTAAAGGAGCTTTTCCACCAGTGTGTCTACCACACCTACTTTAATGAGGCTTGCTAAACCAAGATTAGAGCTGCATATTGTGTGGACAGATATTTTAACTTAGGGTATGTGATTTTTTTCATCTCAGCTCAACTGAGCCATCATACTGACAGGAAAACTTTCCATCATAGACCATATCCATACCTAAAAGTTTGCCAACTGAGCCTTACTAATAAACTCATGCTGAGGGCAAAAAGCAACTGATACAAAAGAAAACTTAATGTACACATAGCTTCCACTAAGAAGTATTTTTGGGGATACAACTTGGCAGGCTCCACTAGCAAACACACTTACTGCCCTCTTAAACATTTACACCAATATTAGAAATATTGCCTAATTTCTAAACATTTTGTTTTATAGAAGTTCCATTCCAAAAAATCTGTTCCTTGATGTTATCACAGTGATGGGTAAAAAGAGTGTAACACCTGTTTGAGTCTAGTATGCAACATGAGACACAAGAATGACCTTTTCTCCTCATTATTTAGCTGTTATTTCTGTGTTATCACCAAAATATGACTGCTGTAAAAAATTACAATTCTAAAATATCAGTTGTGAACTATGTGATGAGGTTGCTTTTTTATAGATGATGCAATTATTTATATATGATGCAATCATGAAATTTGTTCTTTTTCTGCTTCATAATGAAAGAAAAAAAAACAAGCAAACAAAAATAACCTCAAAAAAACCCACAAAAGATCAGTTAGAATTGAATAGAGGGAGGCCAGGTTTTTGTGGATTTACTGAAAGTAAAAAAAAAATACATGATTAGGAGTAAATTGCCACTTGTGAACTAAACACTGGAATACATGTTAAAACACAGGAAAAGTCACAAAGAAAAAAAAACAAATTGGAAGAATGAACTAAAGACAATTCAGAATAGGGAGTCAATTTTTAATTTGTGGGACTACTAGAGTGCTTACAGCTTACAACTGCGCAACTGGCAGATGTAACCACAACACTAACAGTAGGTTGCTTATGCCTTGTCATCACAATGCTTCCTTTTTGTCTGGTGGCTGCAAATGTTTGACAGTCATTAGAAAGCCATCCTAGGAAATACTTCCTTTCCATGTACAAGGTCCTTGTCGTGGGTTTTTAACACTGAGCATTCTCAGTAATTCAGCTACCATTAGCAAAAGAATAGTTTCTTACAGCCTGCCTCTGCCCTTAAGGGTCTTTTATAAAGAGGACAGAAGCTCTTTGTTATCACTCCTTCACACGTTATTAACAGAGGTTTAACAGAAAGAAGAGGGGCTTGTTACATGCCCGCTGCAATTTGTCCTTTTTTCGGTTCATTTTGATCTTCATCATGTCCACCAGAAGATGGATTAACCCAGATGAAGAGTGACTCTTTCAATGCTAAACAGAAAATTAATCCAAAAAAGGCAGACAGAATAATCTCTCCCTGCAAAGGACCAAATCAGACGAAACCAAACGAGATGGTGAATATTCCTGCATGCCAATTAACATTTTTCTAAAACAAACTGCTGCTCAACAAAGGAAAGTAAATCTCAGTAACATGCAGATATATTATCTTGATAACTTGATATGATCATCGTTTTGCCTAATGGATGTTTTTACTTTTTGTCTCTGCTGCTTAATTCTTTCCATGCTACCTATGCACATCCGTTGCTGAGTCCCCCGGTTGGCCTGCACAAAGCAGTAATTTACGGTGATTGCTTCTAATCCTATCGCATTTGGGTCCGCAGTGATGGGGCTGTCAGATGGTGTAAAATGGAATTCCTCTACTGATGACAGCAAAGTCAGGCTGACTCAACACTAGCTGAGCCTCAGCTTCCTCAGTTCAGCCTTTGGCCGTGTCCAGGCCCCCACAATGACTGACCACTTTTTAAAAATCTAGCAATATTTTTGATGAATTTGGGACCATGCCCAGTGTGAATCATCGGCAACTATCCAGCACTGCTATTCAGGGCAGGAAGTTGTAGATCTTTCCATCATGGCCCAATGAGTCACTTAGCTTTCAGAGAAAATTTCTGTTTGTTCAGAATTTCACAAAGGGATGATGAAAACTAAAGAGACACAAATATAAAAAGGGAGTTTGCAACATGGAAGCCAGGGCTACACACATCATGCTGCTATAATAAAAATCTCTGTGACTACTTGACAGTCAAGAGCACTCAGGCTAAGAAATTTTGAGAGTATTTGAATGCTGAAGCTTAAAGATAAGATTGCTAAGTGCATCTTATCCAGGAAATGCTATTATCTAATCTATCTTTATCTTAGAGCACTGATTGCATGTTCCATTTTATTTGGCAAAAAATGTAATTTCTGAAAAGTCCCACCCCCTCCTATCACCTCTTCCCATTCCTTTTATTTCCTGTTCCCACTCCCTGTTGTCGTTTTCTGCCTTAGAGTGTGCTCACGAAACATCACAGAGAAGTGCTAGATCTTTTCAGTGATGTAGGGTTAAAAAAAACCAAGAAACAAACAAAAAAAAAAAAAGAAGAACAAAACCAACCAACCAACCAAAAACCAACTAAAAGCCCATGGCTGTAGTGGCTTTGGAAAAATACTGGAATGAGGGAGGAGGGAGGTGTGGGCAAACAGGAACTTTTCAAGACAATATCAGCATTGAAAAAAGAAACTGTAATGCGTAACTATGATCAAAAAATAAATAAAAGCATATGGGTATAAAGGAAACCTTTAAATCTTTCATATAAAGAAAGTTGAGGTCTACTGGTTTAGTTCACAGGGAACAAGTAATTAAAGGACAGTCACTCCCTCCTTACAGGGTAAATTTTTCCAGCTATTGGATGGGTTTGAACAACCTCCTCCATTCAAGGAATGTAACAGTCTCAGAGCCAGCACAAATTTGGTCATGTGTGTGCAGTGCAAGATGTTTGTAAACAGTCTGGCAAAGAGGGTCAACAGTGCTGTGGCGAAGCCTGTGGATGATATTAAGTCATTTATGGTGGTGTAAGCAAAAAGAGGCATCCTAAGCAACTGAGCGGTAAAATAGCAGGTGGAATTCAATGCAGATAAATGTGAAGCCACGAGGAAAAAATATTTGGAAAAAGAGACCTAGTATCACATGTGAAAAGGTCATTACATATAAAATGAGCTGACGTATTCTGCAGAAAGATCTTGGGCTTAGGCTAAATGACACTTGAAAGCACCAGCTCAGTGCTCAAAAACCAAGTAGAATATTAGGAAACATTAGGAAAGGATAACCAAAAGAACAGGAAAATTTTTATATCATTGTTTAAATCCATTCATTCACACCCTGAATAAATATTGTGTACAGCTTTGATGTCTTCATCATAGAAAGTTATTAGAAACTGGCAACATTTTGCCCTTTTGTTCCCTTCTCTTCACGTCCAAATATGGACACTTCTAGGGCAGGATCCTGTGCTAGGCAGACTCTTTGTCTGAAACATTCCTATGCCCATACATGTATGTGAAGATTATTTTGTGACTGAGAGCTACAGCTTACAGTTCTGAAAAGTGAGTACTGACAGCCAGTTCCAGCAGAAAAATGAAATGGTTTACCTGTTGTATACTCACCACCATACTTCTGTGTGAACATAGCAGGGATGAAGACTCAACTACAAAAACAGCATTTGAAACACTATAAATATGAGATCATCTGAAATATAAACATCAACCAGTGTGAACAACTTCCTATGCTACCTATAAAGATATAAAGTTGAATGCTTATGCTCAAGGAAGTAATGTTATAGAATGCAGTAACTACTCAGTACTGTGATCAGAGTTAAAAGATGGCTCAAATATATCTTCAGTGTCTGTGACCAAGCTATGACAAGTACAGGCACAAATTGCAACTGTCTAAAGCAGTGTTCTAACAGGGTTATAAAATAGCCTAAGGCTGCTGCACAGACAGGCTTTTTGACGTTGTTCTCCCATGTCCAGTTCAAGCCCACTCCACCTTTCCCACGGTTGCATACAATGCCAGCAGACACCACCAGTGCTGGAAAGCTCACTGGCAAATTTATTTGAATGCTCAGCTATTAATGGTTGCAAACCCGACAAGAAACTGATTATTCTCTAATTGTATCAGCAGTATTCCAACTATGTGAGAAAGTTCAACTAATGAAAATTATATATTTCTGCCACTGAAAATAGAATGTCATTTTGAGATCTCTGAAAATATTACAGATTCTAGTAACACCAACAGTACCCTCTTGTTCATGATAGTTGCAAGTAACACACACCCCATTCACTTGACTGCTTGAACACTAAGAGACATATTCTCGTTCTCATTCTGTTTCCCCTCCACTCAGCTGCTAAAATGACAAAAGGAGGCCAGATGAATGCTACAGGCATTTTTATGGAGTATAAAGCTAATGTCTTCACATGCTCTTAGGAAAACAGTAGTGATTTGCGGAAACAAACTTCAGAACTCGTGAAAGTTACGAAGCAGGTAGGCTTATTACCAGCTGAGAAGCAAGGGAGGTAAATCCAAGCCAAACTTGCATATTTTCTGTCACCATTGCAGTTCCTTAAGTCCACCAAAATAGGTGGAGTAAGTGGAGGTAAGTTCTGGGAACAGACCTCCCAGTCTCCACCCAATCTCCGCCCAGCCTCCATCCTAAACTTCTCCCCAGCCATCTTCTCATATGCATGTGTCCTTGATTTTTGGGCAATCAATAGGTGATACCCAGACCCATCTCCTGCACTGATGGGTGTCACGGTCCACTTGAATTTGGCAGGACGTGTGATGGTTCGTTATTGTGATCTCAGAGTGCAAAAGAAACATCAGCTTTGATCAAACAGTTAAACTTTATTATGTCCCCGAGACGCAGCAGCGCGATAGATGAAAAGTGAGGTAGGGGAAGCAAAGCAAGAAAGAGAGAAAGACAGAGAGAATATACAGCTACCACCGCACGATGGGTCCTCAAGGCGTCCCTATAGATCCGTTGTAGATGCTCTCGGTGGGGGGGGAATTCCTCTCTGTTGGTTGGTAAGAGGCCTTCTTTTATATTAGATGTTACCCGGGGCCCCTCCTTTGTCCTATGGACTTCTGCCCACAGATGTCCAAGGAGGAGTGTTCAAGGCGTGGCCAGTCCCAAGAATGAGCGGCCTGTTGCCAAGGAGTAGTTTTCGCATCCGTCATGGCTCCTCGACTCTGGAGAATGAGTGTGTGATGTCAGCAAAACTTGAAACAGTCTTTTTCAGTGGTTTTAGAGGTAACTCTGAAAGAGATTTAACATATATATATATATATAGCCTCCAGGTTTTATATTATGAACCTCATGATCTAAACCTTTAGCCCTCGTATTGAACACCTGTTTTTCAATTTCTCTAAGTTGTTTTTGCAGGGATACCACATATTCTGCTAGGGCCTCATTCTTTATTTCTGTACCCCCCTTTTTCTTGGCAGTTCAGAAAAATTGGTCTGCTCTTATTGTTCTAGGTAATTTCTTTATTTGCCCCAGTTTTACTTGGTGGTGAAAATTATTTTGCAACTCAATTTCACACTGTTGTGTTATGGGCTTGTGCCTGAACTTTACCAGAAATATCACAATAAGACAGACTCTCTCTCTAGCTGCCCATGGCCTACAGTTTTGCATTCTGCAGCTGGGTTTAGGTTTTTTTTCACTGGCAGACAGCAGTCTTGTTTAAATGAGTTTCGTCGAGTTCTGAATGAGAAAAAAATCCCAAACATTTATTGAGATCACTATGTACTTAATAATGCATTTTGGCTACTTGTCAAATGAGTTAAATTTTCCTTTTTTAAAGGTAATCCTTGGGTTTATCTTAATTATTCTAATCATCTTTTTGGAATTTTTGGAACTATTAATAATTATATTCTACATTCCCCAGTCTCTGCCTAAACTCCACCCCAGCCATCCTGTCATATGCAAGTGTGTCCTAAATTTTTGAGCAATCAATAGGTGATACCCAGACCCATCTCCAGCATTGATGGGCGATAAGCAGACCCATCTCCAGCATCCTGTTAACAATAACCGTGAACTTTTTTAATTACAGTCAGTCCTGTCTTCATGGTTTAATCAAAGACCTTTGTTCTCAACTCAGTAGTGCAGAAACACTCAGAGTGACTGAGCCATATGGAGATACATGTTGGACTAAGAAAGATCAGCATCAGCTCACATCAGCACTGTGTCTATGCTGCTTGCTGACCATGAAAAGAAATGGAACAGAAGACCCAGATACTGCTGACAACCTCTTCCTCAAAGGCTTTACTTGGATTAGGGCTCACAAGCAGCTGGAGTAGCTGGTCACCCCCAGTACCAGTAGTTTGAGTGTCAGCTGGGAATAACAGGTTCAAAGTTAAACAGGACACTGATAAAAGCAGTGGTGAGTTCTGGCAGAAGTTCTAACTGATGTCCAGGGGCAGGGAGAACAGTTTTTCTAAAACAGGATAGTTGTACAATGTTTATTTCAGAAACGAGGAGTATACGCAACATAATCACTGTGACAGTAATCATGAAATACCCTGAGAAATATATTTTTTAAAAAATGGTCCACTGTTAATGAAAAAAGCACAACAACACTTATAGTGCAATAGACGTCAAAAAATGAAATGTTCACAATAACAATAAAGTCAAAGACAGTTACCTCTACAATGTCACTCACAATACAGGGATCTTAGAAAATCTGAGACCCTGAACAATAAGCATGTATCTAATAAGAAAGCTGCAGCATTAGTTCATCCCTGTAATGGTGTTTAACCCAGGACGGTACAGTGAAGGGATAGGAAGCCACCTGAAACATAGAAGCTGGCCCTACTGCCAGTAGCAAAGGACTTAAATACCACAGATGCCTTCAGCCTTAAAAAGTCTTTATGCAGAGCCACTACCATCTTCTCTGTGCGTTTTCAAGTGAAATTAGTGCTTTCCATTTGTGTTAACTAGCCTGATCACTGTAAATCAGTCCTCACTAGTGGAAATTTCAGGTTAGTTTCCTGCAGGTCTAGATTAGGAAACTTCTGAAGACACATGGGATCCCACATGTTCATTTCTCAGGGAACCCTGCACTGCAAGTCTAATAGAATTAGATGCTTTCAAGGGCTGTCAGCAATCTGTTGCAGACATCCTTAATTTCTCCTTTGAATCTTGGCATCAAAACTCAACCTGAATCCAGCTGAATACATCTCAAATCCCAGTTTGAACATTCTAATTTGACACTGAGATTGCCTTTCTGCACCTAAGCATAATCCCAAATTATACTTGTTCTCAAAATGCGTTAAGTAAAATTGCAGAAATATGTTGCTATTGGGGAGAAGGTGGTATATATAAAACCTCAGACATGCTCTCCTGGTGATTTTCTCTCTTCTACATGGTAGGGTTTAGAGAAACCTTCCTATAAATTATGTGATTTGAGTAAGTACCTGAATCTATGTGAAATAAACTCAGAACATACAGCCTGGACAAAAGGCCATTCGGAGTGAACAATATCTAGCAGGAAGTCCATTTAAATATCTCAGTGAAGTCAACTGGGCAATTAGAAAGTACTATTCGTATAGTGGGATAGAGAAATTCTTTCTACAGAAGAAAATTGCCTACTGCATTTCTTCTAAAAGTAAAAGCAAGTCATCCTACCAGGCAGTGTTCAAGTTCAAACTCAGAAGGGAAAGCAGGAAAAAGAAGGAAAAGCAACAGCAATAAACTCCCCCATATACTTTAGGAAATACTTGTTTGGAAGAGTTGGATGAGAACATAAGGACTTTATGGTTTTGGTTGCTTATCAGACTGGACCAAGCTCAAACTAATGACCTCAAGGGTGAAAGCCCTACAGGTCTTTTCCATGTTTCCAAGCAATCCAACCCTTCCTACTAATAAAATATCTTATTCAGAAGTCCACATCACTGAATTACATATGGTTTGTAAAAACAATTAAGTCTAGACAAGAATGTTGTGAGGCTGTGCAGGGAGAAAATTAAAAGGGGCAAAGCCCAACTAGAACTTAATCTGGCTACTGCCATAAAAGACGATTAAAAATGTTTCAATAAATGTATGAGCAACAAAATGAAGGCTGAGGAGGATCTTCATACTTTATTGGATGGAGATTCTGGCTGGCTGGTTGAGCCGAGAGATGTGGTAAATGGTGTTAAATCCAATTAGTGGCCAGTCATAAGTGCTGTTCCCCAGGGTTCAGTTTTGGGATCAGTCCTGTTTAAAATGTTTATCAATGATTCGAATGAGGGGATTTGACTGAACCCTCAGAAAGTACACAGATGACACCAAGTTGGGTGGGAATGTTCATTTTTTGGATGATAGGCTCTACAGAGGGATGTGAACAGGCTTCATGGAAGGGCTGAGGCCAACTGTATAAGGTTCACAAAGGCCAAGTACTAGGACCTGCACTTGGGTCACAACAACCCCATGCAACACTACAGACTAAGGGCAAAATGACTGGAAAGCTGCCTGGCAGAGGAGGACTTGGGAATGCTAGTCAACACCTAGCTGATCATGAGTTGGTAATGTGCCCAGGTGGCCAAGAAGGCCAATGGCATGCTGGCTTGTATCAGAAACAGTGTGGCCAGCAGGGCCAGGACAGTGAGCTTTGGGTGACCCCAGTGCCTTGCAGGTATGTCTGGGAATGAGCAGGGAATTGCTTTGCAAAGAAAAAGGTTGTGTGTATGTATATGTGTGCGTGTGTGTGTATGCAAGAGCAGAACTAGGCCTAAATGCATTCTGGGAGTGTGTAGTGGACATGACTAGCAAGGTTTGGGTAGAAAAAGCTACAGAAGTGACTTACCTGAGACAAGGCCATGAAGCATCCTGTACAATCACAGTCAGTTCCAGCCAGCTCAACAACCAACCCAGCCTACCCAAAACTTCATCTGGTCAGAGGAGCACACGGTGCCCCTGCTCAGATCTATGTAAGTAAGAACAATAGCTGCTGCCTGAAGTGCACAGCAGGGGACACACGAAAACACAGAAGGAAAGACACAGAAGGGATATTGTGAGGGGACTTGTGGAGGTACACTCTTGAAAAATGCACTGCTTGTCAGAGGATTGCAGTCCATGGATAAGCCTATGCCACAGCTGGTATGGGCGTGAAGGGACTGTGGCCTGTGGAGGACCACACACTAGAGCAGAACAATAGAAGGACCAGGAGCAACAGAAAGAAACTCCTACACACTGATCTCAGTCTCCTGTGACACCCAATATCTCATTGAAGGGACTCAGCATTGTCTCACCTGACTTGGAGCTGGGGAAAGGGATGTAAAGAAGCTTTCCCTATGTTCACTTAGGTTTTTTTAATTTTTAAATTTAGCTTTGTTTCATTTTAATTGAATTTTAAATTTAATTTTTTTTTTTTGTTTCTCAGTACTCAAATCTGTAATTAAGAGTTTATTTGGATGGCTATAAATTCACTCAAATGAAACTTACAGAGAGAAGTCTGGTTTGCCCACAACAGGACTGGAGAAACTGTCTTCAGTTGAGGTTCTGGAAAGGAACAGAGGAAGTAACAACATCTTCACAATGCTCCTTTATGCCTTTAGCACTAGCAAGGAGAAGGCTCTATTTCTGATTCCATCCATGATACCCATGTGGGCCTTTCCGTATGGTAGTAGTGGAGTGAGAACTAATTATCACCTGAATAATGTCATGGTGTTTTCCTTCTTTCTTTAGCTCTCTGTATATATAGGAAACATACTCGGTTTCACTCTTTCTTGAAGGAAGAAGGAAAGAAGATGGCAGAAAAGCTGGACAGAAAGAATTGGCATTATGGCAGAGCAAAGAAACCAAGGTTTCTATTCAGATGACTTCTTGTCACAAAGCTGGCCTTTCTGTCTCTGCAATATGAGAACTCCCTGGCAGTTAAGAAGTTTGATAGAAGGATATTTCCCTCCTCATCTCCATTTGGGAGCTAGCTGAGGCTGTTATTTTTTTTCTGAGCAGGATACACAACAAATATTTCTTTTTTTCCATTTTATTTCTCGTAGAGGAGAGCAATCATGTGAAAAAGAGGATGAAACAGGAGAGAACAAAAATCATGTACAGCTTGAATGAATGCATATTTCTCTATACATGTCTTTGTGTTTGTTTCAAATTTCTGAGCATACAGCATTTCTAAAGGGAAAAAAGTGAGACAAAAAAAAAAAAGAAAGAGGTGGGGGCCTGTTTGGAGAAACCTAGCCTAAGCCAGTGGGTGGCATTTCATGAAAGTCGTGTGATCCAGGTAGACAAACAGTCTGTTCTAAGTAGATGTAATTTAGACAGAGAAAGGGGCAAGTTACATTTGTCCACAGTAACTCAGATCTTCAACTCAGTCTGGGAGAATCCAAAAGATTCATTATAGCATGAAAAAATATGCCTCATAACAACTTACACATTTCAGAGATAGGCACTTTAAAAATGGTAAAAGTGTAAAAAGGGTAAAAGATTGTCTTTTATGGCTCTTCCATGTAGACACACAGAGAAGCCAGACCATTTTATTATTAGCTTGACAACTACTAGGTAAATTATGAAACAAGTCTTCTTTGCATTCATTGGAATTCATCCTATATAGTGTTGTTCATTAAGACATATAGTGCATGTGAAAATTTCAGCTTTTACAGTTTAGTGACATTTTTGTTTTACTAATTCCATTCTCTAAGTTTGGCTGCAAAGGCTACATGTATTAGTACTGAACACAGTTTAAATCAAAATGTTTAGTTCAATTACCTAAAATGTTACTTCATTGCAGAGAATGGTAGTTCAATATATAGGAAAATGAATGTGTAATTACTATGATGTTACAAAAACAAATGAGTTGAGGGAATGATAATAATATTACGGGGATATATTCCAAAAGACACTAGTTGAAAGAACATTGTCATTAACTTATTGGGAGCCCTTCCAAGAGACTCAAGTTAAAAAAACTCATTCCATCAATATATTTGTCAGTCTGCTTCTGCAGACAAGTTCTCAAAATTTTTAATTTATTGGCCAGTGTTTCTGCACTGATAATAGTTTGAAATGCTCACTAGTCTTCCAAAAATGTCTCTGCATGAGTGTCTCACACGGAATGTTCTCTGTATTACATAGATTGAATCCATTACTAGGAAATTTTCCTCAATCTTTTACATGATGAGGGAGATAGTTTGCATATTTGTTATGCCAGTTAATACCATTACATAGTTCCACTTTATTTCTGAATCTTTTCATACCATTTTCTCAGCTTTTTTCTCAGATTTTCTCTGGGTTTTCTGTGCTTTTAGAAAAGCACTGAATATGGAGGAGTACTGGCCATTTTAGAATTCTAAATGTTGTCTTATCTTTACTGTCGCATTGCCATATCCCATGTTTCACACTCCAGTCTTAGTCCTTTGATCTTCCTGGCCACATACACGTTATTTATCATCCAATATTCCATTGTGGGATGGTGTCAGAAAGATTGGAGCCTAAACAAGAAATGTGCAAGCATGAACTGGAAAGCAGTAAATTGGAAAGCAAGTGTTTTTCCTATATAAAATAAAAAAATAAATCCTAGTAAATCTAGCTTCTTCAACCTGCAGGCTTCATTGCCTTGTGCACCCTTCTTCATTCTCACGCTATAGACCAAAACAACATTAAGCTTGGCAATATGCTAAACATTCCTGAATTAGATTGTGAGACACTTGTCTTGTTTGTGTCCATTGCTGAACTAAATGGTGCTAAACATCATTTAAACAAGCAGCTGGAGCCAAGAGGAGATCAACACTCATGGTTTCATCACTTCAAATTCTGAAAACATTATCTGGGGCCAAAGAAAGAAGCTGGAATTTGAGAGAAGTTTCAGTATTTCCAAACTATGCACAACAACTTAGATGGAGAATGAGCTATGCAACATGCCTGTGATCCCATGTGCTCAGGCCAAGCCCTATATAGAGACTCCAGAGTACAAGAGATAGGCCTGTGTCTCACTATCTCCAGACTACTCAGGGCCCAGCTGTGCAACATCCCATAGGATTAGCCTCCAGATGGTAGTAACTATGGTGATGAAGGCTTCAGGAATAAGTGGACATGGACAGGCACATGGTCATGACAGTCATGAATCTCCTCACTGATTATCAATGCTCTGCAGGATCAGGGAGTGATGCCTCTACCAATTCACTCAGTTGTAGGTTACAGCACTGGGAGATCTGGGAGAAAGTGTCTCTGTAGTGTCTTATATGCACAGTGGGAAGAAGTGCTTACTACTTCAGAAAAGCCAAGAGCACAGCAATGTGTGGACATGGATAGCTAACAGAAGTGTCTTGCCTCATCTTTCGTCTGAGTTACCTGGCAGGGAACTTTTTCTGTCCAGCTGGTTTGGGGTGAAAATCCCCCCTGGGCCACTTCTTCTCCAAGGCTCTGGTGATGGCATGTTGCTGCTGCAGGGCAGGAATGAGCTCTCCATGATGAACTTCCTATGTTCCCATTCCTACCTCAGACTTCTGGAGGTACTTTGAGCATCCCTAGTCTACGATATAATGCTGCCATCAGAGTGTCCCTCCCTTCAAAAATTGCCATTCAGCAATAAAGTCTGTGACTGCTCTCCTGACAAAGTGAAATAAAGGGTAATGTCTCAGTCAAAACAGCCTTGTCTGATAGCATCTGAGATGGAAGAGGTCTGTCTTACCAAGGTATGCTCATCCGCTGCTAGACGTCTATGTTCTGGCACATGGGGTATGAACAAACCTGAAATATTCTTCCCAGTCAAAAGCATAACACTGTGACTAACAACATCAAGAGCCACACCAGTGGACAAATTATGTAGCAGGTCCAAATAAGAGGTTGAGTGTCTGTCTCTGTCACACAGAAAACTAGAGATATTTAAAACTCCAGGGGACAACCTCATCTAAGCTGACGCTGCTCCAAGCAGAAAGTTGTATCAAAGGACATCAACGTCACTTCTAACTTAAATTACTCTTTTATTCAGCAATTCTAACATACAGTGCTAGAATATCATCACACTCAATTGGAGAAAAATAATTGCGTAACTTAGAAGACCCATGTGCAGTCTAAATGAAACCATTGCTAGCAACTGTGACGGTACAATATAAAGCTTGAAAGTTCTTCAGAGGATGAACATGCAGTCTCTTTGTCTCCATGACATGTGTGAAAAATACAATATATATAACAAATAGCATGGAGTAATTTTCAAATTCCTTTTTAGTTACAGCATTTTTCCTCTTGGTAAATAGTTCATTATACAAGACATATTCTGCCAAATAATACATGTATTATGAGACTACAATTTTGTAATGACAGTCTACATCTTAGACTAGTTTTCAAAGGAAAATGCACATATCTGTAGACTTAAACATGAAATTCTGTTCTGCAGTCTGTCTTTCAAAGCCAAAAAGTGATAGTCTTAAGTGTAACCATGTGCATCCAGATACATAAACGCATATCAAAAAAACCAACTTTCTAGCATCCAACACACAGGAAAATCGCAACCTCTGACTGTTCCTTCTCTCTCAAATTTTGATGTTGAAATGCATATATTTGGTGTGCATATAGTATGCAGACTTAATAGAAGTTCATCCTGTGCCTTAAGAACCATTAAGACACATGGAATTTACCCACAATTGTATAAATCTACAATCAGAGAAAGCATCAGTACCGCATAACTGAGAAAATACATACACATGACAGACATGGGGCAGAGGAAAGGAAGAACATGTAAGCAAAGCAAAGAATGCGATAGTAGCAAATATTAGCTCCATTAGCATTGCTATTATTGGCTTTATTTGTTGCTTAAATCTTTTCAGTGGAGTTCTGAGAGGAATTAGGCTGATAAACAAAAGGATAAGAGCAAATCTGTGACAGCAAAAAGCAAATCTGTATAGACAAAAGGGTACATGGAGTTAAGACAGCAGAAATAAGCCTTCAAAATCACCACTGTTTTAATGCTTTTGGCTTCCACAGTTTCTGTAGTAGCTCTGTCAGTTTTGCTCTTTGGCTGGTTCAGGTCTGCTGTTCTTCTGTAGGTTTTAAAACCTGTATAGTGAGGGAAGTAAGACATCTAAGCTCTGTCCAGTTTACTATCTAGATGGGCAGTGATGTGCTTCCAGACGTCCACAACAGTGTGGGACAAGCACAGTAACTTCTGCTCAGCCTTTGTTCCTAGCTTTCATTTCCATGTAAACTAGGAAAATTGTGCATCTTCATCACCTTAGCCCTAGATGCACCCCTAACCCTAGTCATCTAGGCCTTAGTGATTCCTAGTCCATCCTTTTCAGTTTGGAAAGCTATATAACTTTACAAGAATCTTTAAGCATCGATTGCTGATGTAGAGTATGAACAGCAAGGCTAAGTACTAGTTAAGGACAAGACTTTTAAAAGCAATTTAATTGCTTTTAAAAGCAATTATCAGAGAGTGGCCCCAGCAGGTCTTTACAAGGGAATTTCAGACACACATGGAATTTTAGACAGCAAAAGGGTAATCTTTGCACTCCTGCTTTTATAAAAAAAGACCATACAGGTCATTTAAGGACTGAAAAACCTAAGAGAACCAGAAATGCTTTATATTGGCTCAGCTGAACAAAGATATTGAGCAAACTTTCAAGATGTGTCATATATGCCAAAAGAACAAGCCAAGTCAAGCAAAAGAGGCCCTATTGGTGGCATAGGAAAAATTGTTCCCTTGGAGCAACACAGGCTTAGATTTGTTTAGATTGGCCAAGAAAATAAACGTGTTTTTTTTTTTTCTGGACTAAGTTTACTAAGAAGCAATATTTTGTGAAGTTTCAGTGTAGACAAGTTACTGCTTGTGTGCCCTTATTCATAATCCAAGTGACTTTGAATAAGTTTACTACAATTAAATTACAAGATATAACAAATAACTACAGGTTGCCACCTGTAGGTAGTTGTTTCAGGAGCAAGGGAGAATTATAATCATTTACTGCTGATATAAGTTGATGTCAGAGTTTTGTGGAAATACAAATACAGCTAAATGCAATATGACCTGATGGACATGGAGTTATGAACAATCCCTTGGCTTGAAGCACTCTATATGCACATGATGGAAGTTAATGATCAGAACACAAAGGAGAGCAGGAAGCACAAAGTCCGATCAAAAATGCCTCAGGCAATGCACTCAAATCATATGACAATTGACCAAATTTTCCCAATTCCCCACTTTTTCCTATTTGTACTGTGACAAGATCCAGATGGACTACCATACTATTGTTCCTCATCCTTATGAGATTGACATCAACAGACAAATGCTATCTCCAGTTTCAGGAGAGAAGGCAAATAATTCAGCTTGAATTTTTTTTCTTTCCTCATCATGATTAGGCAACAGGTAAGACAGCAGCCTCAGGTCCTTACTATCAATACTATAAAAATCAACTACTATAAATTTCCTATTAGTTATTTCAAGAGAGACCTGTCACCACAGAGGCTACCCAAAAGCACTTCAGCACAGATAACCAGTTTACATAGTAGGCTGATTACAAATATTTGGAAGTAAGGTCCATATATGTAGCTGAAGGATTGATATACAAAGTGTTTTGGTCAGGATATTGAGCAAAGAAGATCATGCTATGCATGCATGGAAGCTCTCTTAGATTATGCCCCTTTCCTGGCATAAAGGGGAAATTGGCAAAGCTGGAGGAATGAACAAAAGAACATACTTAGGTATGTTTTATGTTCATTTCATGTTGTGTATCTATCTAAAAATTCATATTATAACCAAAAACGTTATGGAGTTCAAGGAGTGTTTGGACGATACTCTTGGGCACATTATGTGAGTTTTGGGGATGATCCTGTGCAGGGCTAAGAGTTGGACTCAATGATCCTTGTGGATCCTTTCCAAATCAGCATATTCTGGGATTCTGTGAAAAATACAATGTAATTGCAACTCCAGTAATCCTAATCCTCCATCCTAAACTGGGAGATATAATAGAGCCACGGACATGACACCTGGATGACACTACAACAGGGAGTGAGATGCAACTAAAAGTAAGAAGCAAGTAACCAGAGCTCTGAAGTTCTTGGGCTCAAAACTAGAAGCTGTGTACTTCAGGGAAGAAGCTGTACATTTTTTCTGCTTCTTTAATTCCCATCCTTCCCTCCTTTCTGTAAACCACTGTTTAATCTATTCATTTGTTTAGTTCATTACAAACATCTGCAGAACTATTTCTCCAGACAAATCCAGTTTATTTTCCCAGGTTTCTAGGTGAATATTCAAATCTATTTTAGCAAAGAGATTTCTAGGAGCCTTTTGTGCAGCCAATAAGGCCTGACAAAAAGACTACTGTTACTAAGTTTTAACTGGGAAAAGAAGCTACGGTGTATGGAACCTTGCCTTTAAGGAGTTCATCTTGAAAATGAATAATCAAAATCAATAATCAAAAAAGATCATGCTCCATTAGAACAAGCCCTGAGGCCACCTCTAAGCTGCTCAACAAAACATGCCACTTTGGCTGGCACTAGCATGTTTCCCTCAAGAGGGCTTAAGACTAATCTCCTAGAAACGTCTTGGTGATAGCTAGTTGAAGCAACCCAAAACAAAGATTAAGAATGAACCAGGAATTAAGTGATGTAGATCATCTTGAGTATAGTGCCTGAGCTTCTTCCCCAGCTCCCTTCTCTTTAGCAGTGATGGCCAAGCCATATCCTCACCTTTCAATATCTACCATGAAAATGCGATGGCACCAATATACAACTAATGAGTGCCTACATCCTTTTAAAGGAGGCTCAGGAACACCTTAAGGTCTTAAGTACCAGGTCTTACCACCTGCCAGGGGGATTGGATGGGGTTTGAGTCATATGGGTTCATTTTGTACTGCAGGACAGAAAAGCAGAGAGGAGAGGGAGCACAGCTAAGTAGGTGTTAACCAGAAACCAAAGCAAATCCAGCAACATGAGATGCAAGAAAGAGAAGAGTCTGTCGAAGCAATGTGGAAGGGTTGATTTTGAGCTCATTCCACTTTCAGGCACCAATGATGATTGCAAAGAGATGCGGTAGTGCAGCTCAAGAAGGCAGATGAAGTCACTCAAATTAGGACAGAATAGGAGAGGTATCTGTGCTAACAGTTTTAGGTTGCTCCTCAGAAAGTACTGCTTATTCCAAGCTATTACCTGTACAGAGATCCTAGTCCATGGCTTTTAACTAGCCATGTGGCAGATAGCTTGCACCACAGTTTACTCCTCTGCATGCAGTGTGCTGCACCATTCACAGGACATAGAACAAAGTCTCAGGGAATCTCCTGCAAGTAGTTCTCCAGAAGCTGACACCAATACAAAAGTTCCAGAGTTTAGCTGTGTAGTGGGTTGAAAGGGGAGGGGGGTGCAGGGGGGGTGTTGGCGGGTTCTTCCTAGGAGTGAAGTGGGAGGATGGATGCAGTCAGATCCCTACAGAAGTCATCAACAAGATCACAGCCATGTCTCCACCAAAGAACAAGAAAGAGATGCAGTTATTTCTGGGAGCTATCAGGTTCTGGAGAATGCACATCCCCGAGTATAGCCAGATCGTAAGTCCTCTCTTACAACAGCAAGCATTCGAACAGATCAAGCGCGAAATTGCCCATGCAGTAGCACTTGGACCAGT
>VXBA01005651.1:753-33086 GCA_013399895.1 Serilophus lunatus
TTTAATCTAAGTTTACAATATATACCTTTTAGTATTATTATAGTATTGTTATATAGTTTAGTATTGTTTAGTATTGTTATAAAATTCCTAAACTTGTTATATTTTAGCTGATCTAGTTATGCATAAGGGAGGGGGAAATGTAGGTAACTAGGGCCTGGCGAACGGAAGATGTCGTGCTGTGACGGAAAGACAGACCCCTCTCCCCTTAGCCAGTAGCATGTAGCCGCATTCCTTGAAAGTACCAATGGTATGTAAGCAGACAAGATAAGAGCAGAAGAGATAAGACTATATATTGTGGTACCTTGAAACAATAAACGCCATTTTGCCTTCCACCACACTGGTGTCTGAGTGCTGATGGCCCGAACAGCCTGGGGTTGGCTGTCGTGCCGTTCCTGAGACAGGTCACCACGCCGCTCGCCGTGGCAACAGCAGGTCAATCTTGTGTTAAAACCTAGTGAAAAGTAACTAATGGCTAATCAACTAAAAAGTTTAATTAACCTATTCACTAATTAACATTTAACATTTGGCTTTCATGAAGGATTTCTTATTCAGTATCCATCTTACTATGAAACTATTCAATGATACACCGAGGAGAATTACTCTCTTGGAGTAACTGATTAAAAAGGCAGCCATAATACTATGGATTTATAAGCCATACTTCATACCAAAATATATTTATTTCTGCATATATTCCACAAAGCTAACCCAGAATTCCCTTTTCCTGCCCCCCAAAAGATTGAACAGTAATCTTACAAAAATGCTGTTTTTATACAGCAACAGAGTGTTGATGATTGACAATTTCTGGAAAAGTTAAATATAAATGTTTCAAAAATAAAATTATTTTTCTTACCTTCATTGGGAAGATCTCTTTGGATGTTCAAAAAATAGGATACAAATAAAGCTACAGAAATATTATTATTTTTAGTTTAAAAATGTGAGTTTTATTTATAACGAATGGAACAAAATGGTGGTCTCTGCAACCTCCAAAGATGCTCTTTCTCCCCACTATCTGAATAACCTGCAGCTTTTTCATCTCTCCATGAATTCTTGAAATCTATTCAGACCTTTACGAGAAAAAGCAACTTAAACATTTGAATAAGAAACACACAAACATGAAAATACAGCACTGCGCCCATATAGTTTTCTGTAAAATTTCAGTTCTAGGAGTGCACATTCTAACTTTTAGATAAGAATCTCATTTATCGAAATGAAAATAAAACATATCAGTCATACCAAATTGAAAATATAATCATATATCTCAATCTGTGAAGTGATGTTGGGTCTCTAATCAGAAAGTATTATGTAATAAGCTTAAGTGCATTTCTGCTGAGGTTTTCCTCATCAGTGCCTCTGATTTAATTTCTATGTTTGATTAAGAAGGACAATGATGTAGGGTCTGGTATCATTTTGGAAAGAAATTAAAGGATGAATAATCTTATGAGGAAAAACACTTTAATTTTAAAGCTTCCATCTATCCTAGTGATTTAAAATATTACTTTATATTCTGTCCTATCATTCTGCCTTAATCTAAATGTACATGATTTCAGATCTATATGATTTTATTAAAGAAATATGAAACCTGTAGAATAATTTTGATTTAAGAATTTGTTTGCCCTGGTTTTTCATTATGCTTATTTGTGCAGCTAAAGATGTGCTTATCTGAGAGGGAATTTCCAACATTCAGCAGATAATTAAGGGCTTGGTTTTCATTGACACAATAGAATTCAAATCAGCTGCATATTCAATAATCTTTATTGTGATTAAAATTGTTGTGAGAAGTCTATGAAAAGTATGTGTTTCATACACACCCACTTTATGTTATATTACATACAAAGAGAAAACTCTCTGGATAGCAGAGAAAACTAGATAAGAAGACAGTGATTCTAGAAGATCTAAGGAGATTAGAGATATTACCTACCAGTATTTCAAAGGTGGGTAATTTGCAGATGGAGTAATGCAACCATAGCTAATTGGTAATTTTCATTTTAGTTGCCATTTCTGACCTTAAACAATGTTGAGACTTTTGAATCTTTAACAAAGGAAAAAAATTGCTGCTTGAAATTGTAACCAAATGAAGCAAATGCCCTTGAAGCTGTTACTCTAGACAGCCTAGCAAGGGCTCTTCTCAGAAGAACTTTGTGAACTTTCCTTGCTACTGAGCATAATTTTCAAATGCTCAATTTCATCTCAATTACTGCACTCCCATTTATTTTGTGAACTTCTCTTCACAAGAAATAATTACTTTGCCTTTTATCTTCTCTAAATTGCTATTACCTCATTGTTCAGAGACTACCTGAGGGGTTTTTTTGTTTTGTTTGTTTGTTTGTTTTTTTAATAAAAATATTCAGAAAAATATGTACACACTTACATGCAAAACTTACATTTTGTTTATATAAATTTCTGTCTTGTAAACATAGTTAATCACCTGAGCTTTCTAGCAAGGTGACTACAGATCTGGTCAAATATCCACAAACTTTAGTTTAAAGATATCCATTGGACTGAGTGAATAAAAAGAATAAAATCCAGGGAGAAGCATGCTAGTGCCAGCAGCTCTTAATTATGACATAGATTTCAAAACCTGCTCTGAAACCAGAACTACTACCCTGTTTAACACTATTAGCATTCATTTCAATAGCATCTAAGAGGTTCAGAGAAATATGTGTCTCTGTATTTAAGAGGAAAATATGGTCAGACTGAAACCCATCAAGAGTTATACCTGATGTGCAAGTTGCAGTGTGTGATATAGTCAAATTGTGTGCTTTGTGTTGGTTACGAAGTTCTTCATAGTCAGGAAGGCAGGGGATTTTTGAAGTGCACATATCCAAGTTAAGGGAGAGAGTTCAATAAAAGGAAAAAAATCTGAGCTAGCTGTTGGTGACAACTACTTGGAAACACAAATTCAGACTCCTTCATGGCCTGTGACAACAATTGAGCTTAAGGCACTGTGTGTTCTTTCAGGCACATAGCAGTTACTGGACAGGAATATGCTGACACTCAAGTATTGTTATTATATTTTGTTGCTGATGGTATTTCAAGAAACAGTCCCAGCTCAAAGTAATTTGTAAATTCAATGAACTTACTTTCTACTTTCTCATCTGGACTGCTGCTCAGATTATTGGATAGCACTAGGATGCCTCTGACAACTTTCTTTGTATATCCTTTGATGTACATCATGTTACAAAGCACAACTGCTGCTAATAGAAGTACTTCAATGATCCTTTTATTAGTGGGCCAGTGAAAAATTGTGTAAAATTATCATATCAGTGTCTGAGTTCTTTTCATTATAAATATGACTAATTTTTGTTTATAATTTCCAAAGTCCTTTAGAAACAATAGTCACTTCCCTCTGTATCTAAATCTTAAAAGGGATGGTGGGTTACAGAAAAAACATGGTCTTGAATTGCATCTTTATTCAATGCACTGTACAATTGCAAAAGTAAATAGATTTTGGGAATTCAGAGATAATTCTGATATCGAATTGGATATGTAGCCTTTAAGAAGATATGTTTGAAGCAAACACAAGACATGAAAGTGTGTGTATATATAAATATATGCTTTTCATTAGTAAGGTAAGGCAGACCTTCGTTTAAACCTGTTTTGTTGTTTTCATTAAGCATCTATAACTTTGTCTTCTTAAATAAGGAAAAATCTACATGGTGGGGGGAGGGGTAGGATCCCAGTTGCTCTTCAAAGTCCTCTTAAATTTGCAGCTTTCATGAGGAAGAAATAAAAGCATCACTGTAAATGAAATCTGTGATAGTTGTCAGCATGCTGTAATCTCAGTTGATGTAATTCAGAATATGGCTCTAGATTGAATTTCTGTCACTTTACATTGACAGAGAACTCCCTCAAGTACTGAAAAAGACCTGAGAGTACCTGTTTTCTCACCAGGGGAACATTGTGTTGATTTTATACTTTTGTGAGTATACAGATTTCTGTTTTACCACGAATGTGTCTGGCTAGGTCAGTCAAACGTGCTTGCTTTAGTATTTGCCAGCATCCATCAAGGAAGTATGATTTCATTACACAGTGAAAAAATTGAAATCTCTCAGATACACTAGTTTTCATGCTTGTTTTAAAAAGCAGCTCTAATTTCAAAATTCATAGCTTTATGAAAAATAATGGCTAAATGTGCATTATGTGCAGTAAGTTAAATAATTTTACAGTATTATGGTGAATGTAGGGAATAAAGACTATTGCAGGTGTGCTAAGCAAATATTAAAAGCACATGATGAATTATAAATAATACATAGTAGTGTTGAATGTTTAAAAAACTCACACGTGACTAAAGTACTCTTTCGAAATCTTCATCTAAAGAATGTCTGTATTCTTTTCATTGATTTAATTATTTATGGAACTGACTAGCATTTTTATTAGTTAGGCATCATCTCAGTTCTTCTGACCATTTTTTTTTTTCTCATCAGTATGATTTTCACAGCCTTCATGATGTTTCAATGTAAATTTTTATGTTTCAGTATTTGAGCCAGTGCTTTATGCTTTTTGCCCCTTCCATTATATTTCTTCTGCCACAGATTTATTTCCAGTTTATGGCATCTGAATGTGTGCTGCCAGTTTTCACGCATTTCTGTGAGGTACGCACAAGTATCTTTCTGTTTTCCTAACAGTCTGCTGCATCTAACTTTAATTTTAATTTTGAAATTTTAATCTTCTATTTGCATGTAAAATCTCAGGTTGGGACTGCTACTACAGCAGCAGTATTTCTGGCTCCCTTACAAGCAGTAAAAAAATGTTCAGAGCTTCGTTAGGGATGTATTTCCAGTGAACATGTGCAGACTCAAGAACTGGGACAATGCCTGAGCTTTGTGTTGCCTGAAACCAGCCAGTTCCTTAAACTCCAGTACTCCCTGGTTGACTTCAGACAGCTTCAGTCCCTTTCTTAGCTGCTTTTCCTTCCCACGACTGCAGTGAAGCTTCCACAGT
This sequence comes from Serilophus lunatus, assembly GCA_013399895.1. Lineage (NCBI taxonomy): Eukaryota > Metazoa > Chordata > Aves > Passeriformes > Eurylaimidae > Serilophus > Serilophus lunatus. The sequence continues at coordinate 5,695 of VXBA01005651.1, forward strand.
GCAAGGACGTTACCATCTTCAAACTGTCAGCTTCATTTTTTTCAAGGCATAGATGACAACAGTTAAAGCCAGAAGCTAAGAGAGAGCTCATATGCGAGATGTGCAAGGTTATCTGACAATTACCAAAAAACAATTCAGAAACATCTGTCTGTTCTATGATAAAAGCAACTTTTCTTAGAGCCATCTGTCTGCTTTTAGATTAGCTTTAGATTGTGGAAAGAACTTGCCTTTGATTAAGGTGATGGGGTTATTTTTCCTCATTACACCTGTGACTAAAATTATAGATGCATTTAATATAATATGTAATGGTTTTGAAAGGGAAATATTTTTGTCTAAGACTAGAAATAATGGAGTAGATTCAAGGAGCATTTCACTGTTGAATCTCTTCTGGAGTTTTGGTTATGAGCTTTTTTTTTTTTTTTCCTTTGTCATTTGGAGCATTCTTACTGCCAAGAAAATACTCTTTCATCAAAATTTGTTTGCTTAGTAGAAATTAAAAATTATCTGCAAGATATTTCTCTCCTGCGGTGATTTTTTGCTAGTTCATTTGTTTTAGCTTTTTTTGCCCCTGTTGTAGTAATGGTGAGTAGATTTTTTTATTTTTGAAATTTTTTTCCTGATTTTACCATTCTGAAGATGTCCAAATTCTTGCACATATTAGACAAGTGTCTTGCTTATTTACTACAGTGTTTGGAGTTGAAGCTATGCTGGTCTGTCAAGAGGGTGAAGATGTTTTTAAACAGAAGCAGCCAACAAGAATGAAAAGTGACAGCAAGTTGGGGCTATTGTATCCCTGATGCAATGGGAACAGAAGATACATTTTTATTCAATTCTGAAAGAATAATGACCCTACTGGGAAGAGTCACCACTGCTAACTATGCCTGAGAGAAGCCCATGATGTACAAAAATGCTCTTGGCCCCATCAAGGGGTGGTTCTCATACCTACAGAAGAGAGAAGTAAAACAGTGGTTGACTCCTTTATGAGTTCTCCCTGGCCTTTTGGAATTATGCTTCTTTCATAATAATTTTTATTGTGCTCCACTGTTCTTAAATGGAGGGGGAAAAGAAGTGGACACAGACACAGGCAGGATCTTTATAAGTATTTGGTAAGAGTGTATTGTTATAAATAGTGAATGAAGTGTTATTAGAAATAATACTTAGATTTTTATGATCATTTTCCTAAATTTGTTTTTCTTGCCATATATATGAAAAAAAACAAACTTAATGGCTAAACTAATTTTTTTCTGAGGTTATTCTAGATGACAGATGGAGTTACTGGTGAGAATCTTATTTTTAATGAAGTTAACTGCACCAAACATGTCCAATTAATACCTGTCTAGTGTCTCTTAAAGCAAAAATATTGCTATTCAGTTATCTGCTAAAGTACACTGAGAGGAATCTTCTGTTGTTTTACCATAAAATGAGCAGTGGCAGAGGTGAGAATTCAATGTCAGCATCATATAGTTGATGAGTATATATATTTACAAGTCTTCTTGCAAATACAGGATTTTTCCTGTTGTAATGAAATTGTTAGGAGTGTACTTAGTTCAAGTCATTTTAGCAGTCAAACTATCTGCAAAACAACAGATTCCCTTTGGCCTCAATTCAAGAACTGTGAAGATATAACTAGGAATTTTATAGAGTTTTCTTGCAAATGTCACTCATTAAACAGTCTAATGAATTTGTAGTTGGGATTTATTCTTTATAAACAATTTTCCAGCCGTGTATGTAGCAAATTAATACCAGCTACAATGAATTTTTAGAAAATTTTGAAGTTAAGAGCACATGCTAAGAGAACACTCGATTTCTGTTTCTTATCCAAATCCTATATGCTCATGAAGATTACATCCCTAATGGTATCATAGAATGCATTCTATCATCTCTCTATTATTTATCTTGTTCTTTGACATGATAGATATTCCTACTTCACTTTCTGACAACCTTCATCATTGTTTCACTTTTTGACAGTAGGGAATTCCTGAACAGCAGTCTAATGCCTACAAAGTTTCATGTTGACACAAACAAAAAAGGGACACACTTTCACTTAAATTAAAGGATGGTTGGTAGATATATGTGTAGCTGTGAGTGGAGAAAGAAAGTATTGTGCTTCTGAAGAGATCCTTTTTATATAGCCCTTTTCTTCTACTTCAACAGTGTGTCACTGAGACAAATTCTGCTCTTTAAGTAGGTACCTTCCAGGACTGCTTATACTTTGCAGAGTCACAGTTCATTGCTCTAACAGACACACCACATCATTTTGCATACCCTTTACATACTATTTCCAAGTAAACAACTCCCACTTCCAGGCCCATCTGCACTTTATTCCAGCCAAGACGACTGCTTTCGCATGTTAAATTGTCCTGGCTGGATGCATGGACCAGAATGTGGCTCCCTTGCATCTGAAGTCAAAAGCCTGTGGTTGATATCCTTCTATGTCTTCAACAAAGAAGGGCTGTTCGAGATACATATTCAATTGTTGTAGTCAGTGAGTAAACCATTAGCCTTTGGATTTAATGTATTTTCTACTTAAAATAGGCTGCTTTCATATGGGTGAATGAACTAAAATAAAAATTATTTAAAATGGTAAATTAACTAAAAAGTATACTTTTAAATGATCCTTCTTTTTTTTACTAGTCTAAATTTCCCTAATTCTCTCCTAGATCTCTCCTGCAGCCAACCTTTTAGGAGCTTTTTCCTATTACTACTATATTATGTTGATATTGAAGTAAAGTGAGGTATTATATACAGCCAGTGGACAGAATATCCTATCAAGCTCTAAATGTAGAAATAATAAGAAATTATTTCTGACCCCAAAAATTTAATATGTATTAATAAACCAAAGAGTGAAAAGAAAGAGCTGAAAGGTTCTTATTGTTTGCTATTTAATTAACTTGCCACAGATCATAAGAAACCTGTAGCTGGCTGAAAATAATAGTCTTGTTTCCCATTTCAGAACCAGTGCATAACCATAACGTTTTTAGCCTTTGACACAGATTAGATTTTAATTCATAGTGTTCTTGTTAATTGCAAAAGGAAAAAATTATTTTCAAAAAATTGGTGTAAAATTGGTGTGGGATGATAATAGCTAGATTCAGGAAATTGTACTACTTAATTGAAGATGCTTAGAGAGATACTCATGGCCACTGAGCATTTAAGAAGGTTAGCTTTGTTTCCTCAATAGCTTTGGAGAATCGATGTAGGATTTTTTACTTCTTCCTTTCTTACAAAGAAATAAGTTTGCAGAAAGAAGCCATCTGGCTTAATCGACTTTCAAGTCCTCCCATAAGGAAGCTTTACATGGCTATTCTTGTTTTAAAGGAATTCAATAGGAAGAAAATAATATATGCCTTTATGGCTGGAGTCTGCGTAATAGGTTCCCTGAGGGTTCCTGTATAGTAGATTCCCTGTCCAGCACAAGATGTCAGAAGCTTTGAGTTGTCCAAACTCAGAAGGTCTCTGAAGACTGCCTGCAGACTGGACTTCCATTTTTACAAAAGATCTCCAGAATCGGTTTTGATGGTTTTAAAGGTATCCCTAGGAAAAAACAAACAAGCGACAAAAAAATCCTCAAACCCCATCTATATGAAGATCAGCTATTCCAACTCCTTGTCACTCAGAAGTTACTTTTTCCCCTCCTTTTGTATAATATTTGTCTGCTAGTTATTGACTGGAATCGGACCAGCAGAAGATCATATACGTATCAGAAACAGAAATGGAGTTTAGGAGAGTTTGAAGTGTAGGGTAAGGAAAGGATAAGTGAGAAAGCAGGGAGCAGCAGCAAGGTCATAAACCAAGATTATAGTCAGATTGGCCCACCAGAGTCTTAAGATGGACAAAGGAGTTCTATCTGTCATTCAGACAAGGATTTTCAGCTTGTGCATAGAATATAGTCAATTGATGTTTTTATACTCCCAGTACTTTAGTTCAAGTTGTTCTGATCTAGACTTTTTAGGACTATATAGATCTAGGCCTACATACAAGACAATTTTGCAGGGAAAGAATTAAGGAAAAATTAATTCTATCTACATCACTCCCAGAAGGAGCTGAGTTATAAAAGCTCAAGTATTCCCACTGGGAATTTTTTCTCAGTAAATGCAACCTGAGCTGCACAGTAAGGAGGAAGACCGAATCCCTCTAGATATGTGTATTGAGAAAATATTTAGTATCAGCAAATGAGCTGGATATATGAGAGAGAGAGCTTTTATGTTTAATAGTTATGTAACACACTTGTATGTAACTCAGAATTGTCTGTTCTGGGTGTTGTTGATAGCTGCATTAGCAGTTTGCCTGAATTTGGCTTTAAGGTAGGCATGAGTTTGAGATAAACATTAGTAGTTGCTGCTCATCCATTGATTGAGTTGATCACTTGGGGGGAAAAAAAAAAAACAGAGGAGGCATCCTAGATGCATTTAATTGCATGCATGATTCTTCATACTTCATGTAATCATTTCTTTAGGAGTGTGAAAGATAAAATTAGTGTAATGGGTGTAGAATTGTATTCGCCGGGTGCTTAGAGTGTCCTCAGAATATTTACTGGACCTATCTGCTATGTGGTCCTGCCTGGAAAGATCCTAGGATTGTGGAATATCTTGAGTTGGAAGGGACCTGTAGGGATCATCACGTCCCAACTTCCTGCTTCTCACAGGCACAGGACTGCATAAAATTAATCATATGACTAAGAACCTTGTCTAGATGTGCCTTAAACTATGACAGGCTCGGTGCCGTGATCTTGTAGACCCTGTTCCAGTGACCGATGCCTCTCAGTGAGGAACTTTCTCCTACTGTCCAAAAAACTCTTACGTCTTGAATACAGCTATTTTACATAGCAAATACTATTGAGGAGTGGAGGGATGCTCATGCCTAGCACCAAGAGCAGACTCTGTCCCTGAGTCATCTGTGGGGTGGATTTCCATGGGTTGATAAACACAAATGACACTGATAAAGCCTTGAACGGTTCTGAAGGGAACAAATTTTTGTCTTCTACTGTTATAATTTTTAAGCCTGTTTATTGTAGTTTTATTGTCTGAAATCCCATTACAAATTTTTCTTCCTTTTTTTGAAGGAGGGATTCTTTGTTTGCTTTGTTTGGAATTCAGTCAAAAAAATACTGGATTTCCTTTGGTATCTCAGTTAAACTCCTGCTCCCCCTTCTGTTCCACATGCAGAACCTTTCTTCTAAAAACAACTATGTAGCCCTGTGTATATGCTGAAGTCAGACTTTCTTTTTTCTCAGCCCCCCTGGCCAACACAGGAGTAAATAATCATAATCATAAATTCTATGTTGAAGGAGAGGAATGAGGGAAAAGAACCGTATCAGGGTTTTGTGAGAGAAAAAGGAAAAATAACGTGCAAGAAGTTTCTGACATTATCTGACCTTTTATCGCATTGCTGATACCTTCTAATTAAGTCCTTCTCTTTCCTTTTTTGTTTGGTGGGGGGGGTAGGGGGTTGAGAGGGGAGAAAGGTGAATGGGAAAATAGGAATATCCATTGAATTTTCTTGATATATTTTTGAAGAGCTACTTAGATTTTATGCTCTCCTTCCACTTGCAAGAAAGTGGCCATGATGAATGTCTTGAAGCGAATGGCGCCAATGTCACACATGCCTTGCAAAGTGAGCCCATATCATTCATTATTTAGAATTACTGATGTGTCCTCCAGTTTGGTCCTTTCTGTCAGAGGAGCGTTCTCCTATTTCTTTCCTGCTTCATGTTTTGTCAGAGTTCTAAATAACTTTCAAGGGCAAGAAATGCAGTTTCTAGTGTTGTTTAATAAAGTCAATGCTCTCATGTCTGTTTCAGACCTTGGATTTTTAGTAAGTTGAAATAACTATTATTCTACCACTAAAGGAATTACAGAATTACTTATGCACAAAATTTACTGTCGTTACAACTATTTTCTCCAAGAAAATTTTCCCATGTAATGCTCAACTACATTAGATGGTTTCTGGCTGACCTGTTTCTGCATACTTTAGTAAATGATGTGCTTTATTATCCTGCTTGTCTTAGTTTCTCCTATGATTAATTTTGTGCTTTCTTCAGTGAGGCTCACCTGGATACAAACTTACATATTGATTTTCACAGAGACAATTCGTTGTCCTTGATTTAAACTATTCCTACATTTCCTTGCTATTGTCATGAGCAGTTTAATAAAATCAGTTTTTCTCTTATGACTCACATTCTATTGTTTAATACTGAATGTGCAGGAATGGATGTTTCATTGTTTGCACTCTTGCACTGTTTCCTTTGAACTAAAGTGGGAACAAGCTGTGGTAGAATTACATGTGATTCCAAAAACCAGGAGACTTTGAGATAGGACTTCTCGTACTGTTTGATTTAATATTTCCCATGAAATCATACTATAAAAGTTTACTGCCATTTGCCCAGGGCAAGTCTATAAGCCGTAATGTCAGAGGCTACCAAATGGTGTTCTTTCATTTAGAATCACTAATCTTTCTCTTTGCTTATTAGTGTGTGCACACAGACATGTTCTGCTGAGTATGAGCTTTTCTCACTGTCTTTTTTCCTCAACTTTAAACTGGGAAGATAGTTGTTATGAAATAGCTCTTGCTCTCATGTGCAGCTGGGAGATATCTGTGTCTTTTGTTTTAATGAATCTTGCACAGTGCAGTATTGCTCGTTGGCACCCTTCTGTACTCAATGTGGCCTAATTTTTCAACCAGGTGTCAGTTTGAAAATTGGACTGATACTAATTCTTAAAATAAAAATGTTAATATCAGACTCTGGCATTTTATCACCATGCAGAGCTGGGATGGATTTCTGTGCAAAGCAGGTGCAGTTTCACAGTCTGGGTCAGGATGTGCTCTTCATTTGTGAGACACAGATGTTTTCTCGTGACGGGGCAGAAGCGTCCATATTTGCCTTTTAGATGCTCACAGCCAAAATAGTTGTGAGTAAGTTGATGTTGCACATGTGACCCAGATTGGAGCTTTGCAAACTCAGGCATTTTCTGTCCAAAATGTCGTTGCAGTCATGGGTACATGCATTCCTATACAAGACATATAGCAGACACATTATAGGAATTTACAAAGAAATATCATAGCTACCTGATGGGCATTACTCATGTCTTGCTAGGAAAAAAACCACATTGCTCGTTACAGGCCATGTTTTTTCCAGTGCTTCAGTTGGCGAGCTGGTGGCTGCAAGAGGAAGGTTATTGATTGTTCACCCACACAAAGGGGAAGTGACAGTGCAGAAGCAGTGAATGGACAACCAGTGCTTTATTATTATTCTTTGGAGAGAAGAAAAAATTTCTATGGCTTAAAAAGACTCAGGTGGAAACAAACAGGTTTGTGAGTAAAAATGATATAAAATAGTGCAATCAAGTTATTCATTCCATTGTCTTTTATAATATTGTCTGCTGGCAGTAAATAATTTGAAATTGTTGTGAGCTGATAGCTCAACACTAATCATGCTGAGAACACCTAATATCCTCTGAATTTTCTGAATCCTCTGCAGCTGCCTTGAATGTGATTGTCACAAGGATCCTCCACAGCCAAATCACGTGTGGTTTTGGCCCATACAAAGTACTCTGAAAGCTCAGCTCGAATAACTGGCTGTAACTGTAGCAAATCCTACAAAAGCAGTGTCATATGGCTTCAATATCCTAGGACTTTCTAATCTCAGGTGACAAAAGTAGAGACGGCCTTCACCCCCACGTTTCCCTTGCTTTTTCTGCACAACCTTATTGTTGCACTTGCTAGACCTGGTGGGACAGCCTTGTGTGGGGGTGCTGGCTCCTTCATCTGGTTGATTTCAAGGGGCAGATTTCTCTGAAATGGTGGATTGAGCATTTCTTCTTTGAACGAGAAGCTCAGAGGTATGAAGTGAATTGCTCAAGTTCCTATGTCAGGTACAAGGGAGGAAGGATTCTAGCCTCTGTTCTTTATCCTGACTTGCCCTTATGGGGAACCTGTCCCACAGGAGTACCTACCTTTTGCTAGAGGAGATTAAAAGGGATTCTTATATTTACCTTAAAGAAAATGATCGGGTATCTTCAAATTAGATCGAACTTATTTTCTTAATTGAATACAGTGATGTGTTTGCACAAATGGATATACTTCTGTGAGTAGCATAATCGTAAATATGAAGAAACTTTCTTCCCAGCAGTTGTCACGGAGGTTTTACGAACCTAGGAAATGTTTATTAAAATAAAGTACTGCCAGTACCTCATGAAGTCATTAAAAACCTGTGAATTTATTTTTCAATGAGAAATACAAGAGGTATTTTGATAGGTAGTCTCTAGAAATAGCATCACAAAAGGAGAAAAACAAAATACAACAGTTAAGATGTCATCAATTGTTATTGTCCCGTTCTTCACTTGCTTTTGATCTAAGAGTTTCTTCTTTTTTTCCCTGGGGAGGGAAGAAGGTGTGGGAAAGAGATTTACTGGGCTGAGATTGTTTTTCTGCTGTTGCTCTGCAGCTTCATTCAGAAGAGCTTATTCCTGGTTTTCACCCCCTCAGGGCTGACTGCTTCGGGAAGTGCTTTAGATCGGAACCATGATCCCTAGCTGAATTACAACTCCTGCCAACACTTCACCGACAGATCAGCTGTGGTTCTCCAGAGCCTTAAAATACTCATATGCTTTGTTCAGGACTTTGGACTTTTCACTTTTTAAGGACATCTTTATTAATAGCAAAAAAAAAAAAAAAAAACAAAACCAAAAAAAAAAAGGTGCTATAAGAAGGTAATACGTGTTTAAGGATGAGGTAGGAATCATTTTCTGTAGTCAGAAGTTAGTACTGTACTTAAATTTGCCTGTTTGTGTGAAAAATCTTTGATTACAAGATCTCTGTATTTTAACTATTTGATGTAATTTTTAATATAAAGATAAAATTACTTTTCAGAGTAAAGTGCTTCCATCAGCATTTTATGAATCTGTTTTACTGTATGAGAAATCAAAATTCAATATATATTAAAAAACCCAAACAAAACAAATGTAGTATTACTTTAATTTCTTTCCAAGTTGGGGAGCTAAGCTTTTCTCTCATGGAGGCACACATCTGCTTAAAATATATCTAATCTGGTGTCTACTTAAGTTTACAGCAGCACAGCAAGAAGCATAATTTAGTCTCCTCAGTTGTTTTTCAACAACAAAAGGTTTTGGAGCTCTTAAAATGTTTTCTTTGGACTGATGGAACTCTAATAAATTTTACCTTTTTTTAAAAATCTTTCCTCATGTATTTTCTTTAGACTTTGAAAAATGTTTATGCTAGAATTAATATATTCTAATTTACGTAACTTCTGTGTTTGTGTGAGTTTAGAAAAGGGCAAACTGTAAAGCACCTGCTCCTCAGAAAGAGTCTACATGCTGAAAAATGCATAAATATTGAGTTGTTAAAAAATAGTTTGCCACTGATACATGAAAAATGAAAATGCACAGGTAGGGACTTTACTATATGGCATATTTTGGGGGGCTGGCGATGAACACTGGTTCGGTCGTGGAATTAATCTTTGAAATACAGGATAGGATAAGAAAATGATTGATGCTAAGCATTTTGTGTTCAAAGCTTCCCAGAAGCTTGAGTTTCTGAGTAGTAGATTCAGCACAAGGAACTAAATGGTGCAGGTTTTTTGTTCAATGTTGGATGCTGCTGGGGTGGAGTGATTCGTGTGCTTTTTGTTTTATGTGAATGTGCAGAAGAGTCTTATTTAGAGTTCACTGAAGTCAAACAAATCATGATACATGTGCTTTGTATTGTGGGTGTGATGCAATTTTTAACTGCCTTGCAAATTCCTTAATGTTTTGCTCAAGATCATAAAAGCTCCTTAAAAAGAAATGCTCTCAAAAAGTAGATGCAATGAAAAAATCCGCAAGAAACTTTTAGGCTACTTAAATGAACTGAGACTGGCTTTGCAATATTTATAAAGTTCACAAGTGAAGCTACTAAGAAAAGATGAATTGGATTCTCAATGCTCTTGCTGACCTCTAGCAGTTCCTTTTAATTTTCTTAGGTATTTTAAGTACAAATGGTTTCTAACCAGCCAGGTCTACAGCACTGCATTTGTCATGCTGTACACCATGAGGACAAGAAGGACTGTATCCCAAATTACAGTCAGTGATAGATGTTGTGCTGCTAATGGCATCAAAACTCTCTGCCTGTCAGATCTCTGGAAGTATAACACGAATCTGATGTGCAAAAAACTGGCAATAGCGGTATCTTCATTGACTAGTTTTTGTTGTTGTTTTTTCCTTTGAACTTCAGCATTTGGCTACTATAAGCAGAATTAAGGCACTACCTTGCTTCACATAGCACTTAAAAACTGGTGGGTGGGAGTTGCTTGTTTCACTTTTGACTGAACTTATTTCCTACCAGTGACCAAAAGGGGAAAGTCTGTTTATCTGGTAATCAGCTACTCCTGCCACACAAGCACAGACTAAGGAGATTAATTTCTTTAAGTTGCATTGCTCATGTTACTTCTACGTGACAAAGCCCCAACCTGAAACTCAGATAAACAAATTACTGCCAGAATATTGTTTTGGCCATTATTACATCAGCAACTGCAATGTAATTTATTTAAAGCAATATTGGAATGTGATACTGATCTGTCAAAGAGTATTCTGCGACTATTAAACAGAAATTTTTTAACCATGTGCATGTCAATTACTTTAGGTTAATGTGCACAGTTATATGTCACTAGTTATGTCCCCAGATAGTATCTTCTAACTGACTGCAACTTAAGTTGCCTTATCTTTTTGATCTCTGTGGTGTGTGTGTATGACAGAGAGGGCAAAAATCATATTCATAAATTTCTACAACATACTCTAAAAAGTGACTGGCTCTGACTCTGGCAAGCTGAGGGAGGGAAACCATTTATCCACTTGTTTTTTGTAGTTTGCTCTTTTATATGCTCTAAATACCTAACATCCATTTTAACTGTTCCATCCATATTGATGGTACATTTGGCTTTTCTGCAGTGTGAAAAAGGTCGGGTGTTTTTAATAGCTTCTGAGGATAAAAACCACCTGTTTTTCACATATTTCATCCCTTGTTAGACTTATATATAATTTAGCGAGCCCAAGACATTTCTAAATGAATGCTACATACTGTGACCAATTATGATCCTTCAATAAATAAGTTCTGCCTGCTTTCATAATTTTTTTACCTTATTTCTTCTTTTTTTTTTTTTTTTTTAAAATTTGAAAAATGTGCTTTTCATCCTACAACAGCATGTGAAAAATCCCTCTGACTTCTGTATATGGAAATAATTCATTTGTGATCTATGTACACCCTTTGTCTTGCCTGGAAAATACAGTTTTTAATTAGGACTTGGGAGAAATGAGAAATTTGCTTTGCTTTATTAGTCCTGACTTTCATTTTTTACCGTCTAGAGGAATATGTGCCCTAAATATCAGCTTGTATTTTAACTTTTTTTGAAGGACTTACTTGTGAGTAAGAGTATGTCTTTTAATACTTTATTTGATCAATGTGAAAATCTGTTTGAAAATGAAAAATGTTATTTCCAATGCATTTGTGAAAATTGGGTAGATATTTATTTGAACTATGGTGTGTACCTATAGATGAGAACCTCCAGTGTAACAGAAATAGGCAAGAAATCAGTGGGTAAGCCAGGCCCTCTTTTACACAGGCACTCATAGTCAAGTTGCCTGTATTTGCCATTACATTAGACATTGTGTCAGAAACTTCTGGATCCAGAAATATAGCAAAGATACTGCTACATGTGATGTTTGCTTCAGCAAGATCACAGTGTGGTGATGTTTAGTAATGAAGTCTGGAAAGATTTAAGGGACAGGGAGAAACAACTGAGATCATGTGGAGTGTTTTGTACCACTACTATCACTTAGGCTGGCTGCCACAGCCAGGTATTTCCTAGGTGTAGATGACCTTCTGAGCAACTAATTGCAAATTATGAATCCTTGCATAGCATGGAGTAAACAGCTAATTTTACTGACCAGTATTCTGCAATTTTTCTCTCCTCTGACTGCTTCCACATGACCTCTTTAGCTGTAACGAGAATTACATTTGTGTGCAGAAAAGACGACAATACAAACAGTCAAAGCATAATAGTCTTCGGAAGCTGCAAAGATTCACTCTTGACAATCCCATTGGAAGCATTAGAGTAATCTCTCGGGTGCCTCTGGAGGAAGGATTGCCTTAATGGCTGTAAATGCTCTGTGAATATGTTAATGAATCATATGTGGAATTCCCTTCTGATTCACTTCTTCATGGCTCTCTCACTCCCCTTCATTGCAGGGTAGCAGCAAGTCCTTCAGTGTGGAAAATTTAGCATTTCTTTCTGCTGAAACAGTTTGACTATTTGTCTTCTCTGCAAGCATAATGGCCCAGTGTGTTTGAAGGCTGCTACAGTAATGCATACCTGTATTTCTTGATTTATTAATCCTTACAAGAACAAAAAAAAATCCATTTAAATACATTGTTTATGAAGACAAAAATTAAACAGAAACAACTAGTGCTTCTGGGTTTGTTTGTCCATAATAGTCTAAGATTGTCTGTGCAAGTGCTACTATCCTTGCAGACAAGTAGTTTTGAATGTCATCTCTATTCATGTTAGACTAATGGCATCCCTTGTCCTATCTCTTTCAATTAAGTCTGTGCCATTTGTTTTTTCTACCTCAAATTATGTTGATAGTATGATCAGGAAGTTGGAAAAATTGCAAGAGAAATGGACAGAGAAGGTAGGTTGCTGTGTTCTGGTAATGAGGGTTCAGTAGAAAGGGAAGGCATAATCAGATACATAATCAAAAGGTACTTGTTTACCTTTGTTTCTTTCTAGAAACAAAGTATACATTTTATATATTTGCTTGCTTTATGAATGTGTGCTGTTTTGGTCTTTCCAATATAAGAAAGATTTTAAGCCATTAGAGAGTGCCCAAAGGAGGACATCGAAGATGATCAAGGGCCTTGAGGGGAAACTGTATGAGGAGCAGCTCGGGTCACTTGATCTGTTCAGCTGGAGAAGAGGAGACTGAGGGGAGACCTCACTGTAGTTACAATTTCCTCATGAGGGGAAGAGGAGGGCCAAGCACTGATCTCTGTTCTGTGGTCACCAGCGACAGGACCTGAGGGAATGACATAGAGTTGTGTCAGGGGAGGTTTAGGTTGGATATTAGAAAAAGGTTCTTCCCCCAGAGGGTGGTTTGGCAGTGGAACAGGCTCCCCCAGGGAAGTGATCAACAGCACCTAGTATGACAGAGTTCAGGAAGCGTTTGGAAAATACTCTTGAGCACATGCTGTGACTTTTGGGAATAGACCTGTTCAGGGCCAGGTTGGACTTGATAATCCTTGTGAGTCCCTTCCAACTTGGCATATTCCGAGAATGTTCCAGGTTGGATGGGGCTTTGAGAAACCTGGTTTTGTGGAATGTGTTCCTTGCCCATAGCAAGGGAGTTTGAATGAAATGTTCTTTAAGATCTCTTCCAACACAAACCATTATATGGTTGGAGAAGGAGGACCTGCATAGAACTCTAAGGGAAAGTTCAGGATAGGTGTTAAGATCAGTATCAACTGAAAAGAATTCAAAAGGCAATGACACTCACGTCTCACACTCCAAAAGTCCCTGACACAAAAAGATGAGTGCATATGTGCTTGGCCATGGCAGCCCTTGGTTCCCAGTGCTTTCGTTTGGCTCTTTTTTAGGCCATTCAAAATGTGTAACTTCTTAAAATTGGTGTTCATCAAACGTTCTGTGAACAGCTAAAGTAGCTAGTTTTTTTAAAAAATTATGATTCTTCTGGACATGTTTCTTGCTTTCTACTCAGTTTTTTCCATTGATTGTTTCCCAGGACCCCTGCAACACAAGACTTGGTCCCTTTGCATTCCTACGTCCTAGAACCTGCTATACTCCCGGTGTCCTCCATGTTGCATTGGGGAAGTTGCCTGCAAGTGTTGAATTTTACAAACATCTCTGATGTCTCACACTCTCTGAAACTTTCTGCTTTCTGTTGAAGTGGAAATCTGTCAACAGGTTCAACATGCATTGGGACTAGCAGACAGATGGACAAAGACGGACACATGAACACCTCCAGGGACAGGGCAACTTCTCTGGGCAACTTGTTCCAGTGTCTCGTGACCCTCAAAGATTTTTTTCCTAACATTTAATCTAAATTGCTTCTCTTTTAGTTTAAAACCATTCCCTCTTGTCCTATCACTATCTGCTCTTGTAACAGCAAAATCTAAAGTTCATTGTGTCATTTGCAAAAGTGAATTTGGAGAAATGAAAAGCTGGTAACACATAACGCATTCCTTTCCACAGCAATTATATATCCTATAAGAGGATGCCAGAAAGGAAAGTGGAGCAACAAAAGTGAAAAATTGCCAATAGATGCAATGATTTGTCACCTGTTGACAGTTGTGCCTGTTGGCAGAAAAGTTCATTATGAGTGATAAGTTGAGGGCTCAAAGCAGGACAAGTAGAAGCCTTTAAGATTTGTCCTTCAAGCCTGATGATGTACAGCATAGTTTCTTTCTTTCTGTAATGGAGGTTAGTGTAGTTTAAGATAACTTGGTCTATTTTAAGATATCCTATATCAAAGGAAAGGCAAAATGAAGGATGTTCATATTAAACCATATTGTGACAAACCTGGGAAAGTACAATGCTTTGTAAATATTTTTACAAATACAGGAAGAAAGGCCCTTAGGTGCTGAGAACTTACTAAATCAGATATTGTAAGCCTAATATTCATAAGGATGACTTGAGAACAAGAAGTTTTTATCAACTGAAATATTAATTATCCTAAATGATCACAAGAAAAATTCAGAGCAGAGCAGGGTTTGTGGAACCATTCAGCTAGTAGAGAATTTTGTCATGCACTCAAGAATTAGGTATTTTTATTGTCATATCCCAAGTAGTGGTTTCTATTGCATGCAACTCCTTTGTTTTCCTTGTATATTTTCAGTAGAAATTTTATGTGTGATGTAGAATAGACAGCAGGGAAAATGCCTCATTAATTATATGGTTTTTTCCCTGCTCCCTATGGTGATGAAAGGCAAAGCCATGAGCACCTCTCTCCTTCCTGCTCAAACAGATAATGTGTTTTGTACATGGAACAAGCCATAATCTTTTCTAACCATTAGATGTAAAAAAGTATTTGGCTTATAGACTACTAAGTAAGCAGCCATTATACCCTTTATAGGCTTTTTTAATTTTTCAGAAGAAATTTTATTATAATCTTATTTAAAAAGGCATTTTAAATCCAAGTGAAACAGAGTTAAGTCAGTGTGGAAATTCCTACTGCTTTATTTCACCTATTTGTTTGGATACCATACCACCAGTGTGTGTCACTTCCACTCATCTTCCACTGTCTTTGCCCAGCTCTCCTGGATTGGTTGACTTTGAGTAGCTGTTCATCTTTCTGAGGGGCTCATGATACCTCAGGTGAGAGATGACATCTTTAGGACTTACTTATCCTAATCTATTTCCTGTTGTTCAGCTGCACTTCCATTTGTGGGTGCTTCTATTCTGAAAAAGACTTCTTGATGAAAGTGTAATGTTTTCTTTCCTACTGGCATTAGACTCAATTGTTTATGCCTAGTTACAAAATCCAGTGAAATTGTGTGATAATACCATATTCCTCCTACTCTTACTGAGTGTTGATGTGTTTCTCAGATATTCTATCTGAATTCTATAACTAAACATAGATGGAGCATATGGAGTTGTTCTGATTTAATTAGGGAATATATTTACTTAGGAATAGTATACATGTTTTGTTACTTATTTTGGGGGGGGGGGGGAGGAAGTTTTCTATCTTATTTTTATGCTATTTTTATGGTTCTTTCTAAGCAGAAATGATCAGAGAGTAGCTATTCAAAGCAATATTTTTATGAGATTATTTGTTGGAAAGAAATTAGAAGGAGAAAGATCATACAGGATTTTCCCATGCGGTAATCTTGACCTTCAAGTGTTGGGGATACAGACAGGGAGAATGTGTTTGCCTCTCCTGTGTATGGCGGCCATGCACATGGTGCTTCACTCAGGCCATGTGATTATAATCACAGCATTCCAGCTTGTTTCTTTATCTAATCTTTAGATAACTGGTTCACTAATTGATTTAAAGAAATATCATTAGTTCTGATAATAGCTTTTTTTGTCTTGCTATGTGTCATCTTGTTGTTTAGTAATACTTGCATAAATGGAAATATTCTTGAATATCCAATATATAAATTCTGAATTTTATTTTCTAAATATGTGTTAATACAGAAAAGACAAATTATTTAAAGCATTTGATGTTTTAGCCTTGTGACATCTTACCACACAGTGACTCTGCAAGGTCAATAGTCAATGACAACAGCATCCTCCTTTGGTTGGAAAGCTTTTAGTAATTGAGATACTCCTATACCTCTGTTTTACTATATGTTAGTATCTTATTTGTCTAATATTCATTATTGCTCTTTTATATAGACTCATTTTCATTTGTATAGTTATTTTTGATGGAACAAAACTGAAAAGGATATATTTTTAAATATCAGTACATATTCTGAGAGGTCCATTTCAATGCTAATTTCAAGAAGACAGGCTGTGGTTTAACTGGAAAGACTGAGAACAAAATACGCCCCCAGATGACTAGCATGAAGGGATGACTGACTGGAACCACTTACTCATTGCTGCATCTTGTGAACAGTCCCCTTGCAGAAAGGATTTGTCTCCTAAAGGAAGCCACTAGAATCTAATTTCAGTATCACAGATCCCTCAGGGTTTGCAGGGACAGAAGGGATCAGTTAAGTCATCAGACTTCCAGAGCTGTCCATCTTCCCTTCAATTTATAATTAAAAGAGTCTTCTGGCACCAAAATTACACATTTCAGTTTGTAGGTTTCAGGCAAATGATTTAGAACTGGGAGAATTGTTGAAAATGGCTTCATTTCCTCCCTCACCTCCAGTAATAATCAATCTTTGAAGAGGAGCAAGTCCAAATCCCATTCCCAAAAAATACCTTCAGCCTGTCAGTTACTGTATTGTCACTAGACTGCCAGGATATCTGCACTGGCTTTGCTGTAACTAAATAGCAAAAGGTCAGATCAGTAAAAGATGTAAGCTGTAACCTCTCACAGAACTCCTGTAGTGATGGGCAACCACCAGAAGAGGAGGCCTCATCATCTGTGCTTTGCCTGGCAAACCAATGGCAATTCCTGCTGGATAGTGTTACAACAAAACCAAAAGAATTAAAGTCCTGCCATAAAACTGAAATTAGACGTCTTGAAATTTGAATAGGCAGTTATCCATCTGCATAAGGAAGCGATACAACCCTGCTCACAGGAACTCCCTGTTAAAGAGGACTCATTTTTGTTTCACAACCCAGCACTGAGGTCAGGAAGTCCTCTCCATCCCATTCCAACATTTTACCATTGATTTTAGCTTTCCTGTCATCGTGACATTTAGCTTTGAAAGTGATCTCTCTTCCAGTATTTTGCGTCATCATAGGAACCTTATTCTCACCTTTTTATGTTTTTAAGATTTTAGAACTTCTAGAGCTGGGATACTCATTTAGCTGTTTTTTCTGGTTTTAGTTGTTTGGAATTTTTTGTTGGTTTGTTTTGTGTTTTGGTTTTTTTTTAATGGAAAGTTTGTAAGCTCTGAAATGGTGAATTTTAAGACACTTTTGTGAAAATCTGTTCTCTTTTCTGAGGTAAAGGGAACTAGAACGTCCTGATAATTATTCTGGAGAATATCTTTTTAATAGCCTTGGAGACATACACAAGCACTTAATTGTTAGGAAAGAGGTTAATACAATGAAGAATATCATACTAATAATGAAGCTTATAACTACAGAGAACTCATTAATTGATAATTAAGTTGAGAGATAAGCACAACTCAATTGATTTTTGCTTTAAGCAAGCAGTTTGTGCAGGTGTTTACTTAGGAAGAGATTGTGAGAAATCCTGCTACATGGGTCTGTGTCAATAATTTACTTCTTGTCCTTGGATCAAAACTGGAGATGATTTAGTAGGGTTTCTTTTCTCCTCTTTTCTTATCAAGTATGCATTTTTCCTTTTCATGTTATTACAGAAAATAAATTGGCACATATAATGGGAGAGAGCCTAAGAACTGGCCTGTATAGCACAGGAAAAAGTCAAGGAAAATCTGAATAGGCAGAAGGGTTTTCTGTGGAGCAGTGCTCTAGGGGCTCATTGCATCATGACCTTTCAACCCACAGGCTGCTGTAGCACACACCATTGAGTATCCTTGGCAGACCAGAAACAAGGCTTTGCCTGGCTTTTGTCAGCACATGATTTTTCTATAGGTGATAGCAAGTCTGCCTTTGGGGCAGCTGCCCTGTGCCTCAGATCCCTTCACAGCAAATGTCTTGAAGGCTTCTTTACACAAGTAGCTCACAAACACCTTCATGGTGTGTAGTCTCTGGCCTCATGGACAAAGCTTTTTATCACCTTACAAAGTAATATGTAAATGAATACAGAGCTGTATTCTTATGTTGTATCAACTTGTACTGTCTTACCTGTTTTAGTAATCAATCCAGTTGTTACTTACATGTTTACAGCTGGTCATGACAGAGGGGTACAGAAACCCAGTCAAACACCCTGTTCCATAAAACATTGGAGCAGTAGAGGTGATGAAAATACTTTGTTAGATCTGTTTTGTCATCTGAAGAGTAAGATCTCTTTTTCCTAATTCTGAACATTTTCAGAGAACAAGAGAGCTATCCTTTATCAAGCACTATTTATACTATGATCTCTAATGTAGTAATATAATTTCAAGGAAACTGTCAAATTTAATATGGTCTCAACTACAACCTGTAAAAACACATTTTTGTAAGGTTTTTGTGACTCATCCACCAGATTTAGTTTGTATGCTTTTAGAAAAAAATTTATTTGTGAGAATGGAAAAATTCTTACTTGAAATGTAATGGTTGAAAATGCATAATTTTGCTCAGATTCCTTTGAAAATAGTTTTTCTTTCTAAAAAGTGAATATTTCACAATAGCATTTGCAACCCAAGTTAAGATAATATTAATAGCACAGATGAGAAAATGCATTCCTAAAAGGGGTAGATGTGCAGAAGAAACGCAATACTTCAGGGGTGGTTTACCCAGTCTCTCTTCCCAAGCTTTTTCTTAAGTAAAAGATAAATGGGACATTACAGAAGAGAGAGAGCACAAAACCCACACAATTCTGACAGCTCTTTCTAAAATACAAGCTTGAACATGACTGCCCTATTTTCATATTTGCCTTTTTTTTTTTTTCAGGTAGAATGTATTAAAATCTCACTGAAGAAAGCCAAATAAAGTGTTAGGACTACTCCATCCTGGGATGAATTTGCTGCAAGAGATCATAAGGCGAAAAAATTTGTCAAGCTGGTTTGGTAAGTCCAAAGTTTTTTCCTTTTATATAGAAAAAAGAAAGGACTAAAGGACTTGAAATAAATGAACAAACCAACCCCCAGAAAATCAGAAAGAATAAAAGTAAACAGTGCATCTGTGGAATTACATCAAAGTTTGGGGAGATTTTCAGTGTTGGAATGCTGTGCCAGCTGAAGTTAGGCTGTGGCTGAATAATACAAAGTGTTTGACTTTTGGGTTCCTGATAACAGGTGATGGATACTGCAGCCACACAGCTCAAAAGTGGTGATTTGTGATGGGCACCCTCTCTCAGTTTGGTTTGGTTCTAAAAATGCATGAGGTGATGTCTTGACTTCCCACTAGGAGCAGTAAGGTGGTTGATTCCCTGTCATGTGCAGGAGGATATTTTGGTAGTAAGTCTGTCACATTGCCTGCCTCCTTCTGCCACAGAGCTGGGTAAAAGATTTTGCTGTTAGTATCTCTTTTGTGCAAATCCAGTACTAATGATTGGGGAATCACAGGTTTTAAGCACTCAGCAGCATTACAGCCTGACATGTGTCTGTGTAATGTACTGTAGACATGTAAATCAGTGTCATTAATTATCACAGAAAACTTAAAAAAACCTGCCAGTTGTTAGTTCTTCCAAAACAAAAGTGTGCATACAAAGAAAATTCTCTGAGAAGGCATTGTATGATATGAAAAATAATAAAATCTCACTAGGCAAGTAAGCCTACCAGCTGTGAGCTGTTTCAAGTATCAATTCAACACGTCAATTACATTAAGATGTACTCTGACTAGCAATTTCACTAACAAAGTACAGTAGAACACACTATTTTTTGTGGAGGATTAAAAATAAAGGTTAATATGTGCTTTGCAACATCAAATTATGTAAAGGGAAATAGCAATTTGGCTGTATACAGTTATTTTTGGGAAACTATTAGGTAACACATCTCTAAATATATCCTTAGAGGATGAATTAATTTATTATGACAATTATTATTCAGGGTATGAATTAACCATTCTTTGGAAGAAGGCAAGATAAGATTGGATTCTCAGTTTCTTTATGTTTTCTGCAGCTTTGTTGCTCAAACAAATAAAAATCCCTAAAATAATATGTAATAATAATACATATAAGACAATCCATTTTACTGCTGGAATTGATAGTCTTCAGAAATGGATGCAACTATATAATCCAAATGTTACTTCCTTGTGAAATATGTATAATATAAATTTCATGTGGGATTGAGGACTCTCACTTGGTAACATTTTGGCTTTTGTACTTACTTGCAAAGAATTTGTCAAAGTGGAAGAAAATGCAGGTTTCAAGAGACAGTTTCCAGTGAAACACACCCATTCTGTGTTCTGGAATGCAGGCAGAGGTTCTGTGCTTAAGTGACGGTTCTCACAGCTGAATTTTGTACCCAAAGCATTTCAAATAGAAATTTGATTTCAGTTGCAACAGAGCCTACTATTGCTTTATTTCCCCCAGAAATGTTTGTGTTCTCTCTGATGCTTTCCTTTAAGTGTGAGAATATCCTGCAAAATGGTACCAGCCAAGTATCTTTGTATTGCAATTACCACACTGAGTATATTCGAGTACTATCACAATAATTGTCTTCTACAATCTCATCTTTTTTCCTCACCATATATTGAACAGATGGCCTTGAGTTTTATGTAGGTGATTAATTACACTGCACATAACAGGAGTATTTTTTTGCACGCATAAATTCCTCTTAACAGGACTTTAAATTCTTTCAGCAACCAATCTGCTCTGAAGGGAGGGAGGGGGGAATATTTTCATCTTTTCCACATTTCTTTTAAGAATATGCAACGTGTACCTTAAAACAAATGGATCTGTATGTTGTGCTAGGTGTTAGAAAAGGCTTAGATTTTAATTCTGGTGGCTAGTAAAACTTAACAGGGGTATCAGTAAACTTTAAAAGTTAAATTCTGCTGCTTGCAAGTGTAAGAAACTTGTGCTGATGCATGATAAGAAATGGCAGTGTGTGTGTGAGAGGTCAGGTATTGCTTTGTCTGAAAAGGTCTGTTCAGAGCACAGGAACTTAACAGCTGCACTCAGAAGTAGCTGCAGCATGTGTAGAGTTGCACTGAAGGAAGAGGTGCCCTCAAGAGGAGGTGAAATCATGAGAGAAAACCCTGCAGACAAATGGCACTTGCTGTTACAAGGTTCACTGCACATACCTCTGTTTCTCACACAGGCCAAGATGTATTTTTGCAGGTTACTCATTTTGCGGTTTCTGCTGACCTCAAGTCCATGTGGGTTTTAATTCTAAGTGATAAAATTGCAGTGCTTTAGGACAGGTATTTAATTTCTTTTTGCCATGATTGTTTTTCGTGGTCTTATTAGCAAGAACTGGATGTGAATTATAGAGTGATTGAAGGTAATATAATAAACAGTTGCTTCAAATTCTAATTACATTTACCTCTTTCGTATTTATGTAGCTTTTATGAGTGAGTAGTCTACTGAATGAGTTTGTTGGCAAGAACATTTATGCAATTGGCAAATGCAAGACAGTGTTTTGAAAATTTCATGAACAGATTTCATAAAGACTACCTTGAAAAAAGGCATTAATTTCTGTCATCGCTGTGCAGAATACTTGAGATTATGAGTTGAAATGCACGTCAGGGTCATCATGTTTAGGAATATTAACAATTTCCAGGTTCTGGGGAGGATTTCGGGTCTCCAGGAACGTTTGTATTGTGTCTTGTCAAAACAAGTTTGGTTTTGAAAGCTGAATATGTAAAACAAAGTAATTGTATGTGACCTGCAAATATAGGCAACACCTATTTGTAGAAAGAAATGACCAAATTATTGCCAATAATGAAAAAATATTTTAAAAAACTTTGTTTCATACATGCTAATGTGCTCTGTTGGAAAATCTCCTTGAAGCTTGGGATAATAATTAAAGGTGCATTAAATTGTGTAGACAATTGTTGCTGTAGCAGTTATAGCAGCAGAATTCAATGTTCACCATAGAAATCCAGTATTGAAGAGGGAGTGTGTGTGTACCTGTGGATTTGTGTGTGTGTGTAGTTATGCTAAAAGGCTTCTTGCTGTGTATTTTTTCTGTGTTTTTTTTTTCTACCATGTGGGAAGGACAGCTAAAAGGAAGCTTATCTTCCTAGGAAAGGAAGATTTGTACAAAAAGAGTGTTGATTCTCATCGCAGATAGGTGGCCAAGGATAGCCACATATCTTGAAAAAAATGCTACTCTATTCTCTGGTATTACTGTACCTCTGTTAATAGACAATCTCTGATACCTAACTAGGAACAGATATACCTAAGAAGAATGAAATCTTCTGAGGTTAATCCGTTGTAATCCCTTGGTTGACACCTTTGCCAGCTGCTTCTTAAAAGTTTTAGATACCTCAGGCAGTCTTCACATGACCTGTTGCCTTTTCCACTGATAATACATAGGAAAAAACTTAAATCTTCTCAGAAAGCAAAAACATTTGGAATTCGGTATAGTCTTGAGTATATTTTTGAGACTCTTCATGTTCCAGATACATTTTTGGGGATGTTATGATACCTCAGGGAGCTTTTTTCTCTATAGAATGACAGCAGAAAGTGGGCTTGATGGGGTAGGATTGTGGGAAAGCATGAGCTGACATCGCTCACTGAAGATGTATATCAATTGGATACATACAGGCGTTCTTAAAAACTTAAACTCTCAGTTGAACGTTAAGTTATTCACCTAAATAAGAAGCCTTGTTTCTCGTACTGGCTTTCTAGTCTGGCAGTTTATTGAAGAAGCTTTCTTCCTTTCTCATTTTCTCTATCCCTGCCTCGTTGCTATTGCCCCCTCATACGGGGAAGTATAAGCCTCGCAGTGGGTGACCTGTCATGCTGATCTCTGAACAGTATCTGGCTACACAAATACTTTATGCCAGAGTGCTCTCTTGCCCTCTTGATCCCTCTGGCTGGGACATGAAACAGGGATCAGAGCTGAGAGTACTGATTAGTTCTTAATCATATGAGAAGCCCCACTGAACTGAATTGCTGCCGCTCACTGTGACTTGTGTATCGTCACTTAGGCATCCTAAATTAAAACGCTTCTAAAAGGCTTGGTTTGATATTTCTCAGTGTGTAACTTAGCACTTTGAAGAAGCTGTAAATATATTTTTCTTTTCAAAGGGGAAAAATAATGCATGTGGTTGCTTTTTTTCCTTCTCTTATTAGCCTTTGCTTTTGATGGCTTTTATTGATGTTTCTGTACAATAGCTGATTAGACCAGTTTTCCACTGGAACGTTAGCACTTTGGATCTGTATATTGTCACAAGAGGTGGCACATTTGAGATGAATTGCGCACAGTTTAAGAAGGAGATGAAACAGCAGTGAAATTGTTAATGCCTTTTGGCCTCGACTACAGTGCAGCTGTCCCAAATCAACTCAGAACATTTGTAGTACAGAAATTGCTACAGCTCAAATCACCAGACTTCAGAGAAAAGGAGCAGGGTGGCCTTTTTGCTAGATGGGTGGGTTAGGATGACGAACTTTAACTGGATGCCTGATCTAAGTGGGACACTCTTGTTTAATAAAAGCCTTCTTTTATCTTACTGGTATTGGCAGACCAGCCCATTTGTCTCAATTTCCTTTGCACAACAGTTCTTAAGCCAATACCTAGAAAGCTGCAAATTCTACTATACCTCAGCAAAATCATGTGCCTAGGATTTATTCAGGTTTTCAATCAAAGTGGCTAATTTTGTGTCTTGCTTCTTCCCGGTATTAGAGTAGGAGTACATGAGTAGCATTGATATTTTCACACCTGGAAAACAGTAAAGAAGAGCTTTCTGCTTTAAGTACAAATATGGAGACTCCCCCAAGGCTACTTGCTGTGCTGTGGCACTGGGGGACATTATATTTGGTTACAGCAGGTGAAAGCATCCCAGATCTATTCACTGGCCACTGAGTCATTTTATAGCAATGAAAGTTAGTGTGCTCACACTTAGTTCAGCACATCAAGGACAGTGCAATTTTCTGTTGATACACAGGTTACCACTTGATGGGACTGACTTCAGAGAAGGTGCCTTTGTGTTCAAAGACTGTTTCCTGACAGAGAAAGAGAACCTGAGCATATGCACTGTACAGAATGTACAATTCTGTATGCAATTTCCTACTTTTCTTGGTGGAGAATTTTCTGAAATCGGACTCTTCTTGTTTTGGTTTGTAGGGGTTTGTTTTTCTGTGGGGTTTTTTGTTTGTTTGTTTGTTTTGTTTTGTTTTTCCCTGAGGGCATTAAACTGGGGCTAAAAGAAAATGTATGGTAAGAATTTTCTTTCTTCTCTAGTTGCCAAAAGAAACATAAGCAAAACAACTTAGGATCCTCTTTAAAGTTTTTGGAATTTCTGCACAAAAACTCATTATTCAGAGTTTGTAACTGAAATATATAGCATTGCGTTAAAAGGGTGTCCAACCTGCAGACATTCAGGATTGTCTGATGGATATGTCTTGATACATTGAATTTTGAGTACTTACTACCTCTCTGCAAATAAAAGTACATCCTATACTCAGTGAGTTACTCAGGCTTGAAACATGGTTACTGTGCTTCCTATTAGACAGAGAAGTCTGAATTGTCAGGTAACAATGAAATACGCTTCGAATTCCTACTTCAGTACAGCTGTTCAAAAGTGTGAAAAATTCCTTGGAGAAACTCAGTCCTGGATACATCTGGACCTAAGTCCATTGAAGATTTTTGCCAGGGCTTGCTGCTGTTTTTCGCATCGATCTAATTATAGAGCTTTGATTACCTTATTGATTCAGTGGAGTCATGCCCGTTTCTGCCCGATCAGAATTTGGCTTTGTGACTTCTGATGGAAACAATTGAACACAGTTCTCTCAGGCTCGGCCAGAAGGTGATTCCCTGTTGATGTTGCCACAAAGGTCCCAGTTTGATTATGCAATGCATCAACGCATAGACTGCACACAAAATGAGTTGAGTCAAGACAAGGTTGTGTAAACTTTACCAGATAATCAAGTCTGACATAGCACTTTGGCTGCAGCTGTCAAAAATTACTGCCTTGGATAAAGGATCAACTCAGATATCAACTTTTAAGAGTAAAGGTGTCAGAATATAAGCTGCATGAAATATTTTAGATCAGTTATATGTGTTTTTTCATGGAAAGGGTAGCTTTGTCTTGTGTTGGCCTTCCCTAGTATTTTATATTTTAAGTAGGTTATCAAAGCAATTGTCCAAAATATTTGTTCCTGGTGTTTTTTAAATCTTGTTAAATTTCTAGTTTTATTGACCATTTGCAACTCATCACTTAAGTTAAACCACTTTAATACAGATGGGGACCCACTAATGATTGTAAAGCCTGAAACATATATTGCTGCTATTTATTACCATTTTATGGACAAAATGAATCCTGGCAAATTAATTTAGTTCATATAGTGACGAGAAAAGTGGAGGCAAGGGAAGGACAGACGGTCTGTTGTACAAGTCAAATTGGCTGACATTGGTGTGTTCAGAAAAACTGATGTTTTATCAACTTAATTTTGCAAAAGATATTTCCAGTTTTTGGTGAACTATCTTGCATGTACTTCATTTTTCAGCCACAAACATGGCATATGGATTAGTCTTCTAGCCAGTCTAGATGGAAGATCAGTGGCCCATACAAGATAGGCTCTTGGACAGTGTTGATACAAAAAGAGGTGAAATACTGAGTTTATCATAATAAACCAGCATATTATATATGCTTATGATGATTACTACTTTGGCCTACGTCAATGGCAAACTCTTAAAAATTTCTCCACCTTGACATAAATCTGTCAGTTCTTGAGTACAGCTTAAAAGATCAAGGAGCTGTTATGGCATTACTGTCACTTTCTGAATGCCTATCTCATCCTTCTCCCTCCTCCTCCTCCTGACATTAAAGTAGTACTGGGCAGATTGACACACACCAAACCTGCCCACCCCATTCCCTATGGGAAGATCTGTGTGAGCAGTTAAGACACGCAAACGAAGATACAAGTTTCTTTTGTAAAAAGAAAGGAAAGAAGGAAACTCTTCAAACTAGGAATCAGAGTATCAAATCACCTGGAAAGGGAGAAGGAAGATATACTAGTGGTTTAGGAGTACTTTTATATGGTGAATTTTGTTTATAAAAGCACATTTTCTGTTGTTTGCACTTTTAAAAATAAAGCCAAATTCTGCATTTCGTTTTATTATACAAGAAATCAGTACAGGAATTTAGTGGATCTAGTGTTTGGTCACAAAACTGGTTTTAAGGGATGTGGAGAACAATCTTTTACAGTGACTTTTTACAACACATAAAATGGGTAAAAATGAAAATAGCTACAAAATACACATTTATCTTGGATCTGATGCAAACTCACTATAAGGGGTAATGATTCAGGAAGACTGAGTGAAGGAACTGACCTTGTACATTAGTAAACATATTGTTCTGAGCCTTCGCTTCACATGACTACAGAATTTAAATAATGACACCTGAATCCCCCATGCTCATCTCTTTAGTTCTCCCTGGACTTGTGTTTTTAGAATATTCTTTAATGTACTGAGAGAATAGAAATGCATTTTGAAGCTTTGAGTGTGAACCTTTGTGATTATTTGCAGTAAAAATTTTTCTAGCATTCCGGAAAAAAATGAGATTTCTCTGTGACTTTAATGGGGCAGTGTGGTGGTTTAAGCACCACAATATTAACTAGGGGGCACTCTTAGTAATGACGAGAAGAATGACAGAATGTGACAACAGCGAAACACTTTATTTGTCTGGAGCTCAAAGAAAACACAGTTTAGGGAACCCCAGACTCAACACATAAAACAAGCACCCGGCAAAACCACAAAAGGAAAAAACCAAGTAAAAAGGAATAAGGGAACTGCTTTCAAAGGCCAGCCAAACTGGCCACAGAGAGGCAGTGGAAAAGGAAGAGCCACTTTCTCTTTCTTCTGGAATCTCTGAAAAAAAACAACAACACAGTGAAAGGTTCTCCCCCCCCAACCCGGGATGTTATTTGGGGAAGCTTTCAACCTGTAGTTGTGCTCGTGTGGCTCCAATGCCGATGGAGGTGGGCTGAGTCAAGCCACGGGGCCTGGGAGTAGGAGAGGGGGAGCCGTGC
>VXBA01005651.1:33646-102200 GCA_013399895.1 Serilophus lunatus
CGCCCCCCCCCCCCCCCCCCCCCCCCCCCCCCCTTTTTCAACCCACTACAGGCAGGGAGCTTTTGGAGTTGAGGATTGCTGCTCTGTATCACTGTTGGCAGGTTTGTTATAAATTTTCCACCTCTTTGTTTTGGCTGTGGTCCAGGATCTATTGTTCTTCAACACAGGGAATAGTCTTTCCATTACCTTCTACCAGTAGTTGACAAGGCTTTTTTAGATGCAAAAATAACCATGCCTCCTTCCAGTATCTATTACTAGGGTGCTAATCCATAGATACAGAAGTTCAACTTTGGAAAAGTGCCACGACATGAATAAGCTTACTTGAGATTTCCGGAAGGAAATACTGTGCTATCTCTAAGCCATCTATTGCATCTCTCAGTGAGTGTTAAGGTAAAATTTGACTTAAAAAATTAGATCTTTCACAGCTAAACATGAATTGAATGAAATTTTTATGGTTGCCAACAGAGACTACCAAGCTCAGTTATTTTGTAATCTGTAAATGAAGGAACCCTGTCTTCTCTAATGAAACAGCAGTGCTATGCACAAACACACGTGCTAAAAGATAACTGTATAGAGTACCAGTACAATTCGTGTAAGTGTTCCAATAGCTTCATGTGAAACAACTTTCCAGTCTCATTAACATACTGAGAGAGAATAATGGTAATTCTGTTGAAGCTAGGAAGTTGCATAGTTTTTCTTGAATAGATTAGGCTGTGCAGACTGTCCACACAGTAGTACTGCATAGCGGAGTTAATGAAGCTGTTTGCATGATCTGTCATGCCAGAAAATATCCTGAAAATAATTAGAAAGTGACTGTGAATATTGAAAGAACGTACATATTAGATATGCCAAATTCTCTTGCAGAAGATACAAGTTCACATTTAAAAGTATTCAATGACCTCTAGCAACTGCTACACTTAAGTCGGAAATATGAACTTCATGAAGTCTGTTATGCTCCCAATCTTGTCCTATTGTAGTAAAAGGTACAAGCTTCTGTGATCCACTGCTTATCAAGTGCATACGGTATTCATTTAAAAACCTCCAAAACCTCAATTTTATAATGTCCAAAGAGAGTTGTCAGCATATTTGTCCAAGTAGATTTGATAGGTGCATGTTTATTAACTTATGCATTTTTTATCCTGCGTGTAAATTAAATACTATGAAGGAAAAAAAAAAAAAGACAAAAGCACATTTCAGATGGGTCGTATGTGCATCAGCTAATGAGGATATGTGGGTTAAACTGAGAAATAGAAAAATAATAAGAAGGGAAATTAAGGTTGGTGCTGGAATAACAAATTTTAATAATGTGTGTTTATAAAGTTGGTTCCATTAATGATGACAAATTGCTAGGGGTGTTTTCATTATCTACAAGTTCACATCACCTTATCTCAGTCTGATGGAGAGAAAAAGCAAACTGGTGAATATCATTACACCTTTTCATTGTTTTGCATCTAATCATAGAGGAAAATTGTAGTTAACTTGCTACATGCATCTCAGGATTGTTTACCTAAAGTTTCTTAGGTATACATGAAGATTTCATAAAGGTATGTAATGTAGGTACTTGGGAGTAAAGAATTAATTATACCATTTCCTGTTTAGAAGGGAGATATTAAAAATACATTGTAGGATTAATCTTTTACATATAGTGAAAAAGAGCTCAAATTCACAGAAAGGAATGCTGACTTTTCAGAACGAAATGAAATGCAAACTACAGGGAAATTCTTGATGACTTCAAAATGTAACACTATAGGGTCAATATTTTGTGTTTTAATTAAGTTTAAAATAACCCAGTTTTTCTGATGTAAAACAGTATGAAAAAAGCTAATCTAGGAGGAGGCATTCCATTATGAAAATGTAATGCTTGGAGGATTATGGTATGCATAGTGGAGACCTTTCCAGTGGTGTGGTCAGATGGTAACATTAGCACTGTTTTTTTAGTTTTTACTGTTAAGTCGCAGACTCTCCAAAATGGATTTTCTGAAGCTTAATTTGCCTTAACTTGTGTTGAACTGCCTGGAGTTTTGTTTTGGCTATGCTCGTTTATTTCTCACAGAATCAAGGCTCATAAAGTTTGGAAGCAGCCTGTGGAGATTGCCTAGTCTAGGTCCCTGCACAAGAAGAGTCAGCTAGAGCAGGTTGCTTAAGACATTGTCCAGTCAAGGACTGAAACCCCACAACCTCTCTGAACAACCTGCTCTAATGTTTCACCACCCTTACAGTAAAAACAATTTTTGGTTTACATTTAAATGTAATTTCATGTATTTAGTTTTCTTCCCAATCCCACTTGTCCCCTTACTGGATACTTCTGAGGAGAGACTATCTCTGACTTTTTACTCTTCTCAGTAGACATTTAGGTACATTGGTAAGATCCTCTTTTGAGCCTTCTCTTCTGTAGACTGGACAGTCCCAGCTCTCTCAGCCTCTCATTGTATGAAAGATGTATCAGTCTCTTCACCATCTTATTGGACTTGGACTCTCCCCAGTATTTCCATATCTTTCTTGAGCTGGGGAGCTGATACCTGGACCCAGCACTCTAGACATGAGCTCATAAGTGTTGAGCAAAGAGGGAGATTCACCTTCCTCAATCTGCCGGTGATGCTCTCTCTGGTGCAGCTCAGGAGGGGCCAGTTGCCTTCTTTGCTGCTAGGGGACATTGCTGACTCATGGTCAGCTTGGTGTGCAGCAGGACCCCCAGCTCTTATGCTGCAGAGCTGCTTTATAGCTGATCAATACCTGGGCTTTTTCCCCCCGAGATGCACGACTTTGCATTTTCCTTTGTTTACCTTAGTGTGGTGTAGCTGTGATATTTACGTGTGTAGTAGCAATAAGTGATTAGAGATGTTAGGAAAAGGGAAACAGAGTGGCACTGTGCAATGGTCAGGACATGGAAATGAGTACAGTTTTAGAATACCAAAGAAAGCAAAGGCAACCATCCAACATATGTAAAGAATGCCTTTTATAGTACATTTGGATGTAATGTCGCCTTGCACAAAAATGAAGAAAGATATGTTAGCATATATCCAAACATAACCCCAAGCACATTCTAGACTGGGAAGGAAATAGAAAGCATCACCACCACACTCTTTCCACACAAAAGGAAACAAGATGCTGAAGAGTGACTGTATGCCTTCCATCCCGTACTTCAAAGTGGAAATTTAATAACCAGAGGGGTAATGAAGGACACCAGAAAAAAAACAAAACATAGATATTAGACATGTGCATATAATAATTTTAACTCTATTATTAATTCTTTCCCCCATATTGTCTCATTTTCTGTTTCACTAATAATTAGATGTGAATTAATAATAGTTTGTTGTTTAAACCATTAACATTCCAGATGTAATAGCAATAAGTTCTTGAATTTACTTATAAGGTATACTTTTAGCCCACAGAAAGATTTTGAGTGTAGCACCTCTCCGCGATCCATCTTTTTATGAAAAAGTCTCTGTTGACCCAAACTACTGTTCAGAAACTTTAAGGATGGTTCAAGTCCAGACCCACTTTTTTCCTACTTGAAAGAGAAAAAGCTACTTTACCTGCTTTCATGTGTCTCCTTCTAACCCTAACTCAATATCCTCCCCATTCTAGAAGTGCCACTTGTGTCTGTGAGTGGGAAGATGCATGTCCTCTGAAGAATTTCCCTCTGCCACTCTGTAAGATTAATTCTGCCTTGGCATGTAGAAACTCAAATACTTTGTTCTTTCTCTGCCTATTCAGTATTGGTGGAGATTACAGGGTGTTTGAATGTTTCTGACTTCTATCCCAGAACAAAACTGTCTTACTGCATCGTTAAATCCTTTCTCTCTTCATCTGGTAAATTCTGATTGATTCTTATGTGGTTCCTTATCAAGGAATGCCTTTAGATGTGAAGTCGTGTGAGAAATCATTTAATATACTAAATGCATTCATTAATTCAAGTCTCTGTAAATATTGTCACAATGTCAGCACTTGCTTAACCAATATGAGGGCCCAGGTAACTTAGACTCCTATAAATAGTATCAATTTAATGCAGGTACTTTCACTGTCATTTAATACCAAAGCAATTGCCATAGTAACAGTCCCATGTATGCTGAGGAAGGAAGGAATTACTAAAAAGAGCAAGCTTTGTTTAAAGTCAGGTACCTTTGCCACTGAAAATAATCACGGAAATTATCGTTGTGAGAAAAGCCTGGAGACAGAGGCAGAGGGAGAAGTCTTTGGTTTTAGGCACAGACATTTTGACACTTGTTGGACACAAGTCCAGCCTGAGAACTGCACTTAATTTCTAAGTCTAAATAAGGTCTTCAGTCACCAGTTAATTACTGTGTTTGTTGTTTCAGTAACAGTACGGTTTCCCCAGAAATATGCCTTGGGCAGAATGAACTAACTGTACTTTTATTTTCATGAAAGTGCACAAATGTAGCTTGATTGTATTTTGGTTTTAAAAGAGGAGGGATGTATATGTCACAAAGATCTCAGTGTGCTTAGGAAAAAAGGCTCTGAAAAGCTTTATTAAATATTTACTCCTTATTAAATAATGCTACTTTTTGTATCTTTTCAAAATATTTAACTCCTCTTGAAATAAAAGAATGTAAACTTATTATATTATTATATATATATATATATTATATATTATATATTATATTATATTATTATAAATGTTGTAATTTCTACTACATTTTACTTCCCCTCCTTCTGTTAAATTCTGACATCAACTAAATTTTGCCTCTGAGACATCTGGAATAAGGATGTTCCTGTTGTTTTGGATACAAGAGTTGATTATGAGAGAGGCTGAACAGCAGCTATCAGAGCAGATTTGGAAATATCATCCCGCACAATACAGCTGATTAAAATAAAAATGTCTAATACCATCCTTGTACTTATACACCAATCAATTCTTTTCCCCAATGTTCTGCTTACTGCAGCACATTTCAATTCAGTTCTGCTTTTCCAGAAACAAAGGCACAGAAGTGGGATCTCTAAAGAAAAATGCTGTATGAATTAAGAAACCTTAGTGCTGTTTCTATCCAGATGAATAAAAAAAATGGTGGTGTCTTTAATACCTAAGAAAATGAAAGTATAAGAAAATTTTCAGAGACAAGCAAGGAGGATACTGCTGTTTATTTGAAGGCATATGAGGTACAAATATCCATTACTTGTAATATTCATCACAGTGTAATAAATGATGATAGAGAAACTGGATAGGGAAACCACAAAAATTAAAATATGTCAACTCAAGCTAAACAGCAAATATATGCTATATGCTAATATATGATTTCAAAATGGGAAATAAAAGAAAGAAATTACACTATTATATTAAAAAGGGCAAAGAATTGTTTTTTAGGGGTAGCATAAGGTAAACACAGCAACTGAATTATATCAGAGGGTATCCATTCTGTGCAGTGAAATATATTATGCAAAGGCTTTTGACCTTTAAGAAAATATGTTGATGATTTTCCTCTGCATACAGAAAAATGTCAGCATAGGTGTAAATAAATGTCATTAATTTTGTTTTTGTATTCATAGTATATCCACAAGGACCAAGATGTGCTGGTGTTCAGACACCTGAATGGAGAGCATTTGAACTACTCATTAACCCTCCTAGTTCACTTGACTGCTTAGACTGTCTTAGAGATGTCAATGTTTCACATCACCAAGGAAATATACTCTTATCAGGTCTATACAGAATTAGGATGCATACGGTCTTACTACTAAAACTGCACATATATATATATTCTCACCACGTACTGAGGGACTGCTTTCCCAGGGACCTGAAAAAGTCCAGTTTCAATTTTCTGTTTCCTTAATTGAAATGTGCATGTATGTTTTGTGGTTTTACCCCAGCTAGCAAGTAAGCAGCATGCTGCTGTTGGTTCACACTCCCACTGTGGGAAGGGGGAGAGAATCACAAGAGCAAATTGAACCAGCTCATGGGTTGTGATAAAGACAGTTTAATAGGTAAAGCAAAAGCTATGCACAAAAGAAAAGCAAAACAAGGAATTCATTCACCACTTCCCTTGGGCAGGCAGGTGTTCAGCCACTCCCAGGAGAATAGGTCACCGTCAAGTGTAAAGGGGACTTGGGAAGACAAATGCCATCACTCTGGCTGTCCCCTCCTTTCATCTTCTTCCTCCAATTTTATATGCTCAGCATAACCCCACATGGTGTGGAATATCCCTTTGGTCAGTTGGGTCAGCTGTCCTGGCTGTGTCTCAACTTCTTGTGCCCCTCCAGTCTACTCACTGGTGGGATGGGATGAGAAGCAGAAAAAGGCCTTGATGTGCTCTGCAAGGACTGCTCAGCAATAACAAATATATCCCTGAGTTGTCAACACAGTTTTCAGCAAATCCAGAACACAGCCCCGTCCTGGATGCTGTGAAGAAAATTATCTCTTCTCCAGCCAAAACCAGGACAGTGTGAAAATTGGAAAACTTAGAAACAATGCCATTTGCTTCCATATAGAAATAAGTGACTATATCCTTCACCCTTTTACAGGGTGTATTTTCAGGCTGAAACTTGTTTAAATGTTTCATGTTTCAGAATATGACCCTATTCTAAGCCATATATTACAGTCCAGTTACTATAAAGCAATGCCCCTCCATCAACCAAGGGCCTGGGGCATTTCCATGATCTGTATTTCTCTTTAGCTTCCTTGTTGCTTTCACCAAAGGTAGAAAGGAAATTTAGTGCAATTAAGATGCTGAGAAGATAAGGTGATGGTAGTTCTTAAGGAAGCTGAGGGGCAGTCTATCCCGTTGCTCCAAATATGTCTCTTTTGAACTAAGCAGTGCAGTCTGAACATGCCTTATTTCGAGAATATGCTCCTATACATTTTCTCCATTTTAAATTTTGGAGATACAATCCATTTCATTGTTCAGTGATACAATATAGTCAAGTAACATAAGAATATTTCCTCCCTCCTGAAACAAAGGTAGTGATATGCAAATTTTCAACACTTAAAAATGCATTTCTGTTCCTTAGTTTCTCAGAATAAATAGTATTGCTTTAATAGTAACAATGAGAAGAAATAAATGCCTGTGGGCAACATAGGTTTCATCAGTATTTTCATACAATTTAACGATGATTGATTGCATAAATTGCTGGGAATTGCAGGCACTCAGCATATTTAAAAAATAGGTCACTTGTATAGATGTAGGAACCAAATTTGAGCATCCGAGCTGAAGAAAAATTCATGAGGGTGCTTAATTACATCTTGCATACTAGCCCGCTCTGTAAAGCTGGATGCTTAAAAGATGATGCTTACCTGTTCTTTGAATCTTTGATTTCAGTAGCAGTACAGAGATCTGTAAGTAAAGTCACAAGAGTGTCTGCAGGATTGAATCCAGTGTAGAAATCCCCTACAGTACCCTAGATTGCACCAGAGCTCATCATTCTGCTCCTTTCTGTTACATCTCAGTAACTTTCAGCATGCTGCCTTGATATCCTACAGTGTTACATTACAAAGCTGCTTAAATAGTCCACAAGTTTGTTGGTAGAATTTTGCTGAGATTTTTTTTTCTTTAATAGCTAATTGACACATTTTGTGCTTTACAATTGAGAGATTAATTAAGAAGTCAGTGATGGGAGACTTTATAATAGCTACTTTGTAGCCATTTATAAACTGTTATATCTTTCAGGGTATGATTCAATATGAATTTAGGTTTTAAATGTGCTATGAAAAAAATATTTTCCTATACTGACCTAATTTTCAGACATTAATAACCAAACCATTCACTCTACATCAAGAGCACCTTCTGCGGTAAACATGATGGCTCTGGAAGTAATGCATTTTACCTTAGCTCTCCATTTAGGTCACACAGCTTTGGAGCTGATGAAAACAACAGAAATACACTGTCCAGGAATAGTTTTCTTCCAGGGCACTAAGGGAGCAGGGCAACTGGGGATTTAGGCTCAGTCAGCACGGGTTTGTGAAAGGCAGGGGCTTCTTGCCCAACCTGGTCTCCACTTATGATGAGGTGACCCACTTAATGGATGAGGGAAAGGCTGTGAATGTTGTATGTCTAGATCTTAGTGAAGCATTTGCCACTGTTCACACAGAATTTTTCTGAAAAAACTGTCCTTCTGTGTTGTGGACAGGCATAGCCTCTGTTGGGTGAAAAATTGGCCTGATGGCCAGGCCAAGAGAGCGGTGGTGAGCAGAGGTAAATCCAGCTAGTAGCCAGTCACAAGTGTTGCTCCCTGGTGCCCAGTATTGGGGCAGTTCTGTTCAATTTCTTATTCAATGATCTGGACGAGGAGACAGAGAGCACTTTCAGTCAGTTCACAGACGTTACCATGCTGAGTGGAAGTGTTGATCTGCTGGAGGGTCAGAGGGCTCTAAAGAGGGATCTGGACAGGTTGGATTGGTGGACTGAAGCCAATGGCATGAGGTTCAAAAAGGCCAAGTGCCAGGTCCTGTACTTCAGCCACAACAATGGCCTGCAGTGCTACAGGGTGGGGCAGAGTGGCTAGAAAGCCACCTAGAGGAAAAGGACCTGGGGGTACTGATTGACAGCGGCTGAACATGAGCCACCAGTGTCCCCAGGTGGCCAAGAAGGCCGATGGCATCCTGGCCTGTATCAGCAACAGTGTGGCCAACAGGACCAGGGCAGTGATTGTCACCCTGTACTTGGCATAGGTGAGGCCACACCTCGAGTGCTGTGTCCAGTTCTGGG
The DNA here is from genome assembly GCA_013399895.1 of Serilophus lunatus. NCBI lineage: Eukaryota > Metazoa > Chordata > Aves > Passeriformes > Eurylaimidae > Serilophus > Serilophus lunatus. The sequence goes on from VXBA01005651.1 coordinate 42,301, forward strand.
CCCTCTGAGCAAGAGACACTGAGGTGCTGCAGCATGTCCAGAAAAGGGCAATGGAGCTGGTGAAGGGTCTGTAGCGCAAGGAATGACTGAGGGAGCTGAGGGTGTTTAGCTTAGAGAAAGGGAGGCTCAGGGGAAACTTTACTGCTCTCTACAACTGCCTGAAAGAAAGTTGTAGCAAGGAAAGATGTTGATCTCTTCTACCAGGTAACAAGGGACAGGACAAGAAGAAATGGCCTCAAGTGGAGCCAGAAGGGGTTTAGGCTGGATATTAGGAAAATATTTCTTCACTTAGTGGGTGATCAGGCTGTGGAACAAGCTGTCCACAGAACTGGTGGAACCAAAACACATGTAGATGTGGCTCTTGGGGACCTGGTTTGGTAGTTGACTTAGCAGTGCTGGGTTAACAGCTGGACTTGATGATCTTGGAGGAGTTTTCCAAATTTAATATTTCTATGATTCTATGAAAATCACTGGATGCTAGATGTCGTTAGGAGCATAAGGAGATAGAAGTGGGAAGAATGAGTTAAATTAAATTCCTCAGGACTGTCACCTGTACATATGTGCATATAAATGTGTATGTCACTATGTACATGCATACTATACACAGCTGTGGGTAAAATATATTCATATATGTGCAAATACACTCAAAAATAACTTTGCTGAGCTTCCTGAACTACTGCATTTTAATGAATGCTGTTTTAAATATGCATAATTCTTAAGCAGGCAGTACTTACTAGAATTATAAAAAAGGTTCAATGATGTATCACTTTATTTTTCTTATAGGGGCATAAGTATTTGGTCTTTATTATGTAATTTGGTTGTCCTGAAGTCAATTATTTTTGTTGGCACGGAAGTCTAGTTTAGAAATACTGCTAACTGACATTGCAAAATGATGTTGACAATGGCTCCGCAGAGTTTGTATAGCAAAGCTGGCTTTGGAAATAACTTAAGCTCAATTTTTAGAGTTTAAATTATAAAATAAGAAATCCTTAAGGTTTTTAGAGTTTGGGTTTGGATAAATGTCAGAAAGTCAAGCTTAGGTGAATTCTACAGTGTACAACCAAGCTGCAAATTGCATGCTTGAAGAAAACTTTAGAGAATTCACTTTAATGAATGCTGTGTGACTATCCATGCAGAGCAGATTGGATCAGTAAAGTTCAGTGCTGTGCTCTTCAGTATTTTGATTCAGAGAATTTCCAGTACACAGTGGAAAAATTTTCAGAAAGGAGTAACCTTCAAGATTTATGAGAATATTACATTTTTCCCTTCCTTTCAAGCCTTCAGAGTTCAAAGGTGTCACTGCAGAACACAACAAATCAATCTACAGGTTAGAAATAATCCCTAAGTGTTCAGTGGAGCTGAACCTCCATGCAGCTCGTACCAGTGATAACACAGTTTGATGGGGGCAGATCCTCTGTGACTGTGTGGCCTGCTTGGAGGAACATGTTCTGCCTGGTTACAGAACTGCACTGTGCTCATGTGCTCACACAGGAAAGATGCTGGCAGTGATAGCCTATAGTTTTGAGCTGGTTCAGATTTTTTATAAATAAAAAAATCTGTTAAAAAAATACCAAAAAAAACCTACCAAACTTGGTTCATTGAAATCAAAACCTTTCTCCAGAAAAGGTCAACTTTAACAAATGTTCTCCCTTTAGGAAGAAGTATTGAAAAGTATAGAAACTGCTCATCTTACTTATAGCAGCCTCAAAATAAATAGAAAATAATTATCTCCTTAGGATTTAATGTTGAACTTCAAGTCAATGAGTAATAAAATGCAAACATTTTAGAGCTGAGTGTTTTCCTATTGGACACAGAATTTTCTTTTTAGTTCTTAGGAGTGTCACATCTTTGCTATTCTCTGTTGTGCATGGCTCATTTTATCAAGACCACACTTCAAGAAATTATTTCACAGAAACTCATGAGTAAGACAGGGAAAATCAGGCTGACAGAAGACTCTCAAAGCTTGATGGATAGCTGCAAGATCAAAACACTGTTTTGAACAATCTTTCTGTTTTTATTATCCATTGTACTTTGGAATTTAGGAAGAGGAACAAAGAAAAGAATGAAGAGTCTGGGGTTTGTTTGTTGGGTGGAACTTTTTAATAAAAATAACACTGACAAAAAAAGCCCTCTAAAGGAACCACCACTGTATCATCTGATGTGTAGCCAAATCAATATTACTGCTCCTTGGAGGCCCTTAGATTTTATTCTTTCCAATGCATTAAATATCATTCTACAGCTGTCTAAGAGTGAAAGGGCTGTAAGGATTGGAAAAATCTGACAAGTGCAGACAGGAATGTGTAGCAGTGAAATTTGCTGATTAGAAAATGTTTTTTCACACTGAGAACAATGCGATATTATGTACTTTCAAGATGTCAAAATAGAATATCTGGCAGCTGAGTGCCAGATGCAATTTTGTAAGAATAGACTCAAATGCAATGAAGTCCTCTTGTGAGTCATGCTTGTACAACTAAATAAATGCTCTTGATAGCTTGTTTTTTATTTATTTTGCGCTAAAGAGGAAAAAGGACATTTAATAAATTGTCATCTTTATTATATGAGGATTTTTATCCTCAAAACCTTTTACTCTGTTACTGCAGACCTGCTTGCTGTAGCCTGAGTTTGTGAAAAGAAACAGTTTGTAAAACTAGTGCAACATTAGATTAATACTGAAAACTTAAAGTCACAGATTTAATAGAAGAACTTTTCCTTCAAATACTAACTACTTAATGGTTTTGGCTTGATAAATACCATTTAATCACAAATTAAATGTGTGTTCCCACACATTAGTTGTTAATTATGGTTAATATAGTAGACACATAAGTAATTACCTTCAACAAGAAGAGAGGTTGTCAAAGACAAGAATAATCATTTATTTCCATGTAACAGGATGCATTCTGTGTTAATCTTTCTCTACCTACTATTTTACTTAAAAATAAATGATCAATGATTTCCATGCAAGAAAGGACAACTCAATATCTTTCGCCTATAATTGAACCATTATAGATTTGTTTGGTTATAAATTCACTAAAAAAAAAAAAAAAAAAGAAGGCAAATGATGCATACAGCTGAATTAAAATGAACTGTGGTAAAATCATTAAAAATTAATGTGCCTTAAAATTCATTCTAAGTTATTTAGCACTCATAGTAGTTTTACTTCTAATTCAGGAAAGCAAACAAATGAGCATGCTTTATTTTACCTTAAATAGCACAGTGATATAAAAGGAAACAGTATTCAAACATGCTCTGTTATTGGAAGTCAGTATCAAGGCATAATATGATATCAAGATATTAAGACAAAACCTTGGAATTCATGACAGGGCAATTGAGTGCAAATTGCTGTCTGGAGATACAGTGTCACTTTGATTGACTTGCTTTGTTTTTTATTTTCTGTACCTTAGAATTTTATTAGCAAATGCAAGATTGAAGTAGTAGGTTTTGCTATTGAAAGCAGCCATGTGGATGGGTTTTGAAATCCAAGACAGATAGTCAGAAGCACTGCTTGCTTTGATTAAAAGTTTCAACATTTCAGTGGATAAATCCTTTGCATTAGAGATGCAATACTAACAAATGGAATCTTGACACGTGAAATATGTTAGTCTTCTTTCCAACTAGGAAGGCAAGGGCTGTTGCTTGCCACATCATGCAGCTCAGCTATGTTACAGAATAGCAGCAGTGCAGAGAAACAATAATTATCAGCATGGCATAACAGGAGTGTAAACTAGTGCTAGTGTCCATATTTGGAATTAAGGAGGAAGTGTTAGTGACATCATATATCTATTACCTTGAAATAAATTGTTGGCGTTGTCATGGCATTCCTACTGCACTTCTGTATTCTGGAACTAACAATAAGAAGGAAACCAGCATTTACCTTTTAATCATGTCTCAGCTGAAGGTCTAAAGTCTTTGTATGTGGCCTGAAAGAAGGGTGAGATTCTGGTTAGGTTCCTCAGAATTGAGAAGAATTCTTTGGTCATTTCAATCCTGAGGGAAAATAGGAATTTGCCAAAGATGCCAGGTCCTCAAAGCTCATATTTTCATCCCTCTCTCCATCACTGCTATAGATTAGCCCCATTCCAGTTCACTCAGCCAACCATATTTTGCACCTAAAGTAATACTAGGATCCCAAATCAGAATTGTTGCTAAGTAAGGGGATGCCCTGAAATGAAACACAGGTTTTCAAAGGCATTCAACACTCTCTGTATGTCCCATCTATGTTCCTAAAAATACTCTCAGTGAAGACAAGCTGTAAGGAAGTACCAAGCGTTTGTCAACTGCCTTGATTTCTTTCCTTTAGAAATTTACAAATCTTAAAATTCCAAAGTTCTTAATTTTCTCAACAAATAAATGGGGTAGATTTTCACATTTTGTTAAAATGTGTTAAAAATACTTGTTAAAAAATATCAACCCCTCAAAACTTAAGCAGTAAGCACTATTACTTGAAACGAGGATGATGGCTAAGGTAGAGCCATTTACAAAAAAAATAAAATCTTTGTAATTATACCCTCTCTTTTGTATAAGAAGTGCTTTCTTGATACTTCTATGATTTCCTTAGAATGTATTTTAGCTATCATTTGATAAATTGGATTAAAGTTATTTATACTGATGGCTCATGACAGAAGATTTACATCACGTGCTCTGTTGATGCACCTTGTATGTTTAGGGACCAAATCTGCGTGTTGCTTTTAATGCCTCAATAGATGCCTTAAACACTTTTAGTACTTAATAAGTGTGTCTCTTATGCCATCTTCTGAAGAGATGATTGGATTTTTAAGTGCCATACAACTGCTAACAGAAGTGCACATATTTTCAAGTATTTATTATAAAACTCAGAATTATAACCACTGCTAGCAGTTCTTTTTTTGTTTAAAGCATATTTTCAAATGATTTTTTAAATTTATTCAATGAAGTTTGAGTAAAATGGTAAATTTTAGAAACCTTGAGCCTGTATGAGCCTGGAGGCCTTGACAAAATGGCCATATCCTTCTGTACTTGGGTTTAAAATCAATTTTAGTTTCCGGAATATTATTTGTGTGGTGTCCTCTTAGGTATTTGTCAAAATATGCCAAACTATGTAAATGTTTCAGACCTTTCTTCTTAAATCCTCTATGTACACTCAATCTTGACAATATTGCGTTTTTTCTTGATAAAGTCTGGATATTTAATAAAGTGCCAGGAGCTGGTTATTTCACATAAAAGTTTCTCATTTTCAAACATTAATGAGACAGTGTTGGAAGCTGGCACCGATTTTTGATGCTTGTGTCTGGAGGAAAATCATCCTGTCTGGACACATGGAAGGGCCAGTACACTCAATACATTAAGTAACTGTGGCCAGTCTGTTTGAGAGTGCTGATGTCTTTTTGTTCTTCTGTCTCAGAGGGCATTACTTTTCTCAGAGAATTTACTGCTGTGAAAGGATATTGTGAAACAACATACACTAAAACCTCACAAGGATTCATGGCCTACTTGGATTCTTTGCCTTTACTCCGTACTCCTTTAGTCATCAGACACCATCTTTCATTCACCATTGGCAAGGAAATGACAGTGCCCCTGATGCTACCCTGGTCAATTCACTAGTTCCCTACAGAGTATCTAATTTAAACCAAGACTGCAGGCATATACAATGTTTACAATAGGAATGGTGGAGAAACTAATTATTTGTGAATATCTTCCTTGTCATTATTGGCCACTTCTTTAGTACACCTCACAGAGGGGAAAGGAAACACTTGTTAGCAAATTGGCATTTGAAATTGGAATTGTGCTCTACTAGGGGAACAGAATCACTGACAGCTTTTTTTATTGTCTCACTCATAGTTTCTGAGAGTTTCATAGAATTTTATAGTAATTTAGGTTGGAAAAAAGCACCTAAGGTCTACTGATGCAAACACCCACTGAGACGCTGGGTTACTCTGAACTTTAGTCAGCCTGTTTGACAAGTTAAAACTTGAAAATCATTACAGAACATTTGATAATTTCTTTGGACAATCTGTTCCAGGATTTGTCTGTTCTCGTGGTGATTTTTTTTGTCCTATTATCATTGGAGTTTTCTGTGTTAGAATGTCTATTCATGGCTCATGGGTCTCGCAATGTGAATGTCATTTGAAACCTGGCCCATTTATTTTGAATAAAGGTTGTCTTGCTTCTTCACAAAGTGAGAAAATCTTAGTTAAAAAGTACTTCTACTTTATTCTAAGACAAGGGTGGGAAGAAACACAGTGACCTTATAGCTACTTTTGACAGATATCTGAACTTTATGATATCCTACAGGTCCGTGGGTGTGCCTTCACTGGTAGAAAGACAATGTCTGTATTGAAATACAGACCAGATACTGTTTCTCATCTGATTACAGTACACTGAATCAGTTATAGGTAAGGTTTTGTAATTAAACCTTTTGGCAAGAGATTTGGCACACGATAGGCAGTATTTATATGGGTTTTCTTATTTTATTAACTTTGTTCTTCATATACATATGCATAATGAAGTGTAAAACTTCTCAGTTCTTCCTTTATCAACTGGCTCACTGAATCATTCAGGCTAGCCTATATTGATTGATTTTGTAGTTGTGGCAGAATGAACATTTTTATTTGTCCATCTGCCCAGTTCTGTCTCTTTTAGTCCAGCAGAATTACTAGGTAACCTTTGACTGTACTAGGAAAAATGACTGCCCGCTCTGGGTTTATGTGTAATGCTGGTATTGAAACACTGTGCTCTCAGCTGTGAAAGTGTTATCACAGTCATCAAGCTTTTCTGAATGTTGAAGTATCACACAATGCATGATACTTCTCAGAAAAGCAGAAGATCCTTTGTGAAGTATTTACACTTGGGTTCTTCTTTCCCTAGTCTGCAGAAGTTAAAGAAATTTATTGAATCATACGTATTCCTCCTGGGAATGATAATAAACAAAGTTCCTTTTTCTGCACCAGAGACCATGGAAAGTCATCAAACATGACTCTAATCACAGACTCTGATGCAGCGTCATGAAATCAGATTCCTCCGACACCAATTTTCTTTCAAACATCAACCTAAATATATAAAATACCATACAATCTAGTAGAAATTTAAAATAATATTAGTTCTTATTTGGTGATCAAAACAGTACTAATTGGTGTCTTTTTAAAACACAAGTGTTCTTGTGCTTCCGTTTTGTCAGAGATTTTTCAGTTTTTGCTTCAGAGCTTCCCAGCCTACCACATTACCTCAGCTACGTTTTTGCTTGCTAACACTGGAAGGTTGTTTTTACTTGTAGGAAAGCTGTCTCCTCTCTATATTTGGTACTCTTAGCATTCCATTTCACTATCATATAATTCTCTATGTTAAATATTTCACTTCACAAGCTTCATTAAGAAATGCAATGGAAGAGTAAAGACCTTTCTAGGTTGAAGCCCAGTTGTATGTTTTTATTGAAAATGAAAAGTTGAAAACATTAACCACACGTGGAAGTACAATGACAATCAGCATATCATATAGAAACACTTTTAAAACATTTTAGGTAAATGGTTACTTTGAATGGTTACTTGTACCTGGAGGAAAATAACTAAAATGGTAGTCATTCTATTCTAAATTTTAAAATAAAGTAGAAAATGAATAAGGCAGCTATGAAGAAAACAAATATTTTGAATCTATTACATTTTCAAACCAAACAATTTCCTTTTTCAATATCAGAAAAGGTGCTTTTGCGATTGCAGTAGAAAGGAGTAAATAGCCAAATTTGTTTTTCCTACAATTTTTGGAAACAAGCTATTCAGGTGCTCACCAGTCACAGATATTGCAGAAAGAAACAGCACGTGGTCCATCAGGTTATTTAATACAGAACATGATTGCTGTTCACTTTTCTAATAACTTAGTGTTGTTATCTCCTCTTTGAGTATAAATAGAGCATTAAATCACTTTCACTTTTATGAGAATCACATCAGAATTCTAGCAGTAGTATTCTGTCTGGCTCCAAGTCTTTTGATATCTGATTTGTTCAAGGCTTCTTCAATTCATTGTCTAGAAACTGATTACTAACTGAATATCTAGAACCTTTTTATCTTTGCTTATCTCATTCTTCTTCCTCAAAAAATAATTTATTCATTACTACTTTCCAATGCCTCATCACTTAGGAGGTACGGGTTTTATGTTGCTCTAATGTAAGGCAACAATTATTGCTCCTTCTCTCTCAGTTCAAATTGTCATAAAGACTTCTCTACCACAATGTACAATAATGGCTCAAATTGGTTTTATTGTGTTCTAAACTTTCTCAAGATTTCAAGAAAGGACATTATAAATCAAAGCTTTGCATAGAGATTTTGTTGTTTGGTTTGCCTTTTTCTTTTTTTTCATCCAATGTTTAAGGATTTTTTAAGTATATGCATCATTTTTTAAAAAAAATGTGTCTACTATTTTTTCTAGAATAAGTAAATAGACGACATATTCCTGGGTATTTGTGTGTATTTTGCTGCCTTCATCTAGAAAAGTCACTATGTTAGAAACACTTTCTGAGAAGCAGGTGAATCCTTCATAGCAACAGTCCTACCATGAATACTAAATGAAGCCTGCATCACTCTGTGAAAGATTTGGGTATGGTGAAGAAATGTATTATAATTCTCTTCAGATCTTCCATTGTATTTAAAAACTGTTATTGAATGGATGAGACAGGATAAAGAGTTTGAACAAGTGAGGATTTGTTTTTTTCATGAAGCGTCCTCATTTATACTAATAAATTATACTTGAGAGGAGCCAGTTTTTGTAAGACCTTTTATTATTCCAGAGTGGGTTCTAATTAATTTTTAATTATTAATTATCATTCCAAAGGGATTCTAATACATAATGTTGTGGAAACCATGGTAATTATGTGATGATCATGGTAATTAGGATTATGATTTTCAAGATCCCTTCCAACCCACACCATTCTGTGGCTCTATGTCAACATTAAATGATTTCACTATAAGAATTGCAGGAGTGTATCCATTGATTACAAGCCATCCAACTTTAGAATTACTTTAATACCTTAAGAAAATTTTCAGGTCTGTGAATACTTTTTATTTTTTCATTTATGATAGTCACTTATCACTGGTGGTCATTTTGGGCCAACCTGTGACATGAGCAAGTATTTATTGCTGAATGGAGATAGCTAATTTGCAAAAAAAAACTTCAGTGAAGTTCCCTTATTCCCTATCCAGAAACTCGGCTAAAAGACTGTTTCTTGCCACTCATAATATAATCACATTTCTACAATGGTGTCTCTTAGTTTGTTTTGCTCTAGTATTTAATTTTGCATGATTGGCAGTCTTCAAAGGTTTTCAAGCTGGTTTTCATGGCACTTTGTATTATGAAAACACAATTTTTTAAATCTTAGCTTACCACCATTCTTCTTTCACATTTTTATCCTCAAAAACTTTATTAATCTCTTTGCTTCTTGTGAGCACCTTTTATAACATACGTTTAGTTCATTTGCCTCGTGTCTTACCTTATGTGGCCCCCTGCTGTCTTTTAATACTGCAAGATACATTAGGTAATCACTACAAAATGTGCAGTAACAGTTCTTAGCAATCAGGAGAGAATCAATTTGTGTATTTTTGCTTTGAGATGTCTCGATTTTTTTCTTTAGTTTGTTTTGTGAAGGAACTTACTTGAAACTTATATACATTTATTGATTCACCAGCCAAGGCTAGGCGTAAGATGATGAATAATCAACCTCAATAGCGAAAATGGCTTTAAGGGGTTAAAAGGAATTAAGAAAGTCAGATAGGCAGAAAACCATTTCCAGGGATATCATTGCAAGTGTAGGTGTCCTCTCTGCTGTTAATTAGAAGCAGTATTTTGGTTTTCTGCTCCGCTATGGCTTGTGTAAGGGCAACCCTCATCAGAGTAATTTGACTGATACTGCCACTGGCCTTTGCTGCAGTAGTAAATGTTCAGTTGTGTCAGAAGCTGAAGTAAGTCATTTCATTGTCTATGCCTGCAGAGCAGTGTGTTAGCTAGGAATGATACTTAGCCAAACATTAGCAGCTTCATTACCTCCTTACAGGGATTTAACTTTATGCAACATTGGAAGGGTTTTACATTTTACCTTTGTATTTTAAAGCCAATGGTAAAATCAAAAAACTGTTAAACACAGTGCTTCTCTGAAATTTTTTCAGTCCATAAGAACAATATTGCTGGTAGCACATCACCGTCCTCCTTTTTTTATAGTGAGGAAGTACATTTACCCTTTTCAAGTACATTTACCTGCTGCTTCAAATTTACTGAATTAGATCACCATGTTAAGTAAAGCAGTTCAGTAACAATCTTTTATAAATAGGTGAACTTTAAACCTATTTTCTGCAGGCATGAAGTGGAGAAACAAATGACACTAGACCTTGAACACTAATAATCTGTAGCTAATGAAAATCAATTGCAAGTTTAACAGGTATTCTTAGATATATGCATAAAATTGACAAAATCAATGAAAAATGGAATATTAAACTCATAGTTTAGTACATAGTTTTGCACCCAGAGGGTTAAAAAAAGATACATCTGTATAGATGTAGATATTTGTATTTATGGAGAGTGGGATAGTAGGAAAATCAGAAGGAGACAGAAAATGGGTAGCTTGAAGCAACTATAACCAAATGTGGTGGTTTGAATTTTTTTTTTTCTCCCAATTCAGAAACCCAAAAGAAAACAAGATACAGAGAGGATAAAAGAAGGGCTACAGGTGATCCATACTCAGTCTCCAGCTGGTAGAGCCAGGAGTGGTATTTTCTTAGACAGTGTTACTGACTATGTGTCTCCAATGTAGTCTGAAGCTTAATAAATTAGAAAGTAAAAATAATGATCCTCTAAATCTGATTACAGTGTTGTTCTGCAGGTATGGTAATTCCTGCAGAACTCTGTTGCAATTCTGGTTTAATCTAAATTGCTTACAGAATCCCTGGTAGTATTTAGAGTAGGATTTTCTTCTTTGTGCTCAATTTTTTGTTATTTGTTTCTACTGGCTGTGTCTGATACACTTGTAGAAAACCTACTGTGCTTTACATACTACCTCTCCAAAATAAAGACATAAGGAAAGGGAGAAAACTGTAGAAAAATGGGAATGAACTACTGGTTACTATCATGATCTTAATTATATTTTCTTGACCTAGAATTTGGGCATATTCTTGTGAATATTGATTCGAAATACAAAGGATCTGGGAGCTACATGCAGTTTACAAATGGTTGCTAGGTCTTCAGCAAGAGGCTCACTAGACATTAGAATGCTGATAATGAATTTTTAGAAAGTTGGTGCTTGGCCTTCTGGAATTGCAATGGAATGTGTGGCTAAAAAATCTGAAAAAACATCACTGAGCCACTTCTCCAAATGCAAATGGAATTGGAGCAAAAAAGCACCACTATACATTAAGGTTCAGAGGAAGATTACCACTATGTCATTTTCAGAGGTTGAAGTTTTTTGAATGAGCTGAACTTTAAACACAAAAGAGGAATTCTGCTCACTGCTCAATAGGAGTTCATTTGATATCTAACTGCCCTTGAGTTCTTTGAGACTTCAGTCTCTGAGAAATTCAGTTGTCTACTTTCTGTGGAATTTATAATTTCTTTGGTAACAGTGCCATATAGTTGTAAGCAAATGCTGGAAAACAATCTGTAGGGAAATAAACATTCACTAAAAAAGACTACTGAATAGTACTGAGGTACTGGATTGTACCTGGTTGTGAATGAAATAATCCACTATCTCAGATTTCTGCAAATAACTGCTGTTTTAAAAATGAATATTTAAATCTGCATCAGAGAACAGTAAGATTTTCTGTATAAAATTGCATTCTTGGGTTAGTAGGTGCTAGCCTGTTAGTAAGTGAAGTGGCACAAGAATGGCCTGTAATTTAGAAACTTCTTGGAAATAAAAGCTAGTTTGTTCAAGAATGAGTAAAATTGTTTTTCATTCTAACACAGTACAATACTTTTGCATATTATTTCTGTTGGCTGTAAACTAATCTTACTTTAAATCACCACATTTAATACTTGTGGCTTTCATTTTTTCCTTTTTTTCCTACTCTTTTCTGAATCCCACTTCCCAATATTCACCAATACAGTCACCAGCTAGTAAGTGGCTTCCATTGTTATATGTTTCATCTACTCCATTCATCGTAGCACAGCATCACAGTATTAAAAAGTTTGGAAGAGACCTTTGAGATCATCATGTCCAACCTATAACCCAACACCAACCCGTCATCTAAACCAGGGGTCCTCAAACTTTTTCAACAGGGGGCTGGTTCACTGTCCCTCAGACACTGTCGGGGGCCGGACTATAGTTTGGAAAAAAATGAACGAATTCCTATGCACACTGCACATATTTTATTTGTAGTAATGCACAAAAAAACAGGAAAAAGAATGCAATATTTAAAATGAAGGACAATTATAATCAACAAAAACAAATAATATTTCAATGTGAACTATGGGCCTGCTTTTAGCTAATGAGATGGTCAATGTTAGGTTCCATATTTGTCACTGCCAGTCGTAGCACTGGGAAGCCCGGGGGCGAGGCCCACATCCCACCTCTCTGTCCCGTCATGCCGGCCCCGCAGAGAGCCGTCTGTGGGACTGCGGAGGGACGGGGGTGTCCCCGTCCNCCATCCCCAGGCAGGACAGAGGAGGGGGGGCTCTGTAAATACCGGCAGGATGGATTGAGGACCCTGACGGGCCGTATCCGGCCCACGGGCCGTATTTTGAGGACCCCTGATCTAAGCCATGGCACCAAGTGCTTCATCCAGTCTTCTCTTAAACACCTCCAGGGATGGTGACTCCACCACCTCCCCGGGCGCCCATTCCAATGGCAAATCACCTTTGGAGTGAAAAATCTTTTCCTAATATCGAGCCGAAACTTCCCCTGATGGAGCTTGTATTCCATGTTTGTAAAATGTCTGTCTTGTGTCAGTGTATAAATACAAATGTTACTTGTTAATAGAAGGTTCCAAACGGTGTGATCACTAAAAAAATCCATGAGAAATGTAATTTTTTTTCTTATGCTATTATAATATCATGCTGGCTTTGTTTTCATAGTAGGCAGAAGAAAAATAATTTGGCTGTCAACTGGATAAACATTTTTATTATTGCTTGAATCAGTATTTCACACAATTTTTTTTTTTCATTCTTTACTCTTTGCTAGTGATAAACCTCTCGGTGTTTGTTTGCGTACAGAACTTAATACAGACTTAGTTTAGACTGCAAGATGTTTCTTCTTGGCTTATTAGGCTGTTTTTGATATCTGAACCTAATCTGTGATTGTATTAGGCATGTATTGTATTTTGCATTGTCCTTAACTTATTTGTAATTGACTTTACTCTTGGCTACAGCATTACCTTGCAACTACATAAAAAGTCAGAACCTAATTCAACTCCATGAATATGGAAAGCAGCTGTGCTTAAAGATGATGTTAAACTGACCATTATAATAGTTCTGGTTGAGCCTCTGTGAGCTTTGCCACAATTGTTTCTATGTGGAAAGAGAGAAGAAAATCCAGTAATTCCTCTGAGAAGTGGTTGATATGCTTTCTTGGTTACTTGAGAGAGCATTAGGTAGAAATACAGAGTTGAATATGGTGATAAATGCAGAGAATCATTGCAGAGTTTGTTTTGCCTTTCCTGGGCAATTCAGAGAACAAAAAAGGAAGGAGATCAAGGATATCTAATGAAAGAAGTGGTTAGATCGGGGAATTGTAAATAAATTTGAGGTTTACTGAGTTTGCTAGCTGTCTGAGAGATATTATTATCATCCTTTCTTGAGGTGTAGTCCAGGTGGACCCACATCATTCTAAGCATGAATCTAGACAGCTGTGCCAATTTGAGATGGACTCTGATGAGTAGGTAGATGGTGTTCTTTTCTGAAGGCTTGGCAATATTTCATTATTTCCTTCCTCTCTAGTATTCCTTGAGATAAGAGTGTGCTTAAAGCAACTGAAACTGGTGGAGGAGCCACTCCACTTGCATACTTGAAATGTGCATTCTATAGAAACTTCAGTCTGGCATTTGGAGAGCACATAGTACTTTCCTGTATGATGCTTCTGAAAGAACTAGGAGGACTACTCTGTTGTGAAGGCAGTAACAGCAAATAGAATTACTCTTGAATATTGTAGGACTTGCACAGACAAACAGTCTGCAGCCCTTCAGATCAGCTTCTGACACCAACAAGGTGCTTTGAAGTTCCAAAACGAGGCAGTTGAGGAGGAAATATGTGGCTGTTCTAAGTGTCACAATGTGAATGTTACTGTGTTTTAGAGACCTAGTTTCAGCAGACTGAATCTTTCTCTTTAACTCCTTTTGAGTTCTCATTTTTGTGACATTGTCTTGTCCCTTGTAATTCATCTCCTCTCTTTAATTATTCACCCTTCATTAATACATATTTCTATGACCAGAAAGAGTGAGACAAGGGAATTGATTGGCATGACACCCCTGAGGCATTTAAACCAGTCTGTTGCCTCCAGACTGGCAACCTGTCATTATTTTAATGTTTCCTGCATGGAGAAAATAATAGTACTGTAAAAACAACACTAAAGTTCATCTGTTGGCAGAAGTGCAGCTTTGCTAAGGACACTGTAAAGATCAAGTGTAAACTGACACAAAAACATTACATTTAAATTCGTTACACAATTAAATTCATTGTTTGCTGTGAACAATGAGAAAGAAGAACTTCTGGGGAAGGAAGACTGTAAAAAGAAACATACAGAAAATATAAATATTTTTCTCAATCTTGAATTGGTAGATGAGGATTAAATTAAATAAGATCTATAAAGTTTAATTCAGCTAGATGATACTAAGAGGCCCTACATCTAAATACTGCAATTAAAGAAGAGTATGTACCTTGGGAATTATAAGGTTACTGATTGCTAGATGCATATTTAATCATTGGCAAGAAATGCAGCATGACCAAAAGAGATGAGCCTACAGGAGTCATTTAGTTTTTTCTCAGTATATGATCATCAGCAACAGTTCTAGTGGGGATGAAATGTGAGGGTCTGAGCCTTATATATCTGCAGTAGGGCAGAGTGCTACATAGCCGTCAGCTGGCCTCTGTGTTCAGTGGTCCAAACCTGTTGCATCACTGTGGCCATCACTGACACTGTACACATTCAGAGGATAACCCTTAGAACAGGAAAAGAATATGTAACATGTTTGTAAATGTAGTTACTCGCAGTGGTTATAGCGCTGACATCTACTGAAGTCTGAAGGCCTGATCTGCTGTCAACAGAAGAAACACCAGAGTCAGTCATCCAGCCTGTTTTCAATATCTCCTTTAGAGAGTTGCTCCTGAAGTTTCTCTTTCTATCCCTATATAAAGGCAGTGGGAATAGCTTGCTTATTTTGCTCTGCTCCAGGTGGACTGCACCCACAGTAATTCAAATGCAATTCCTCACACCAGAAATTATTCTGGGGTCATAGGGCACTACAGAA
This sequence comes from Serilophus lunatus, assembly GCA_013399895.1. Classification (NCBI taxonomy): domain Eukaryota; kingdom Metazoa; phylum Chordata; class Aves; order Passeriformes; family Eurylaimidae; genus Serilophus; species Serilophus lunatus. Next base: position 57,705 of record VXBA01005651.1, read on the forward strand.
TAAGTTTTATTAGAGACTTGATAAAAGAAAAATTTTTGTGGACTCCTGGACAGATAAAATAGTCCTGTTCGTTTTGTGAGATTTAGAAACATTATCCAGATTTATTGTTATGCCTTCCAAACATGTACTGCAGATCATCTGACTCTATCTGAACTTACTTTACCAGCAGGTTTCTGCTACACGCAGTGAGGGCACCAAGGTGTTCAAATGTCATGAGATATCACTGATGTCCAGTGAAACCAGTACTGAGGACCAGATATAGTAAGCATATAAAAGGATACTCTGTTAGGGCTACTTGGTCACTCAGCTCTCAAACCCATTTTTACTCTTTTGGAGTTTTTTATAAGATTATTGGTATTTCTCTCTATAATGTATATATTCTTGATGTATCTCTTACTGTTTGTATTTTTTCCAACCTTTTCTTTAAACATTTTCTGAGTTTGCAAAACAACAATCTTGCTGTCTTGGCTTTATTGGAAACACATGAACCTAGAGCCATCATAAAACTTGCTAGCTCTTTTTCCTTCATCCATTAAGATATGGTGCTCTCACTATCTCCAATTGTCACTTCTTTAGTCTCAGGCACACAATTGAGTATAGGAGTCAACATCAACACGACTTATGGTGGCTGAAGTACAGTGCATAGAGGGGATTTTCACCTTTTCTATGTTTAAACACCCCTGCAATCATTACAATATAAAGACTCTTGGTATCTTAAAGACTTTCCAACACTTTTATGCCTACGAATAAAAATGCAATAGTTCTTACCCCACCTGAACTGTCCAGATAATCTGAAGATAACATCTATTGCTGAAAAGTCCGTTTAAATTTGCAAACTCATTTGTGCCATCTGCAATAATGGACATTGAGTGCTCTTTGGAGCAAGCAACCAGTGATTTTTCTCTTGACATTAAAACCGGAAATCATTATTATTACAAATGATATTAAATGAGCAGATTTACATTAGACTAATGTAAGATGGTTTGTGCATGGAAATAAAAATCCATCTAAGACAACTGTGAGCTGGTAAGTGGGCTTGACCATACATTTGAAGTGCTGCTTCATTAATTTTTTTTTCTCAATTGCACAGTGAGCAATGCTGTCATTGTAGTACATTAAAATCTTACCAAATCTCACAACCTACTTGGAGACTTACAGAAGTTTATTGAATTTTGTGAATTCACAAATAAATTAACAGGCATAAAGAAAAGTCAAAGTTACTGCACCATAGTTTTTCTTTACTACAATAGTTATAAATTTAATACACTTCATTTTTAACATATGATATACACTGTAATATTATTTTATTCTACTGCTAATAAATGTTGGTAATCTTTTGTCAAGATAATGAAATCTTACTAATGAGACCTCACTTTTGCATATGTTATGTTATCTGTGAGGACAAAAGAAGCTAGTCTATAGACAGATATATGTGATAAGGTTTTCATATTTTCAAGATGCAAGTTAAGAGCTACTGCCTACTAATTCAGATTTTGCCCTTGATTATTTTCATAATTTCATGCTGACAGAGTGATACAGATAAATCAGGAATGGAATGCATGTCCTCCTTTTTTTAAGGAAGTGGATATAAAGGAAAAAGTTTATAATGAGTAGAAAGAAAGGACAAATACAACTTGAGGCTACAGTGTGCTTGAGTAGAAAAGTCAGGAAACTTTTATTTAAAAACTGAACATGACATCTTTCCACTGATGTGAAAACATTGTATTAAGAGATGTTCAAAGATGAAACATATGTTATTCACACCCTAAAGCCTAAGTAAGGCTTTAAAATGGTAAAGGTCTATGCTCAGTCTCTGGTAAGGAATCATGGTATCCCTGCTTAGCTCTAGGTGAAGATACAGTACAAATATCAGTGAATATTTTAGTACCTTAATAACTAAGCTGAAACCACTGCTGACTAATATGGGAGCTGCTGTTTATCAGCTGGGTCAGCTAAGTCACTTAATGCTTCTCCCATTAGAAAGGATTTGTGTGACCTTTTCTTTGAACAATATTAATCCGTGCTGTGTTTGGAAAAAGCCTTTGCTATTAGGCAGAGGAAGTGTGAGGAGGCACCTTTGAAAGAGCACATTTTCTGCTGTCTTCTGCAAAGCAGCAGATGATTCTGCATCTGCTAGAGTCATAAGACAGAAGGGAGAGAAAGCACCCACTCTCTTCTACCATGCCATTCACTGAAAATAGTTCAGTAACTGCAGCAGGTAGTGTAACTCTGCTAAAATAGAAATTTAAACGTTTCAAGTCTGCTTTAGAGGAAAAGAAACCCTGATATGCAAAGAGCTGATTAGATCTAAACATTGATCTAAACATTAGATCTAAACAATATTTAGATTGGAAAGTGAAACACTGGAATACTAAGGAATAACAAATTTATGGAGATTACTTACGTATTCATATGTTGATTTTAATATGATCATATTGCCTGCCCTTCATTAGGACACTGGTTTTACTTACTACAGCTTCCTTTAATTTTCAAACTCAGCAAATTCCATCTTTTGCTACTTTTGTGGAATTATGCTACTAATATTTCTCTAGTATCTGGCAAATCTTGAGCCAAATTTGAGGCTGAAAACCTACCCAAACAAGTATATACACCAGCACTATACCTGATGTATGATTCCAATGATGTATCTTGCTTATCTTCCTGTCTATATTTTTAAAAGTAAAGCACTGTGCTTAATGGCGATATCAAGAAGATCTCAAACAATTTAGCAAGAAAGCAATTGAAAACAAGCTGTAGTGACTAGAGCATTTGTGTGTAATACCTTAATTTGTGTACAGAACAGCAAAAAAAAAAAAAAAATTACTATCTGGGTAGACAATTCTCAAAATCTAGATATCATTATAGAAGTTTTCTTGTTGATTTTTTATAAAATTATATTTATATTTGCTTCATGCAAAGAATGTGTCATAAGATTGTGGGGCTTTTTTATGCTTTAAGCTTCTTAGGAACTTGCAGAAGTTATTGCTCCTTATTTAAACAAAAGGAAAAAAGTCATTAAAATGACAACAGCAAGAAATGAAAGGCAGGAAGCATTTCAGAAAAACTTGTCTGCATTTCAAAACCTGTAGTTTTGAAAAAAAAAAGATTATAAGCACAATAGTACGAATTCTATGAACTTTGGATCTGATTCTCGTAGCTTATAAGTAATAATAAATAAGTAATTTCAAAAACTTCAACTACTCCTGCCATTTAGATTGAAAAAGTTCTGAGTTAATTTTATTGTAACCCCAAAAAAAGACAGTTAGTCAATATCAACACAAGTTGGGTCTTCGCAGACCATGGGAAATTGTGCAAATAAGGAGATAAAATCATATTTTACAATTCCTTTTAAATTCTTCTTCATGCCAACTGCAGTCAGAAATAGGTACAGTACTTTTAAATTTATGAATGAAAAGATTTAAGAGACTTAGCTGATGTTTAGAGCTCAAAGAATAAAATGAAAATGTAATACTATATTTTTATGTACTGATAATTTTCTTTTACCTGGATCCATATGGTTGATTTAACAGTGTTTTTTGAGCTTAAGTTACAGTTAGAAATATTAACAAATCTTTGTTTTTATGTGCACACATGGTATAGTTTTCACAGGAAATAACATCAGGAGGTTGTGAGAAGTTTACAGCTAACAAATAATGCTACAATATCAAAAATATCAACCTCTGTTGCAAGGTGGAATTTTAACTTCCTCTTCAATTGTAATGTTTTTGGAGACATGAATTTTTATGTCATGTCAGCTTTCATCTGATATGATGAGCAGGGATAGTTTGCAGCATTTCTCAAGCTGCACAGGGAAGGCTGTCTAAATTATGGCAGCATGCTGCTTTTGCGGTAAAACTTCCCAGAGCAATAGGGCAATATTAGCAGTCACCTCTCATTTCCTGCTGTGCTTTAGGTAGAATCACAGAATACCTCAAACTAGAAGGACCCATAAGGATCACAGACTCCAAATCCTTGCTCCTTGCATGACTACATAAAACTAAACTGTGTGACTAAAAGCATTGTTCACAGAATCACAGAATAACTAAGTTGGAAGAGACCTAGGAGATCATCAAGTCCAACCCATACCCTAACACCCAACTAGACTATGGCACCAAGTGCCATGTCCAGTCTTTTTTTAAACACATCCAGAGATGGTGACTCTACCACCTCCCTGGACAGACCATTCCAGTACTTTATTATTCTTTCTGTGAAGAACTTTTTCCTAATATCCAGCCTATACCTTCCTTGATGCAGCTTGAGACAATGTCTTCTTGTTCTGTCAGTTGCTGCCTGGTGGAAGAGACCAACCCCCACCCGAGTACAACCTCCTTTCAGGAAGCTGTAGAGAGCGATAAGGTCACCTCTGATTCTCCTTTCTCCAGGCTAAACAACTTTAGCTCCCTCAACCGTTCCTCATAGACCTTGTGCTCCAAGCCCCCCACCAGCCTTGTTGCACTCCTCTGGACACCCTCGAGCGTCTCAATGTCCTTCCTAAACTGAGGGGCCCAGAACTGGACACGATGTTCAAGATGTAGCCTCACCAGTGCCGAGTACAGGGGAAGAATGACCTCCCTACTCCTGCTGGCCATACAATTCCTAATGCTGGCCAGGATGCTGTTGACCTTCTTGGCCACCAGGACACATTGGTGGCTCATATTCAGTTGGCTGTCAACCAGTACCCCCAGGTCCCTTTCCACCTGGGCACTGTCCAGCCACACTGTCCCCAGGTCATAACGTTTCAGGGGATTTTTGTGGCCAAAATACAGAACTCAGCACTTAGACTTATTAAACTTCATCCTATTGGACTCTGCCCATCCATCCAACCAATCCAGGTCCCTCTGGAGAGCCCTCCTTCCTTCCAGTAGATCAACACATGCTCTCAGCTTGGTGTTGTCTGCAAATTTACTAATGAAAGACACAATACCCTCATGCATTTCATCAATAAAAATGTTGAACAGATGCTATTGTTCAGATGCTCCTTGAACACTTGTCAGGCTTGTTGTCATCACCCCTTCCCTGGGGAGTCTGTTCCAGTGACCACAGAATCATTAAAGTTGGAAAGGACCTCTAAGATCATCAAATCCAGTCATTTAACTAACACTGCTAGGTTCACCACTAAACCATGCCCCTAATTACCCATCTATACATTTTTGAACACTTCCAGAAACTGTGATTCCATCACTTCCCAGGGCAGCGTGTTTCAATGCTTGACTACTCTTTCAATGAAGAAATTTTTCCTAATATCCAATTCAAACTTCACAGTCACAACTTGAAGCTGTTTCCACTCGTCCTGTCACTTGTTATGTGAGAGAAGAAAGTGGCCTCACTGGCTACAACCTCCTTTCAGGTAGTTGTAGAGAGCAAGAAAGTACCCCCTGAGCCACCTTTTCTTCAGGTTAAACAACCCCAGTTCCCTCAGCTGATCTTCCTCAAACTTACTACCCTCTTTTTCCTTATGTTCAATTTGAACTTCCTCTGATATGGCTTTGTTCCATTTCCTTTTTTCCTACTGCTGGTCACCAGAGAGAGGAGACTGGCACCTCCCCCTTGACAATGCTTTCCCCTGTGAGGAAGCTGTAAACTGTGATGAGGGCACTTCTCAGAATTCTCATCTCCAAAATGAACAATTCAAGTGGCCTCAGCTGCTCCTCATAAACCTTGCCCTTGAGGCCTTTCTGCATCTCAGTTGTGCTCATCTGGACACACTTTAAAAGTTTGATATCATGTGGATATAACCTGCAGTTAACTCAGTTGGAAAGTTCTTCTGCACTAAACAGAAGTTTGTGATATTCACTTTTTTTTTCTTTTTTTTTTTCTTTTGTTTTTTCTTTTGTTTTGAGCTTAAGGAATTTTTGCTTAAGGAAGAAAATAAGTTAAATGGAAGTGAGAATTTTGCCTTTAATAATTAGTCTTTTTTAATAACAAAATAGGCTATTGTTGCAATTTTAATGAATTTAAAAGTCTGTGCAGTTAAGAAAGAGTAGTAGATCCTCCATAAAGCATAAAAAACCATTGGGTGGCAGAGTCTGCCATCCTTGCAGTATGGTGTTATGTGGGTGTTGGGATCTAGCCAAATTCTCTATGAATTTGAAAGGGATGTGTTTCTGTTCAAGCCTTCTGTGGTGCAGCGGTGCAGAACTTGCACAGCCTGTGCTTTTCCATGCAAAGATGAGAAGCAGCTGAGACAGATAGGAAAAGCAATTTATTTCTACAGCCTTTAGAATCAAGAAAAATATTTCAAAGGCCATATCCTCCAAAAGCCGGGACATTTAAGAAAATACTTGATTATGGCTTGTCCATGGCTTTTAATGTTTTTTCCAACTCTTCCCTCTTTAGAGGCAGTTTGACAGTGGCAGATTCTGCCTCAGCAGCTTGGCTGCTATTTGAAAGGTGAGTGAACTCACTAATTAAGAGAACACAACTTCTACTTGCTGCTCTTAGCATGACTAGAGAAAGCAAAAACTATGCAGAGTACAGGTGCCTGGTCACTCATGTGATCTATGATGTGAAGTGTTTTAATGAGAAGAGTACTGGGTTGCAAAGGAGATGTTCTGGACCTTTTAATTATATCTCATGCATCAAGTTGTAGCTCCGTTGTCATGGAAACTGCTTTGCTTCTGTGTTCTGAATTGCTGTCACTATGAAATCCTGTGTATTGCTAGGAGAAAATCCAGAGAAGGATCCAAATAATACATTATTAAATAGTTTTAAATTAATATTAATAGCATTGATTTGTCTAATTTGGCATTCTCCTTCCTTCAGATGAGATAATCTAGTGGCTTTCTCTGGGATGGAACAGCCTAAACACTGCATTTTTAAAATGAAAGCATTATTTCTCCAACTTTTGTTTTCCATAGTTTTCAGAGTCTATAATTTCTGAGAGCTCTGAAGTTTGTATAATCTACTTATTATTTGGAATGGGCAACCAAGAAGTCTTCTGGAGTGGCTGGAGAATGCAAGTACAGCATGCAACTGTTCAGAGCTAGAAAGTGACTGTGTGACTGTGTAGAAATCCTTTTGCTCACATTCCTGAAAATGTTTATTGTCTCAGATTTTGGAGGTCCAATCTGGACAACTATTTTCAGTGTTAATGTAATAATAAGCACGGTGCATTCTGAAATTAGATTAGCAGAAAGGAACTTTTAAGCAAAGCTATGTCAGTTTTTAGTTAGAACTAAGAAAGAATCTTCAGATACAGAATCTAAAGACCTTTTTGCTACTATCATCAGCTGTGCAGACAATTCACGTCTGTGGCAGCCTCCAAAAATTAAGGTTCTAATGCCTTCTTTTCTGAGATTTAAGCATTCATAATCCTCATTCAGGTTCATGGGATTTGTGAACGGTTCAGCATGCCTATGTGCCTTTGAGTCTCCACGAAATGCTAAAGAATTAAAAATGAATACATGCATCTTCGCTCCTTTTCTGTCTCATTTCCTGCATCTATTACATAGAAAATATAATATGTATAATTATAATATGTATATAATTTTCTGGTTTTAATGCTGGAGTAGTACTTAAAACTGGCAAACAAATTCAGAATATCTGACTGTTAGAAATTATTGGTGTCTTTTCTACCCCACAAAAGTTCAGTGCATTCTTGCTGTAGTATTCACATGCCTAAATAGAGCACAAGGCTAACGTAGATATGAGAGTTCCTGAAAAAAATGACCTATCATGTCCTTAAGAGGAGGAGGTCAAGTATGGTTTGAGATAACCAGCATTGTATTTTACTGGAATGTATTTTCAGAAAAACTTTGAAGACCCATGTAAAAGTACCTGAGTCCAGCTTAGGTTTCCAGATATCGTTACATTCCTCCTCCATTACTGACATTTAATTTTTATTGTTTCTCCTTGCAGAATAAAGAGAGCCCTGCCCGACTCATTCAAATATATTATGCTAATAATAGGCTAAAGTAGAATAGCCTTCCTAAATAGCGAAGGATAAAGCTTTACATTAAACCACAGTATATAGGAACAGGACTTTCAAATGGAAGTCATGACAGAAAACCCATAAATATAAGCTTACTGAAACAAATTGGTATTAAACTTGGGAATGTTTCTAGGCTAAATATGACTTTAATGTTTTATTACATTTCTTTATTCTCTCATAAAAAGTCTGCATTTACTTTGTTGGTCTTGTGTCCCCAGGTAAACTTCCTCTGTACCTCGGACATTCTGCTGTTAAGCCAGTTAAACTAAATGCTGTAAAGTTAATGTGTACTGCGGCCCAGCCTGCAAGTAAGAGATGGGAAAACAAGTACCCTACTTTCAAAAGACTTCAGAAATTGGCTGAACAGGGGAAACACGAGGAATTTCATCTCCCAGCTCAGCCATGAGTGCCACTTAATCCTACTTACTTGAAAGTGTCATGGTTCAGCTGCCTATGAAGTCTTAATATCCTGTGAGAGGAAAAAAGTGGTATTTTTAACTTAAGGCAAATTTTTAAAGGGCCAGGACTCAAAATTTAACAAAGATTATTATCTAAAAAATATTATTATTCCTAAGAGTTTCCTCAAAATTCATTGCCATAAACACTCTCTACCCCATATACTTCAGAGGGCTTTGTTTCAACCTCTAATAGAATTTTGCATTAAAAAAATCCTTCTCAGTAACATGTTGCTAATTTAACACAATGTACAGCTGAGACCAATACAGTTATTTTGCTTTTAAGCACATCTGTGCAAATCCCTTCTGTCTAATGAGGATCAGAGTTCTACGTCTAGATGCTGACAAACCACGCAACACAGATTGGGTAGGAAATGTGGCATCCTGGGACTCTTCTCCTTAGTAGTGTGAAAGCAATGCAAATCAGGTCTTGGAGCAGTTAAAATGTCTTTTGGAGAGAGAGTAAGGAGTTTATTAATGGAAACAATTATCCTGAGATCAGTGTACCTGCTTGTGGAAGTGGAACTCCTTGAGTAGTTTGGTTGTCAGTAAAAAAAGTCATAAAGAATGCACCAGAATAGTACGAGTTCATCTTTCACAACTGAAAGTATCCAGAAAATAACTTTTTTTCAGCAATATCAAATTAAACTAAATCAAATTAAATCAATTTAAATTATATTTCAGTAAATGCAAAATTAAAACTGCCCATTTATTTTTGTCAAATTTAAATGCTGATAATCTTCATAGGTCATGTAAAACAGTTTTCCTTGAGAACTGAAACAATTTTCAAGTTTATAGCTTTTTCAAATAAAATTTGGAGAAATGTTGTAAATAATTTTTTAAGTGGCTCTTTTACCAATTTACTGCATGTTTTGGAGTTAATTATTTAGCTTTATCCCACCATTGGTAGATTTTGATTGATGGCATTTCTGCACTTCAAGCAGGCATTAGTATGCCTGTGTTTTCCATCTCTAATAACTCTCAAGGATAATTGTATTAACAAATTTAAATATGGTACAACAGGAGATCTGTTACTTCTGTTTTCATAGCAGAAATATAGAGAAGTTCCCCAAACAGGCATTTGAAAGACTAAATAATACACCTTACTTCTTTTACTTTGGGCCGTAAGAGACTAATTGATTGGACTATTTTCTTTATTTTTATCCCTACACAGACATTTTACATAAAATGGGTGCATAAAAAGAGACAGAATTCAGTCAGAATGACCAAAAAATCCCAACACTCAAGGCATATGCCGTGGATTACCAGAGGAATAATGTCAATTTTCTTGTTTCCAGAATATCGTCTTTAGTTCCTGGAAAAGATTAAAGTGAAGAAATGAAAGTCAAACAGTTAAAGACTGCTTTCCGAGATGAGTCTCAAAGTCATCAGAACTATCCTGGGTAACAGAAACAAATTGAATGCTTCTTTCTTACCTGTAGCTCTCATAGTGAGAAGATAAGAAAGATGAGTGTGGTTGTATCCTTTCCTGATGATGCAGATGAATGAGGACTCAGAACAAAATAAATCAATTCCTTGTGAGGTCTTGGATTTTCTCTTCCCTAATGTGCATAAAATCCACAGTTCAAAGATTATTTTAGAAGTCTTACTTCAAATCTGTGCTCAGATGCATCTTATCCTATCCCCTTAAAATCTGGCTTGAAAAACACAAGTTTTTGAACACAGACTTATTCAATACACATTCTAGAACTGGAGGTATACACAACTGTGCACTTTGCTGGCTTGTAGCCCACTGCAGTTGTGAGCTTCTCTCTCTGCACTGATAGCCTGGCTCCTTTCCTTTGCAAGGTGTTTCAGAGGCCACACAAAGGATGGGTAGCCTCTCATCTACTTGTTCACAATCTGAATGTGCTGGAGCAGTCTCCACCCTTCTACAGCAATCCACAGTGCAGAAGAATGAAGCTGGGGAAGGCAGTGTCAGTTTTAACCTCTTTTCTGCTCATCATGTCTCCTCCTCTTTTTAGAAGACCTCAAAACAACTTTTCACTGCTACCTGGTTCATGTGAATGTTCTCCTTCACTGAGCCTTATAGCTGATGAAAAGGAGGACACTACTGTTACCTCTACAGAGAACCCCTTTTCTTAGAGTTTTCTACCTGGTAAGAGACATAAAGTTCTTACTTCAGCACAGGAGTGAGCTGGAATTGCCTGTGAAATGAGCCTCCTGTGTGTTTTTCTGGCTACCCAGTGATATCATAAAGCTTTTAATGCAAGTCTCAAAATGTGCAATGTATAGTGTAAAATATAAAAATGGCTGCAGAGAAACCTGTGGCCACCAGCTTTTGTGGTTTATAGAAGACCATTAGCTACTTTATATGTTAATTTATTGTTTTCAACCCTTATTACTCATAATAGAAGACTGAGTAGTCTCATGGTTCTCCTTCAATTGGTTAAAAAATAAGTTAATTCATTGCTCCATCTGAGCCAGTTGCATGCTCAAAAGCAGACACGAGAGGAGTCACTTAATGTATATTTTTCTGTCATGGGAGTATGACTCATGCACTTTTATCTGTACCCTCTATCTTGCCAACATTTTTTGTTAAAAATCTTCCAGGGAAAAAAGATGAATATTTAAAAACGTATGAAGGTTTTAGTAAAATGCTCACGATCATTGTAATAAATAATACAATCATTAAAAGCTTGTGTGCAGGAAAAAAGAAAAAGTTATTTTTATTCAGTATCTTGTGCACTTTACAGTGCAAAAGAGATCCAAGATAGTGTGCTAATTTTATTTTCTTTTCCTGAAGCATTTCTAGCCTTTTCAGGAAGGAACAATGAGGTTTTGTCTGTATGGGTAGGTATCAGGCATGGACCTGAGATTGCCTATCATTTTCTGGCTTTTAAAAAATCACATCATCTCTCTGTTTCTCAGTTTCTTAACTGAAAAGAAAAAAAAATGGGGAGATTGTGATACTGCTGTTAACTACTAATGAGAATTATATTATGGATAAGTATAGCTAATTTTTTCCTCATTATTTCTTTCTAGGATTATTGTCTTTTGTTCTGCGTAAAAACTGCCAGTGAGTAGAAGGATTTTACTGAAAGTGTTTGCTGAAAATTATTTGCATATAGAATAGGTGAAGGATCAGATATCTGAAGAACATTTATGAACACTTATTAGTGTGTTCACTTCTCAGATACAGTCTGTTTCAGTTTCCTGGTGGCATGGTAACATGATGTTCTATCAAAGGCCATGTGGTTGGCTTTGTGGATTTGGTCCTGCAGCAACAAGTGGTAAACTGCCTGGGTGAACTGCCCTGTGAAGGATTTACTTTGTTGCACTTTTTCTTTATAAAGCGGTGAGGGATTCAGGAACACAAATGTTGCTGATTGTCCATGAGAAAAATAAACCCAGGGAAATCACTTGGGTAATTTTAGATATCTTGCTCCTTCAGCATAGTATGAAAAGCAACCATATATTTTAACTTGCAATTGAAATATATTTGGAAACACGGTTTCCTCCAGGATGTGACATAATGGTGACCCTGACATAAAGCCCTGCCACAGTCAAGACTCTCCATTCCTTTGTGCAGCAGTTTCATCTCTTGTCTCTATTGCTTATGTAGTCTATTAAATATTGGAACAGTCTATTCTTTTGTGTAGTGTCTTGTGCATTGTAACTTAAGGCTGGTCTTCCTGATGATGATATATACAGAAAAAAAAGTAATAGGATACCGTGACAGCCGTATTCAGTGAGAAAAGAAATGTTTCTATTCTCAATTGTGAAACAGCATTTATAAGAGTTTCTATCTTCAGCTGTCTTTGAGGCACGGAAGGCCAACTAGCCCCCTGGCCTGATCTCACTTAAAGTGCATCTGTACCGGTGTGCTCTGAAATGGAATATCATGTCTGGAGGGAGTTTACCTGGAGATCATTTTCTGGTTTTGTTATGTACTGCACTGGCATTGATAAGAAAGCTTAAGTCTCATCTACAGCATATAATAGATGATGTAGCAGCTTTCCAGATAAGCCAGGCTCTTGAAATACCTCCTTCAGTCCCACATTGCTCTGTCTTCTCATCAGTGTAAGTGCTGGGTGCTTGGTGCTGGCAGGTAAGTTCTCAGTCACTCAGTCTCTGTCCTGCACTCTTTGTAGTGCACTTTTCGTGTAATGCACATCATTTTATGGGTGTTTTTGGTGCATCTTTGCTTGATGAAAACCTACTGAATGTTTACTCCTCTTTTTTTTTACCCAGTTGTTTATAGAGTTTCTTGGACATACTTCAGAAGATGGATAACAAAGTAGTTTGATTTGTCTGTTAATGGAAGAATATTTCAAGCTTACTAACATGGTAAATGTGCTGAAGGAAAAATAATTAAATAAAAAATACTAATGAATTAATAATAAATTCATTAATTATATCCTTGCATTCATTAGGTTCTTCAAAATGTAAAACTATATCAAGAAAGACAGGTCTTGCTTTTACTATTACTGAAAAGGGGTCATGGCAGCAAATGTATCTAACCTGTATATGTGTCCTACCATATGCAGATAAATGTCACCTAGTTAACTGTATTTCAACACTATTGGTACAATGTTGTTTTGTCTGGAAGAACATACCGAGTATTTACGCTCCCCTTATCACAGCAACACTTTGTATACATTCATTCTTGTTTTATACAGCAATTCTTGGAGTTTGGACTGTCTCTCAGTCACTTCCAAACGACTTAATGGTTCAGAGATTACCTGTTCAGGTAGGATGGGAATTCTCTTCCTATGTGTACTGGATATAGTATAGATGCAGGTATAGATGCTTGACAGTTCTCTCTGTGTGCGCTTTTATCCTAGGGTAAATGCAAAGTGGTTCAATGAAATTTGGATGGACAAATCCTCCCACACCACAGAGAAAGAGCACACACAGAGACTGCTTTCAGCAGAGTATTTGACATGCTGTAAAATGATAACCTATCTTGCTTCTTGATAACTCATGTAGCTAGTTCATGTAGCCATTCCCCTATTTGCTCTGTATCATAATTTTCAGTATAGGCTACAAGTCTTACTTATGAAGATTTATGGTCACCAATCTAGTTACACTTATGTATTAAAGAGTGTGGTGAGAGTAGAGTATCTAGGAAGGATAAATCAGGCCACAACAAGGGTGATATAACAAGGTGAGATTGTTCTAAAGAGACTATTACTGAATATAGAGGGCTATATGGCCATTACAAAACCTAAAAGAAACAAATAAGTCTGTAAGGCTTAACTTTCCAGTCGGGACGTATATGTTGCCTTTACTATATGATAAGTTATGAAAGAAAACTGATGCTAATTGTGGAAAAAAACTAGAAAATTCTTCCGTTTTAACTGCACCCCTGTTCCATCAGTCCACTAATGGCTATTGTCCTGCTCCTAATGTGGAAAGTTGTGTGGTCGTAAGTGCATTTTGGGGCTTTTTGGAAGCCCTGAATGAGGATGGTACCCTTCAGCATGCTACAGGCAGGAGGTGAATAAGGCTTCCTTGTGTCCCTTCTGATCCATGGGTGGGACAGGGTCATATCTGAAAGTTTAGGGGTCAGCTTTAGGATATATAGTCTGCCTCAATTGTACTGTGTTTTTCCAGTGCTGAAACCTATTACTTCTTGATGCTCAGGCAGGGCACCATTAAGATAAGACTCAGAAAAGACTGGCAGGGCTGAGACAATATAGGAGAGACTGATGTTGAATGGAATTTTCTAGAGGTGAGCAAGGAAACCACAGGACAATACTCAGAATTGAGAAGATAATAGATTTAAGGCTGTCTAGGGCTGCATCTGTGCTATCAAAAACATCAGTCCCTGGTTTATTCCTGGTTCCGTGCTTCTCCATACTTCACGTATATAATTTTATGCTTGAAATTTCTTTTGAACTGATGTGTCTTGTCCCTCTGAGTCAGAGTTTGGGGGCACATTAGCACCAAGGCCTGTCTCTGACCCACACAGTAGGGAGAGGACAGTGCAGCACACCCTCCACGCACAGAAGCTCACACAAGCTCTCTCACACATTATATTGTATACCCAGACAAACCATCTGCTCCTGTACTGTGTCGCATGTCATGTTGAAAATGAAGTGTTGTTCCAGTGGCAGCAATGAAGCTTTCACACTATTTCAGACACTTTGAAATAAAGAAATAATGAATGAAATAATAATTTCTAGGGTCAGGAACTCACCACAGAGGGCCCAGAGGACATCTGGGCAAAGTCCTAAGTGCTGTGGGTCTGGCTTTTCTGTTCTACATGGAGCTTTCTCTGGGTGGCAAGGTGATGAATCCTTCACATCCCCCATCCTGTTAAGGATCAACATAAGGCGGAATCTGTACAATCTAATTTGTCAATCTTTAATGTATGCTAATAGTACAGTCTCTAAATACTATTTTATGCTTTGTAGCCAAGATTAGTCCTAAGATTTTTTTGGCTTATTACTCTCCAGGAATAGAAGTGTATGTTTGGGGATTTTTCCAAGGGAATGATAAAAGTTGAAAACAAAACCATGTTCAATAAAGTCAAGGATGTGGGGAGTAAACAAGAGTAAAACCAGAGATAGCAAACTGCTCTGTTTTTTCAGAAAGTTCATAATAAAACACAATAATCATACAAAATAAAACAGTTAAAAAATAAAATGATTGGCCATATGTCTTTTTTTTTCATTTTTCATTATAATATGAATATAGACATCTTCAGACACTAAAATTAGATCAAAACACAAATATATATTAGAGTTGTTGTTAACATTTTTTTTCTGATACAGATGGTGTTATTCAACGCAATAAACCCCTTACCACTTATTACATCCTATACAAAAATAAATAGTTTAATTTTAAGATGTTACCTCCTAGCGTAAAACCTTTTGCATTAATTTTTTTCACCTTTCACTGAAAACTGTCTACATGGTTTGTGGGTTTATTTACATCTAGGTTAAAATATGATGTCCACTGTTCTGTGGGCTTTCCTCTATGTTCCCACAAATTGAATTTAAGATAAATAACTTAGTAGAACCTTATGACTGAGATGGGTTTTTTTTCTCATAATGTAACTTGAGGGACCAAAATGTGCGCTTCAGGCAGAAACTTATGTATAAGAACTCCTATCTCCACATTACTTGTAATACATTTTAAAATGAATTGTTCCTCTTTTGTCCTCTGAACAAGTGCTTCAAAGGCAGCTGTGAGTTAGCAAGATATTTTAAATAGAAAATATATTACCTGCTCCCTTGCAGTCTGTGATTTTGATCTTTCTTTCTACACCCCCTCTGCTTAAGTGCTGTAGGCAGGCGGAACCTCTTTCAATGCTTCCCCACACATCTGCTATTATTTGCGATTCCTATTTTTACTTAATATTTCAGCACCTGCTGAATTCTAGCAGTCTTCTTTATGAACCTTCTTAACTGACATTCAGTTAATTTTTGCACAAAAGAGAAGGTGGAACCAGTGTTTGAATGCAGCCATCAATCTGCATGAATCCTGCAAGCTCCAGGGGCGTATTTTCTGTGATCCTAGCCTAAGGCTTCCTAAAGTTTTTCACTAAAAGATTTTCTGGCTTGTAGAAATGACAGAAGATCCGTGTTCAACACTGTCTATATATTCTCAGATATTAGTATTGGAGAATTTTCAGAGGCAAAACAGGTGGGATTTCTGTGGTAGAAGAAACAAGGCCATGAAAGTAGTAGCAGTTGCAAGACTGCAGAAATTACATATTTTTCTTCTTGCTGAGCAGCAGCAGAAATAATCTATTGCTGCCCCATGCTGAATGGCAGCAGATGTTGGGGCTTTACAATACATCACATTCTTGGAAGGAAATTAGTTGCAGAGACTTTGAAATATTTTCTGTTGGTATGTTGCTATTCATAAGGCATAAACAGCCATGCTTACTTTTGTCAGAGAGGATGAAAAAACCCAATGTGCTATTCAGGTAATTTCTCCAGAAGAAAATCCTGCTCAGATTTCATTGTGAAACAAAATACGCTTCCTATAAAAAGGTTCTATTTTTTGTAATTTTCCAGTCCTTTCTGTTCCCACATTTTTCTCCAGTCAGTCACCACCAGTAAAGCTGTGTGCCCAGTACTGGGCAGTGAAAATAAAATAAAAATCAACAAATAATTTATTTATTGAAAAATGCTATTTTAGAATTGTCAGAATTGATAATCAGGTCAGGCTAGATTTACTAAAATAAAAAAAATTCAGGTGGAATGAAAATGAAGCATTCTACAGTGTAAAATATCCCTGAAAAATTTAGCAAATGATGAAATTGTCTGGAATCTTTCAGAAGCAATGTCACCAGCATTTATGAAATCTTACCTTGGCCCATACAAATTAATGAACAAGAAAATGGCAACTACTATGTGTGGGAGTACTCTTGCTTCTCATTTTTTACTCTCCATTCATGTTAGAACTCTAAAGGGTTGTCCTCATTCTTACCTGATGATAATTTTCCTTTCTGCATAGACTGTATAGGTATGTATTAAACCCTCGTGACCTTGAGATAGCCTTGTAAAGGAGACTTGGAATGAAAATATTCTATGTATTTCTGTAATATGTCCTGATCACTTGAGTAACAACTATATTTTTGTTTAATACCAAACCACTCCAAAATGTTTTCTCCGAAGTAGGTGAATAGTTAATGTGTAACTGATGTTAGGTGAATAGGGGAAAAAACATCCATTATGTCAAACACAGTGATAATGATCCCAGACGTATTCTAGTCATAAAACTCAGCCCTCTGTTATTTATCATACTGTTGAAAATTAAAAAAAAAAAAAGAAAGCTTGCAGGCAAATGCAATGAAGGCCTGGAATGAGGACTGTGGCTTTTAATAAAGATCATATTACAAAGCTGAAATTGTTGTTTCAGTCTACGGAAGTACATGATTGTCATGAAGGGGATTGTGGATCCTTGAGAACTTGGTCCAGGAATGAATCCAGGTCCTTCGTGTTCTCTCTGGCAGTGCTGTTGCCTGCTGGCAAGGTAAGAAAATTGAGACAAACACACAGTTTGCAGAAGTGAAGGGAAGACCACCTTTACTGGTGAAGATCCTGTGATCCAAAGAGGAAAAGTATAACAATCTCTCCATATTTATAATGTTCTTAGTTATCACTCATCCTACTTGGTGCCATGGTTTAGATGGTGGGCTGTTAGATTATAGGCTGGACTTGATGATCTTTCAGGTCTTTTCCAACCTTGTTGATACTGCGATACTATCCAACTGAAGTCCATCTTACTATTATGCCCCTTAAATATCCAACAGAAATCCCCCTCATTATCTGTTCCCTCCAAGGTTCTGCCTCTGGTAGGTCTGGGAGGCTCAACTCTGTGTTTTGTCTTGCTACTCCTCTTATCTATACAGAAGAATGCTAATGTCTTGAACACAGGCCCTCCTGGGCCTTTAATATTTCAAGCTACTCAGCTACTTAACTAAAGTCAATCCCCAAAATATTAAGCATAGCCCTTAAGGTATCATTTTAAAGGAGTGTTTTATAAAGGAAAAAGGTGATGTTGATGAAAAAATTAATTTGTAACTATCTTTAGTTAGAAATTTATGAATACTCAAGGGAAATATGATGAATCAGAATAGAATAACATTCTTAAGAGTCTTTTTTTTGTTTGTTTTGGAGAAGACGTTCATACAATGTTTCATCTTTGTCAACTCTACTTACTTCTAAATGTGTTTTGTTAATTTCAAATTATATTTGCAGAGGTTCTCCAGGTGGCCTATAGAAGAAAGTCATAGCTTTGTTGTTACACAAGTTTTGCTGTTATATAAGTTGCCATCATTCTGTATTGATATTTGAATAATGGTCTGTGTTTCAGGAACCCACCAGTTTTACAGAAAAAAATTTCCCACCCAGAGATGGGACACAGCTGTCCCTACAGCAAACATTTGGTTACTCATTGGGTGGATTCTACTCCATTGCTGTCAGCACTGCAAAGTAAACGTATTTGTGTCCCACCTATGGGAAGATAAAGTAGGGCTGGCAACAGCTCTGTTCCAAGCTTCTCCCTTAATACTGTGTGCAGTCTGGATGGGCTTCTGCATTGAACTTGTGACTCAAACAGAGGCTCAGGTGGCAGAGAACACATTTCAAACAGAGAATTTAAGCTGGTTCAATAATGAAAAAAATTACTTCTCCAGTTTTGATTATATTAAAATACAGGGAAATATGTGTGTCAGAATGCATTTATTCAGTTCCGGGCCTGGGCCTGACCAAATTTCCCTGGAAAGTACAAGCTTCCAAAGCTGATGATGGCTGTTATCCAACAGCATATTGAAATTACATCTATTTGAGGCAGAGTTCCAGAATACAAAAGCTGGACTGACTGGGGCTGGTAGGTGGGGTGGGGAGGAGTATAAGAAGGCAATTTTTATATCTCCTATAGCAGCTGTGAAAAATGACTGATGCTCCATCCTACAGGTCATTTTCACATTATCTTTCCTCCTGTGCTACGTATCTCCCTCCTAACATTATCATCATTTATCATATCTTTAAGATTCATCTCACTGACACAAAGCTTTTGCATCATGAACCTCGCATCCATAATTGATTCCTCAATGGTCCATCTGTGGCTTCTTCCTTGCTAAGATAGTTAAGAATTCTAAATTCAATTCCTTGACTTTCTGTTTTATTCATGTTACTTTATGAAAGAGTTTCTGTTGTTTTCTTCTTGATCTCTGTGGTCCCTATATCAATTTTACAACTATATGATGTGATTTCACTGAAGAATCAAAATGGGCTAGGTTATCTTCTTTTACCTTAGCTTCTGCAACAGACTAAAATTTGCTCCACTTTTTCTACATTTGGTTATGAGCAGTTGCTTTAGCGTGTCAGATGAAGGCCAACACTGCATCAAAAAACAACATGCATTTCTGATACTGTTGATATCTTGCACTTGCATATACTCTTTTTTAATTAGATAAATATCTAGAAGAAATGGCAGGGAGCAGAATACCGTGTTGCAAGCACTAAATCCACACATATGAAAAGCTAATTGCCCCTGTAATTTTAGACTTTCAGATGTTCAGAACTTACCACCAGCTAAGGACAGGCAACAGTTAATACATGACTTTTCTTCTGGGGAAGATGCGCTGCTTTACTTGAAAGTTTTTAAGGCCTTGCTTTTCTCCCAGAGAGACTCCCCTGGCACCCAAGGGGCAATCCTGGAGGAATTTGGTCAATTTGGCCCTGGCACAGCCTGTCAGACTGCAGGCATTTCCACCTCACAGCCTGCAGCGGCTCCACCTGCCGTTGCTGTTCCTCCCAGCAGCTACTACCATGGACTCACTTACTGTGAGATGGGGCAAGTGTGCAGTTTGTGACCTTCCTTAAATGATAATTTTAACATCATTAGGATGTATTTAATCTCTTATACTTGATATTAATTAACGAGTTCAGCATTTCACTGGGTTGTCATACCTAAAAATTTTGTGTGAGATTACTGAATAATGTATCAAGTCCATAAGTCTCTAAAAAGAGGACCTTGACTTTTTTTTTTTTTCTATATTTTGTGTTCCATACATTGTGCTTATTGGAAGATAATGAAATGAAATGAAATGAAGTGTTACAAATATGATTTGCTTGTGGCACCTTTTTGGATTTTGTTTTGGAATTTTGTTCTAGTATTGGAAACTTTCATGGAAGGGGTAAAAAAGTCCAATATAATAGTAAATCAGTATATTCAGAAGAGCTTCTTTTATCCTCACTTCATATCCATTTGTGGTCCAGGAATGGGGGGGCAGCTTGTTTTTCTGATGGCCTTCTGCAAGAATGTCACAGTCTTGTGTTGGCATCCAGCAGCTATATCACCACAAAGAAGCTAAAGAATATTGATGAGACAATGGTAACTTCGGAAAATGTGCAAAATGAACAAGAGGTGTAACTGGAAAGGATTTCATGGTGTTTTGGACCCACGGAACTGGGGGGAAAAAAAAAATAACTCTATTCAAAAGACTTTGTACTGTTGAAAGTTTTCTGTCCCTGCCGATAAACAGTTTTCACTTTGTGACAGTACAAAATTACGTTCATAAAATTGGCTTTCCACAAAACCAAATCTGCAATGGTTTTGGTTTATAGAGAAAGGAATGGAGACACAAAGCTCAAGCTGATTTTGTGAGAAGTACTCTGGTGCTCTGCTAAATTTGCTCCATCTCTTTTTTTTAAAAGCAAAAGATGCACGCCAAATTGTAGCTAATCTACATTGCATTAAAACCTATACTTTCTTACTGTCACACACAAGTGGCAGTTTCTGTCTTGCTTCTCAGAGAGTGTTTAGTTGTGCAGCACCATGGCAAAATCTCATCTTACAAAGGCTTCATTATTATATTTTCCAGTGACAGTACCAGTGCATCACAAAACAGTATCATAATTAAAAACTAAACTGGTGTCAGCAGCATAAAAATGAATGAAGATCACACTCATGCAGAATATCTTTATTTTGTGTTTATTACCTTCCTAATTTATAAAACCATTAAAATGGTTATAAGCTGTCTTTTTAAATATGTGAACTCACAAGGTGATTCTGTTCTAAAACAGTAAATGCAAATAAATATCAGGAATATAATAATTAGGATGAGGAAAACAGCTTTTAAAATTTAGGATGATTTATCTTCCCAATCTGAAATAAATAATTAAAGAGAAAGCCTGGCTATTTTTACTTTTGCATTTTATTTCTGTTAATTGGTGCACAAATTAAATTGAACATAGTGTAAGGAGAAATGGATAATTACTCAAAGGCAATTAAAGATTCTGAAGGCTCTGTAGTGATTATGATTATTTTCTTTGGAAAACAAAAGTGCCATTTATCTCTAATATATGCTATGTAATTAAGTCCATATGCCATTATCTTTCTCTTAGCATCCCCTTCCAATGGGAACTGTTTTTTAAAATGTCTGGCAAGACAGAATGTAATTGTATGCAGTGGGATACTACTGTACATAAAGAATTTTATGTATTTTATGTTCAGCTTAGTTTCACTAAACTTCCTAATCTGCTTTTACTTGATGACTTCTGATATGACCTACCTCCTGCTAGACACATGACACAGTCACTTCTCCGTATCTTGTGTCTGCCTCTCTTTTCCTCTCTGAATTCTGCATAACTGCTTCTGTAGCCAGATAAGCAAAGGGACCAGAGAAGCTACAGGATATGAAGAAAATTGCCCTTCAAAGTAAGACTTGATGGTTTACCTGGTAAGAACTTGACTCTGCCTTTTCCCTTCTCTTGAGGTCTTTCCAGTCTAGCCCTTTCTTAGCTTATAGGAGATCTGTTGTGTGGAAAATTAAGTAGAGCTTGGCTTTTGAAGGGATGTGCTATGGGATGTGCTCTGATGCCTGTGGAAACCTGTCTTTAAAATGCAATCATAGTACCAGCACACTCTGTCTTGCACTGTACCATTTCATTACTCATTGAACCCCATTTAGTTACACCGCACTGGCTTTTGTTGTGGCCAGTGATGAGCCAGGAGGCCCAGTGGTGACCAGTTTCTCTCCCAGTGCCATACAGCTCATCAACTAGCAAAAGGTTGAGCCTGTGCATCTTCCCAGCAGGGATACATGCTATCCAGGAGGCTCCATGGGTAGTATTTTCCAGAAGTGTCAGAAGAGCAACAACAGAAAGCCGAGCATCCATCTGCATTGCTCTGCAGGAAACCACTTCTATTTTAGTGTGCTATGAGGGCACACACACATACATATATATATATATACACACTCATATATGTGTATGTGCAGTGGGCAGTCACAGCTGGAACAGCTTTTTGTGTTAGTGAGCAGAGGCCGTGGTGCAGAGCATTGGGAGAGGGGTTCTTGTTGAAAAGCAGGTAATGACCTGGAAACAGTGGGTAGAGACAGATGATGGGCATTTCATGGCTTGTTGAGCTTTTATTACCTAGACAACAAATATGAAGCAATAAAATGTAGGAATAAAGATGACTGGACACAAGTTAAATGTGTGTTTCACAATTCGTTGTATTCTTACTGTTGGTTGTACTTTATGTATTTATTACTCTAATATCTCTCTTCCTGAATTGGGACCTTCTGCTTATACATTTATGAAGTATCTGACGTGGCCAGATAGCAGTACTGCTAATAAAGTAGATAGGATTCTTTTCTCTATTAAATGTAGTGTAGCACGAATGCTGGCTGAAGGGATTTATCATCCTGAGTGTCTATGCCACTACTGAAATAAAATGCAAGACTGTGCACTATTTTTGCACCCTATACTAATATCCTAAACCAGTCCCTAGATAGCTATATGCTGCTTTATTTACATATCTGTTACATACTGATAAATCTCTGCAAAATAATTGCTTGTTAACTGAACTCATGCTTGTACAATTAACCAGATTTCTGGATTTCATCACAATGCCGTATTATGCAAATAGAATTTGATGCATGTAAAATTGTTTTGAAACAAAAATTAGTTGCCTAAGGCAATTTAATATGAATATAAACAGTGTTGGGTTTGTTTAGGGTCTTAACAGATTGTCCTCAAAATGCACACACCTACATTTAACTCATTGCCTGTTGTTTCATATCCAAGTTCAGCATTTTATAATTATTTATTGGTATGTATGTCAACCCTTGGTAATTTAGGCACCTATAGTTAAATAATTAAATCAATATTTAAACTCCTAAGAAAAAGCAAACTGCTTCATAACTCTCCAGAGTTAGTGGCTCCCTTTAGAATTTGCTGGTCTCAGCAATTCCTGGTAATCATGGTCTCCTTGTTTGAATGGCTGAAGTCAGTCACTTTATATACTGATTTAGAAATATGAAATGATGATTTGCCACAAAGAAATTCTCAGTGAAGTTGGATTAATCAAGAACTAAATAGATTACTATTCTAAAAGGAAATTGCATTTTTTGAGACATCTGAGGAGGAAATTTTAGCTAGCTTTATCAAAGGCTCTTCTTCAATCAGTTTGAATATTCTTATCTGCAAAATGTAAGGAAAAATAATGACTCTCTCTATTTTGATCTCTAGATTCAGGTCAATCTGGTCTCTGCCAGTATTTTGTGGGAGAAAATATCTGAGTCTGAATGGTGTGCATTGTATAAATAACTGCATTTTAATAATGAGTTTAAATGGAATCTGAGAAACAATCTATCATTCATAAATGAAGGTTGAGGAAGAATCAGAATGTATATATCTTGCCTTGTTATTAATTATAATGGTGCCAATATTTGTAATTTCATTCCCAGTTAATCCATTTCAAGATTAACCCCATATTATACATGAAAGGCAATGAAAGATGCATATCCTTATGAATGAGTTCACATTGTTTGTCACACTGGCACAAGAAAATAGATTTCACCATTGATTGTGTCAGTTAAGCATAGCCTATATTAATTCTGCTACCTACCAAGGGGTTCTTCCTGTGGGAAAGAAACAACCTCCTGTGGCCTTATTTATGTCTGATTGCATCCTTGCTTTTTGGCTTGGGCTGCTGCATCTTTATGTTGCAATGCTAAGGCAGGAAGATATTCCTTATTTTGGAAGCCACATAGCATTCCTCATGTGGCCCTGAACTGTGTATGGCACAGAGATGGCAGGTCACAGAGAAAGAAAAGAGTTCCTGGAAAATTTGCCATGCTCCTCAGTGATCCCTCAGATTAAATGCGAAGCTGACTATGGCCAAAGAAACACACAAAAAGCAGCTATAGGAGTGGTGGCACATACACTGCTCATGAGCCACAGCTTGGGCTCCTCTGTATAAGGGAATAGAAAGGCAGCACTTGCCATTCATTCAAAAGTACCACTTTTTGAAGTTCTCAAAGGCTGCATGAAGTAAAAATGCTTACTGCATCAGAAGGAACATGAAATAATATTTGTAATTAATCAAAGAACAGGCTGCATATTTTAGAACTTATTTTCCAAGGCAAAAAGGACATTTTGAGTTGTGCGGGTATAATACTATTCAGGTCACATATGTAGTTTGACATATATTTTCGAGGGAAAGGGTGATTGTGTAAAATTGTTAAATCAGTGATGATGAAAGTTTGACAGTGTTTTATTATATAGTAAATGAAATCTTCCTCTAATTACTTAAAGGGAATACTCTATTGTAGTAGTTTCTAAGACAGTGAGCAGGAACCTGATATTATAGCCTATGAAGACACAGATATAGTGCTGGCAATGATCCTGTCAGGACACACAATTGGAGTGTATGCTCTTAAAAGTAAGCTGAATAGCCTTTGTCTAGTTTGAACGACACTGCTGGGCACAGTGAAATCCATTTCTTTTTTGAGAACCCTTAGATAAAGGTAGACAATATGCTACTACCTTCAGTCTATTCTATTCTGTTCTATTAAGTGGAAGGACTGGTATGTCTTGATGATATTCAATCCTGATATGATGAAAGGAACATCAGTCTTGCAAAACTTTGTGTGGTGGTTTGAACCACTTTTTATCGTCTAGGGGGCATGCACCATAAAGATGATGGAAAACTGAACAAAATTAGCAGCAGGAGACAGTTTATTAGAGGGGGTTTAAAATAGGGAAGAAGGGATAACCCACGGGGGCTCCAAAATTTACGCAGAGAAACACCCGACACGCAGAAAACACAAAAGGGAAAAAAGGGACAAAACCAGAAAGGGAACTGCTTTCCCAGCTAGGTGACTAGCTGAGAAAACAGGGGGAGGGGTAGGGAAGCCATCTCTCTCCCTCCCTCTCTGCTGGTATCACTCCCCAGCCCCTCGAGGTTCTCTGAAAAACACAAAAAGAAGTGAAAAACGACCCCCTCCCACCACCTTCGGGAAGTAGCTACTTGCTTTCAAGCTGGAAATCGCTTCGGTGCTGGGAGAAATGGGTGGAGTCATGCCGCAGGGCCTGAGACCGAGGAGGAGAGGAGCTGTGTGCTTCGCCCCTGGACTGGCAGCTGAAGAGAGGGCAGGGCTGCTGTGCTCGGCTTTTTAAGCCCCCTAGATCTTATGCGAATCTCACGGTCTTCTTCCGGGCTAAGCTGTCTCTCTGTTGGCCAGTGGTGCCGAGCCCCGCCTCTTTTCCGGCATTTTCACTCCAGGCACAATGGTGGTTCCCGCCAAAAACCACGCGCCATCTTTGTTTTCATGGCCACGGCTGCGCCGGGGTCGGACACCAGCACCCACAGCATGTCTTTGCCTGCAAGCCGAGAGCTGCCAGGACTGCACTCATTGCGCAGCCCTGCTGCACCGCCGCGGGCATGCTGGGGCTCCCTCGCGGCCATGGTCCTGGGCTGCCGCCCACACCTGGACCGAGGGACAACCGTGCATCCCACACAGCACAAGATGGCCCCGGGGCTGTGCACCGACGGCTGCGAATTGGCACTGCGGCACGTGCCACTGCCACCCCCACGCTGCGCAGGGACCGGCACTGGCACCCGCCGCCCTGGCCCCCAGGGGCACGCCCACCGCCATCAGCGGAAGGCCCAGGGGAATGAGAAGGCGCCACTGCTGCTCCTACCGTGGCAGGGAGAGCAGGTAGGAGCGAGGGCCTTCCCGGTCCCAGCTCACTCCCGAGGAACAGCGGGGCATGGGGGAGCAGCCCTCGCCAGGAACAGTTCCCCACCCCCCTTCACCCCTGTCTACAGGGAAAGCGGGCAGGAGTGAGAGCCATCCTGGGCCCTCTCCGGCCCGGGGAACACCACAGGGGATGGCTGGGGGTGGCCCCCCTGCCTTTTCTCAGAGAGGGCTGCCTTGATCTCAGCTCCTCCCCCCTACACACCTTTTTAAGGAAAACAGGATTTTACCCAGGCAGGTAAGTGGGCTCTTCTTACACTCCCTCCGCTCCCCCAAAGCCCAAGGAAGACCTAAAGCCCCCTTGACAGCCCCTAGAGGTCCCAGGCCTCTCAACCCCTGTTGTTATGTTTCATGCTGAAACATAACATCTTTCAGGTTATTTGCTATCCCTGAATCCACATTAAATTCACGTCAAAACACCTTAATTCCAACAATCAGCACTTCATATTCATACCTTTTTTTTTTTGAAAAAAAAAAAAAAATTGTTTCATAAATTATGACAAACTGCCTGAATTGCGTATGTAGTTAGTGGCTCATTTTAGGAGTGCTGATAGGAAGGAGTAGGTCACTGACTTTGACTGTTTGCTTGCACAATCAGAAATATATCTAAAATGTACAGAATTGAATAGTCACATCGTAAATGGAGGCTGATGGGCTTCCTTTTGCTTCTCCCACTGCCTTGGAACAAAGCAGAGGAAAAGAAATACCGGAACTTCTAGACCTGCCTGAAAAAGTGAAGGTGGTATGTCATAATGTTTGCTCTAGACATAGGAATTACTTGAAATTATGTTTGTTTGCTTTAACAGTACTGGAACTGCCTCCAAACTGGACTTTACAAATGTGCTTTGGCACCTTTCTGGCTGATGTTCTTAAACATTTGTTGAATTTGAGGTTATGAGTGTGTGTCGTTTTGTAATACAATTGCTAACAGCCAAAAAGGTAGAGACTTTGGTTTGAAAGGAAGGAGTAACCAGGAGTTCATTAAATATCTCTTGAGTTTGTTCAATCTGTTGAGCTCCTTTACCTAAACCGAGTACAAGTTCTGCAACAGTAGAACAGGTTGTCTGAACTGTACTGAGTTCATTGGGCAGGATAAAGCGGGGGGAGAACGAGAAGAGATGAAAGCAGAATTCAAAGGCTGAAAAAGTGTAAAATGTTCTGTTATTTAAACAGAGACTTTTCTTTGTACTTAGTAAGTATATTTTCACATTAAAATTCAGTTGAGAAATGTTATCTTTCATCTGTTCACGTAACTATAGGTGTTAGAGGCTTTTTTATCTTGCACATGATGTTCTTAAGCTCAAAATGAGTTTTCAAAATGTACAGTAGCTCTAATTGGCTCCCCTCTCCCATCTTTTGTTCTTTTGAATTTGCCTTCAAAAAGTACTTTTTCCTTCCTTTTCCTTTTCTTCTTTTAAGATTTTCCAGAAACATTGGAGTAACTTACCTATGCGTGCTGTTAAACAAAATAATTGGGTAATATTAGTGCATGCAATGATATTCTAATAATCAAATTTACTCTTCACTGTTTTCAATGTGCAATTCATTATGTGATTGGTTTTTTTCAGATGTGGATACATACGTGTATCAGCACAGATTATATGAAGAAGGCAACAGTCCACCGCATGTGACATTAGCCCACATTTAATGTCATCAGTGGCAGAGAGAAAGCTGCTGCTGGCATCTTTGAGAAGGTACCATGGTTGTCATGTTTGGGTGTTGGCAGCACAGAAAATCTATTACTTATTTTCATCTGCTCCTCTATTGACTAAAGCCTTGTGAAGGGTAGTTGATTACCATGGTGAAAAAAGGATGGCTTTTCTTTTAAAATTATTTAAAATCAAACTTCAATAAGGAAAGCAGGATTCTTTTTTCCCTAGACCTCTTGATTCCTCATATGCTTGCAATGCTGGATATCTTTTGCCTTGAAACTTGCATGGCTGAAAAAAGAGATGAAAATTCCTGTAAGCTCCATTTTCTTTTTCATTACTGATCTTGGAAGTAAACATGTTCTTCCTAATGTGTACATATTATTGCTATGACCCTTCTTTCTATCAGGGCTTGGTTAAGGTGTAAAGAGTTTAATACCTGAAACACTGATTCAAGTTACCATCAGAAACCAAAAAAAAACTATACTGAGCTTCTCTGGTGCTTAGGATTTAATTTGTTCTACTTGGAATCCTGAATCAGATGACTGTCAAATCATATTTTCATAAAGATTGAAAGAAGATTGTGCAAGGCAAATAAGCAGTTACAATAGTTCTAAACATTAATTAAAACAATTTTGTAGTGTTTACTTTCATGAGTCCAGCTATTATTAGTTGGAATTCTTCTATAACTTACAGTTCAGAGATCTTTAAGCCTCACTGGGTACGAAGCTCTGACTTGAACTGATCTGTGTCTTGTTACTGTTTACCTCACTTCACTGACTGCTCCTATTGCCTGTTTTTGACTTGACTGGCCACATTTTGCTCCTTTGGTCCTTGCTCTCCTAGAGACTTTTCCATTGCGTGCTTGCTGTGTTAGCCTGTCTGTGTTCAACCCTTGCCCTGTTAGCCAGCTTCTCTAGGTCATGCTTTTCCTGATGCCTTGGACATACCAGTTAACTAGGAGAGGTTTGCTGACAGCTATTCCATCTCAGCTCTTGGAAGAGTGCATGCAAGGGAGAGCTGAGGACAGTCTCTTTGCTCAAGGGATGCTCTTAAGCAGCTCATTCTATCTGGCACAACATGAAATAACATGAGCAAAACTTTACATCTTGCGCCCCCTGTAGCCTTTATAACGGTAAAGTTTTACCTGTGTAAGAAGAAAGCATCCAGTCCCCTCAGATCCAAGCAATTTGTTTGCACACCAGTTCAAGTACCTGTATTTTTTTAATTCTTTCTGCTTGTAACTCCCTGCTTTCACAGACATGGACTCAGTGACATATAAACCAAACTTTTAGGCCCTTTAGTTAGTCCTTTCTGTTTCTCTCCCCTTTGCTCTGAGAATGAAATGACTATATTGTGGCCTTTAAGTTTATTGCCCAAAGTAGAATGTGGATGGAAGTTTTCCTTTAGTTCAGTCCTCATCTAACAGGTTTAAATTAGGGCTTGGGCATGGAGGGATTTGTGGGCATTTTGTGGGCCTCTTTTATTGCTTCCACGCCTTTCTCACAAAATTATACTTAGAAAAAATGTTATGTATGCTTATATTCACCTTTTTCATATTAATGAAAGCCCCACTTCTATTATCTCTAAGTAAGAAAAGGTGTCTCTCAGTCCTATGCTGTTCAACATCAGAAAGACAGAATACTAAATTAAAAAGAGAAGAGAATTTGGAGAGATCACCTATTGTTGATGCAGAGAGTACAGAATTGATATTATTCCAGTATCATTACACTTGAAAGACATATCACAAATCCATCCATCTCATCTTCTTATGTTAAATGCTAGAATATGGTTAATTGTGCCCAATCATAAGCATTGGGTACAGTGGAAAGAAATATCCTTTCCATTGCAGAACACATAGCATTACGTGTCTCCAATGAATTCACCTTACTGTAGTGTCCAACCCTGTAAAATGGAGGACTGTTGTCTGTCATAGCTCCTAAGGCACATATGCAGACTTAGGACCTAGAATCCAACTATTCTCTTGGACAGAAGGAAGCCAGTTATAAAACAAAGTTAATTTCCTTACTTTCCAGTCTTGAAATTTTTATTAAGTGTCATTTGACCTTTACATTCCATACATCAGAGATTTGCTTTAGTTTGACCGGAACCATATATTAAAGACCTTTCTTTTTAAAGTATTGATAGATACATAAAATCAAAGGCCAGATTTTTCTCCTGGGAATGTCATCTGTAGTAGGTCTCCTATTAAAGAATTTATTTGGCATTTCATAGACTTTAAGGGCAGGCAGGAGCATGCTGATTATTAAGTCTGACTTCCTGCATTAGCTACACTAAGTACCTCATCCAATTAATCTATGTTGCAAGACCACAGCTTGTATTTAAAGCTACAGATACACATTTTTAAATGACACTGAACTTGACTTAGACACTTTATGTAACAGAAAATCCACTGAATCAGTAGGTTTGTTGTTCCAATGTGCATTATTGCACTTCATATTTAGATGTGCAGGGTGTTACAAGTCTCCTTTTTTGTGTGTGTTTTTCTTTTTCTTTCCCAGATTAAGAATTTGAATTCACTGGCACATTAAAATATACTTTCTGGCTTCAAAGTTCAGCACTAGTTGATTTGCAGTTTTAAAAATTTATGGTTGTTGTTTTGAATGCTAATACCTTTCATTTTCCGCTAGAAGGCAAGCGAACTTTCACATTTCTGAGGTTAAAAAAGTACACAAAGCATGGACACATCTGTAAAATATCTTTCTTTTTTCTTACTTTCATTTTTTCCAGGAATGTTTCTGCTTCCCCACTTATTCTAATCTGGTGGGTGTTTTTTCCCATTTTTCCAGACTTGGAGGTGGGTATTCAAAAGATGACAAAAGCTTCCTGTGTTAGTTTAGTGCAAGCTGGAAGAGAAAGAGCACCTATAAAATTACTTTGCAAAATATTTGTCTTGGTCACATCTGATAAACACATAGAGCAATTTTGCATTGAAAAAGTAGGAAAATTTCATGTGTAATTTAATTTTATGAGTCTGATGGAGTTGCAGGACGATTCTGATACAAAAGCAGAAGTACTGATATAGTAGAGCATTTAATAAAAAACCCCACAACATAATGCAAAGGAAAACGATAACTGAAAAAAATTGTAGTTTGGAGATCATCACCTGGAATACCAGAACTTATGGATAATGGCACAGGCCTCCTACATCCTGATGTAAGAGTCCCAGGTCACAATATCAGCTCAGTTCCATTGGGAGAAAGTTCATTCTTAAATCTAATCTAGGTTTTACTGAGGCAAAATTTTACCATTAACTTTTTACTTAGGAGTTTTACTTGTTATGACCATCATTCCTTTATTGTAGTAGGGTTTAAGATAGTATTTAAACTTGAAGTAAAATTTCAGGAAACAGTATTTTCACTGGAAGGCATTCATCCAGCAGCTTTTGTAATGTTCTTATGAAATGGAGATAAACTATAGATGGAACAACAGTTTCTTACTCATCACTGATGGTAATACTTTCAGTTGGTCTAAGAGTGGCATAATTAAGCAAATAAGTGCTCTTTCCCTTTGTTATTAACATGGATAACCTGGTGACAAAAACACTAAAGTCAGGCAATCAGAATACTTTCCACATCTGTTTGTGTTTACCTTTTGTTGAAATCCATCAGCATTTTAGCTATAACAGTAGTATTTACATTGACGTTTACCTTAGTGGTGTCACTGCATGATGATTAATAAGAAGTCGGTTTGAGCACAGAAACTGTACAGAAGTGCAGCAAACATTAAACATTTGAGAAGAAAAGTCCATCGTCTTCACTAAGGTAGTGCAAACTTCATCTTCCAGAGATGACACTCTACAGCATAGTATTTAAAAGACTAGAAATGGATGGTACTTGCAACACATTTCTTTCTGACAGTTCCCAGCGGGTCTCTTTTGGCTTGCAATTCCATTTTAGAGAGATTCATTCTCTTTGGTGATGTCTTACACACTGGATCAGCTGCAGCCTGTTCTATTTCAATGCCATGAGCATCATGCCATAACATGTGACCAATGCAATAAGTAAAGTCTCAAACTGCCAGCAGGACTTCTTTTTAAGAAATAAATGTGTCAGCTGAGTTCTGGTAGTCTGATGTTTCCTTTTGTATTTACATGTGTAATTTCTGGTGTTCTGTGCTCCTTTTTTATTTTAACATTCAGTGAAGGTTTTTGCAGCATAGTAGTTTTTATCTTATATTTTACTCACACTTTTTCTTGGCAATTTTCTACAGGTTTGTGACTCATTTTTCCTGTATCAATTGTATTCTTCTATTTCATTTTCTGTTATGCTGTATCTATTTCTTCTTCCCATCTTAGGTCTGTTCCCATGAATCTCTCAGTAAAACCTATAATAACTTGTAACTCACCTCCTAACCCTCTGCTTTTCTAATTAAGAAAAAATAAGGTAATTATCCTAAATACTTCTGTTTGGAAATGCTGCTGGAGTGTCCTTTGAAAGGTGTGTTTCACATCTCCTCTACCTCACTCTCCTGCAAAGGCAGGCAAACAGATGAAATTCAACTCCTGCATGTCTCACCTCGCAAGTGGAAAAGGTGTTATAACCATTGAAATCCCTGACAAATGTGCTTTCTGGGAATTGTTATCATGTGTCCAATGCACACAAGGCAGAACAGGAATGTGAGGGAATCAGTGAAGTTCAGTGATAAATTGTTTTAATTGAAATATTTCTTTTACAGCTTTCAATAAAACACCTTTATATTTTGGGCTCTTTGCCCAAAAAAAGGCAGAAGGCTATTCCTGTCCAGTAAAATGTCCTTTTGTAGTCCCTTTCAGCTAAAGTTAGGAACCACCTTGCTGAATATGAAATGTCTGTTTTATTGAATCTAGTGAAAAAAGTCACAATAAGGTTGAGGAAAGTGGAATGGTTTTGAGAGAATCAGTCAGAACAAAAATTGAAAGAAGTAAGTGTGTATTTATCTTGCAATATGACTTTATTTACCCTACAAACTAACAGTTATATTGACTATAAATTTCATAGGGGTTTGCAGACCAAGTACAGCTAACTGATAGTAAAATCATCGAAAAATTGCTGTGGTACTTTGGGAAATGGCAAAATAACACATTGCCAATCTAATGCTTGCAGACATGTTAGCCAAAATATATTAAGTCTGGGAACAACACACATACCCAAACCCATGAAGTTGTTTCTCATATCATAATGAAACTTATGGCTGCTTCATCTGAAACAATCCTTCCCTAAACTGAATTCTTACTAAGAAAATTGAAAGCTCTATGGTGCTCCCTCACTCTCTGTCTAAAAATTTTATCTTTACAGAACAGAAACTCACCAATAAAAATAGCCAGGTGCATTAGGTCACCATTCAAATAGTTCGAACAGTGAATTTCAAATATTCAACATCAGTAAATGGTTTGCAGACAATCATAAAGTGAAGCATTTTGCACAACATAATCAAAGGTCAGATTCAGAAGCACATTTGTTTACAAGGAGAATTTGTTCTTTCTCTAATGACAATAAATGCTAAATTTAATTGCAGTGATAACTGATGAAACACTAAGATAGCATGATTGGGTTTTAGTATCTGAAATATAATAAACGAGATATTTTTAAAATAATTGCATTCCTAAAAGAAAATCTATTAAATAGGTAATAACAATTGCAAATGTATTTCAAAATCATTAACTTCTCTTTTTTCCATATTAGTCATTTTCTGTGTGTCTACTTACAGTATTCACAGATAATTCGTTGTATGTGATCAGAGATTCAGTGCCATGCATTTGTAGAAGTGTAATCATAGCACAACTCTGTAGAGTGTAAATAATAAAAACAGATTCCCTCTTACATAGCAAAATAGTGGGCTTCTTCCACAGTCCATCAGACAGAAAAGAGTTTCAAAAACATGAACTGATCAGGCTACTTCAAGGATTTTAGTATTCCACAGATCTCCTTCTATTGCTTCTACCCAACTGCTGAACTGTTACAAATAGTCACTTTTTTATTTCCCTGACAAGCCAAAAAGTCAGAAAAATAGGTAAAGCAGTTACCTGAAGGTGGAGAGCTGGTGCAGTTAGACTACATGCAATTTCCCCTAGCTCCTGCCTTAGAGACAAACCCCAGGATTGCTGTATCCAGCTCCATTCCAATACTGCTGAGCCACTGAGTTGTTACCCAAGGAGCGCCATCTTTGCCCTGGGCTACTTTAAAGATTTGGGCAGCAGAAGAGGAAGACAACCCAGTTTTTTGTGACTGTCTGTCCCCTTCTCTTTTGCCAAATGTAAACTTAATGAAGAAAGGAGCCCAACTCAGTGTATTGCATGGGCGTAAGTAAAACATAATTTGTGTACAGAGACCTGGATACTCTGTGCCTACCTGATAGGAAGATAATTTTATTATATAGCTAACATCTGTGAATAAATATCAAATTTATTCAGAAGTAAATTGTGTATATCAAAGCTAAGTCATAACAAAACTGTTAATACTGTCTTAAACATCTCTAAAACAACATTTACAATCTGACTAGACTTCATTATTCTGTGCCTTTTCTTCATTATCCACCCATCTTCATCTTTCCACTGGCAGTGGCAAATGAC
Source organism: Serilophus lunatus (assembly GCA_013399895.1). Taxonomy (NCBI): domain Eukaryota; kingdom Metazoa; phylum Chordata; class Aves; order Passeriformes; family Eurylaimidae; genus Serilophus; species Serilophus lunatus. The sequence continues at coordinate 91,789 of VXBA01005651.1, forward strand.
CACCCAGCTTAGCTGCTGTAGTACTTTTCTACTGGAAAAAGCGTCTTAACATACTCTAAAGCTTTTAATTTGCCCAACACATTCAGTTCTTTGTTTCACCTTAAGTTGTGACACACAGCTCACACATTTGTGTAAAGGAAATACAGCTGTTTCAGTTCAAAATAAATTATAAAAGTTTACAGCACCAGGTTTGGTGTCATAGAATTATCATACACAAAGCAAAAACTACTTTGAAAGCATTTTGTTTTACTGCTGTTGTCAGTCTCTGAGTCAATGGCACATGTATTTGTCAGTGGAATATTTATTTTCAACAATAACTTTAATGGATAAAATCATGAATCTCTGAACAGATATCACTAATGATTCCTTTTAGCAATAGAGCTTTTAATGACTTCTCTAGTTGTGTTCTCTTTCTTTAGTGCAAACATGATTCACTTTTCTGAACATTCATTCATTCCACTGAATAAACACATAGCACAATCGTTGTGCTGCAGTGATTAGTCTTGAACAAAGAATTTTTACCTAAAGAAGAATCTCAGTGATTTCTTTTCCATTTGCATTGTGATGAATTTAGAATTGATTGTACCTCTCGCTGACAGATGAAATACTGTACAAAGGCTTTAATCCCCCTTCCTCCTATTGAATCTCAGAAATCTAAAGGTTGCTTAATCAGAAATCAAAATGCATTACAGTCTTGGAGTGAGCAGTTAAGATCAACAGTAATCTAATGTATTTACAACCATACTTAGTTCCTAATGTGGTCCTTTTGAGATTTATTAGTGCAATCATGAACAACAGAGATGAAAGGACATCCTGGGGACATCTAATCCCTTTTCTTGCCCAACACCTGCCCAATTCCTGAAAGATATGTGTCTAATACTAGAGATCCCATGCCTCTCTAGGAAATCTATTCTAATGGGTTTCATTATGCCATCATTAGAAAATTTATCATCATATCTCACCTGAATCTCTTTTAATGCAGCTTAAGCTCATGACTATTTGTCTGATTGTCAAGGACACAGAGAATTTTGCAGCAGCTTTCTACCACTTGAAAGCTGTAGCACTGTCCTCTCATGATAGACAAAACCTCTGTCAAATAGCATTTTCTCTTGCTCTTTCTCTCCCCTAGTGTCCAGTTAGCCCACGTCTTTCATACAGTGGAAGAGATTGTGCTGCATGTTTTGTAGGCCGTGTTTATACCTCCTGGCATGCTCATTTACAATGGCACACACTGTTGATTCATGTCCAGTTTACAATCCTTTAAAACCTTCAAACCTTTCCTGTAAGACTGCTACCTAATCAGTGATTACTCATTTAGAATATATACAGCTTTTTTTTTTCTGTTTCAGTGTAGAAATTGATGTTTATTTTGATATTTGGCAGAGATTTTTTCACTTTTTCAAGATCATTCATTTACTGAATGTTGTGCATTTGTGGTCTATACTGGCTAGTTTCTGTATGACTTTAATGAGCATACTATGAGCTGTGTCATAAAGTGCTGACTAATACTAGGAGAAGATGACTACGTAACATTCTTTCATTTTGATGCTGAAGGACAATTTCTAATTATGATTTCATTCTTATTGTAGATTTTATCTGATATCATTTAGATTTTGAGAATGTTCTGTGAGGAAGACCTTACTAAAGAGAAGATACATGAGAGAGATCTAATAGTTCTCTATGAGCACTTTCAGAGAAGGAAATTAAAGTGATTTGAAATGGTTTGACAAACTGATGTTAGCTGTTGCTAGTCTTATTTTCTTCAAGGCACTAATGAATCACTTGCATGATATATTCCAGTATTTTTGCAGGGACTAGAGAGTACTGTGCCAGAAATAAAACCCAGAGAGGCAGTGGTGGAAAAGAAAGAAAACAAAAAGTAAGAAAACAAACCAATCCTGCATCCCTTTTATCATGTCAGTAAGTTAAATCAAACCTCAGAAAGGTTGAACAAATACAAGGGACAGCTGTCTGTAACTTTCTCCATAATCTTCTCCTGCTCCCCTGGGGCCTCAGCTGTAGAGAAAAAAAGATTATTGAGGGATTCGGGGATTCAAGAAGAAAGCCTCCAAACTGCAGAGATATAAAAACTTATAGGAAAAATACCTAAAGTCTCAGCATGGTTTGCAGTGCAGATATGGTGAGAGATGGCAGCTCAGTAGTGTTACAGGTTTTTTCCAGTGCCCATTACACATCAGACTTTCCCTTCCTGACATGTTTCCCTCCCTAGCCGTGACTATTCCAATGTTTTGTCAAGATGGATAGTGAAGACTTGTTATGTCCTAGTTATCTTCTGGGGATTTACCAATAGATATCATTACTTTATGCTTCCTGCTTCCAGAGGCTCTTTATACTCATCCCAATGTGCTTGAATAAAGTACTGAGGTTGTGAGAGGAAGAAAAAGCTGCAGAATTTTGTGTCTGGAACTCATGGAAGGAGAGAGCTTGTATGGGCTAGTGTGAGAGAGATCCCCTCTTTTAGTGGCAGCAAGCCATGAGTCTGCAAACTTAACATATATCCTCTGTAATTTGTTCTCTCCTGTTGTCTTTGTCACCACCTCGATGTCTTTGTACAGCTGCCAACAGCCCAATTGTTTCCAATCAGCACTGTAAATTCAGGCAGGAAGCTCTTTGCACTTCTGGCATCAGATGCCGATGATTTACTTTTTCCTTATAATTTTAATTTCTTACTATATTGTATATTGGTAAACTATAGTTAGTTCTCATGTTTTGGTGTCCTTTAATTTCAAGTTTAGCCTTAATCAGCTAAATCTTAAATTAAAACATGTTGGTATATGTTTCTAGTGATCTAAGATTTATATGGTACTTTCCTTTCCCCTCTCCTTTTCAATTTTTTAGATATATGAGTACTGAAATGCCCTGTTTCTAATGCACTTTTGAAGCAGAAGAAAGGAATGAGACAATACTGTTCAATTAAACAGAGCTTGTATCTGCTTCACATCACAAGGCTTTTCCACCCTACCCCACTGCTTTCATGCCTTGAGATTTTTCTTCCATCCTGCCTGTCAATTTAAGCATACCTGGTAGCATCACATAATTTTTATTTTTTTAATCTTGTGGAAGTATATGACTCACAAATAACCTAAAAGAAGTATTCTCTTTAACAACCTGCAGCATCATTTCTTCCAAATGGAAGTAAAGCCCAATTGTCCTTGCAATGCAAATTCCCTTTGTTGATACAAGATGGAAAAGTGTGCACATAACTGTGTACAGGGCAAGAGAGTCTGACAGTCAGAGTCCTGGCCAACTTTAGAGTCCATTTTCCATTACTACAGGAGAATCTGGATTTTAATTCATACTCCCTACCTGATACATAGTGCCTCATAAAAGTAATTCAAAACTCATATAATATGCTGTATTTTTTACTGAAAAAGTTAAAAACTTATCTGCTATTATGTTATAGAGGTGAACAGTTTCTGACACTGCAAATCTGCTAAATTGTTTTTTCCCTTATTCCAAAGCGCCTCTCCAGCCCTTTTTCAGTTCATGCTTTGTTTCTCTCACTCATGGAAGGATCACAGAAAAGAGTGTTGCACTTCATTTCAATAGGGGGAAGATTTGGCACACATTTGACTATAATAACCCAAAATCAACAGTTAAATCAGCCCTAAATCAGAATTAGAATTTTTCATACTTACATATCCATACTCATGCAATGTAAAAATTGAACCCCCTGCTATTATAAGCTAGTAATAATAAGGAATTTTTTTTCTATCTGTGCCAAATCTTTATCTGTATTTGTTAACAATACTGAAAGTATTGTGACATTTTGTAAATTGCATAAAAAATTTCCATTAAAGACAGCGTTACAAGAATTTGAGCCACAAAGGAAATAAAGAAGAGAGACAAGCCTATTTTCAATAAACTAGGATACAATTCCATTCTGATAATTTCAGTATAATATTGTTTGTGTAGCTGCTAAATTTGAGCAGGATTCATAGTAACAATACATGATTGTAGTCTGCATTTTTTATTATGTCATTACATATACATAGACATATATATATATAGTGTAGGTGTTTCTTGATTAGATGTAAGCCAACAAATAGTCACTCATGAAAATGATGTTCAGAATGCATTGAAAGAATGTTCTGTTAATGAACAGAGTTACAAGGAAGTGTGAAAAGCAGCTTACAGAGTATTGATAGATGTGAAAATCATCCTCAAGACTTGACAATTATTAGCCCCTTTCAGTGTTGTTTAAAGTTTTTCATCAATAAAGATAGATTATAAATGGATCTTTCAGAATTACAATATTAAAAATATATTTTCATGCTTTGCTTGTTTAATATGTGCTAAAACAGTTATTGGTATAAGGCATAATTTTAAATTTGAAAGACTAATCTGTCAATATTTCTACTATTTTATCTTTACACCTTAAGCTCATTGCAAAATCACAGCACTTGTTTGTTTTTAGAGTTGTTGATGCACAGTTGTTTAAAAAATGCACTGAAGAAATGCTTCTAAATTGCAGTTTATAAAGATGCCTAAATAGTAAATAAATGGATGCAAATAAGTGTTGTTTTGTCTTGAAATTTGCCAGTCCATCAAAATCTAAACATTTCATGTGATGATCTAGAATTTGATGGCAATCACCAGATTGTGCAAATGGAGCAGAGGGATTTCCCTTCGGAGATTTCCAATCACCTTACCCATCAAGCTCCTTGGCCATTTGCCCTGTGGGTTGCTGCAAAGTGTGGACTTCCAAGCTCATATGTTCTTACCTTTCTAATTGCCCAGTGTCTTCCAGCTCCTTCCTTCACATCCCCTCCAAGACTGTTCATAGAGGCTGATTAGAAACAGAAGTTATTTTTTAAAATTGTATAGCTGCAAGGTTGGGTTTTTTTTTCCCTGAATGATAGGGAATTTAAAATATGTGCTTTACAATCCTTGTCTTTACTCCTGTTAATACTCAAGTGATTGTGAAGTCACCTACTGAAGTTGGAATATTTAGCATAAATGAAATGACGATCCGTTTCCAAGTTGGGAATGGCTGTGGCAGTGGGTAGGATGGTGGGTTTAATTTTTAGATTAAACACAAAGGACACACCAGAAAACTACACAAGCAGCACTAGATGATCCTCTGTGATATGTTAAATGTCTAACCCCACTGAAGAAAACTGCATAGCAGTTCAGTGACTGGAAGGAGCATAAGTGGTCCTGGATACAATGTCTTGAAAAGCTTTAGATGATATGTTTTCAGTATATTATCTCCTTCAAAATTGTTTTAAAAATGATTGTTAATATCGTGTAATAGTCTGATAAATATGCTTCCTTGTAAAAACTCATAGAAAAATGCAGCTCTTCACCAAGGAAGGGATTTTGTTCAAATGAAAAAGATTATGCTAATTCTCTATGCGGTCTACTTCACCAAACCGTTGTGTCAAGGACCCTGTAAAACCTATTCTGTAAAATCTCTACAAGAATCCTCACACATATTATTATTCTTCAAGTATCTGCAACAAAGCTTCTAATATGTCAGGGGATACACATTAAGTCCTGAGTTTAATTAATCCCAACCATTATGTACTTCTGTCAATTTTTAGTATATTCATGTTCTGACTTCAGATGTGAATATCCTGAGCAGTAGGAGTCACTTTTATATTGATGCATGTGCATTTGTGTATGTAGGCGGTCACTATTGAATGTGTTGCAGTTCCTTCTCCAGTCTTCCAGCATGATTCTCCGGACAACCACATCTGAAGCTTGCTTTAAATACATTCAGAAACATTCATACATCAGTAAATATTCTGATCATGCAGCTACTTTTCCTCCATATACACCCTCCAATTTGTCATCAGCTTGGTCCAGCAAGGGAGACCAAACTGTAGTGTTTCTCTGCATGCATTCTCTACTGGATTATCAGTGAATGGCAATATTCCCTTTTTGCATATTTCCACCTCATGATAGCTCACATGGTTTTGTGAAAATGGGCCTTGAGATAAACACAATTTTAATTGTTGGCTATATTATGCATTTAACTATCAAAAAATAACCTTGGTTAGATTTGACACTGGGAATAAAAATGATTTCTGAAGAACTGCCAACTGGCTGATCTTAATGTGCTTGACAATAGAGAAGCTTTATTGAAATGAGAGACATGTAGCAGAAATCTTACAGAGCTGTATGGATCACTCAATAAGATGGTTCCAGTCACATGAAATACTCTTACTATAGCCAGTTGCAAAGACAGATGCAAGATGAAGGAGTACAGGCTTCAATGCAAAGGGAATTTGTAGCATTTTAGAAATCAGCAGCTCAGCAAGAATTAATATAATGATGCTTACAAACATTGATAGGACAGAAAAGGACAAATTTGTCTGAGATTTGTGCAGAGGTGTGGGTCGATGACTTTTCTCTCTTCATCTTAGTCATTGGTAAGGTGAAAGTAGGAACACCCTGTCCTGTTTCATTCCATGAGGCCTCTTGAGGGAAAAGATTCTGGCTTCACCCAAGAAGGTGGCACCCACATATCTCTGACCGGAGGATATGTGATGGCAGCCTTCTGCTGTCACAGACATCTTACTCCCCACTGTATGAGAGGAGCTGAAGTTGCCTCCTGCTGAATGTGGTGTTCAGAAGAGCACATGAAGCAACTCTGTTTTGGGTCAGTATATGCAACATCAAAGCTGAAAGTAAAGCAGACACAAGGGAAAATTATTTTTTTGTCCCTGACTTTACTAACAGCATTTGGCTACATGCTGACATTGCAAAAGTGACAGTTCTGACATCAGCGATGGCTTGAACAGAGATAGCATTACACAGTTACTTTGGTAAACTCTAATGGATGTGCGGGAGGATCTCCCTCCTACCAAGAGTGTGGCATAAGGAGACATCTGTATAGACCTGAGGGACTAATAGCATGAACAACATTCATCTGGGTCATGCCAAAATGTTCGGATGCACAATTTAAATTTGTGTGTATTTTTAGAAATCTCTTGGGGAGTCAAAGACAGTATAGAGGAAAGTTGTAAGGAGGTCTTGTGGAAGGAGTGAATGTCTTTACACTGAAAAGAAACATCACTAGATTTCTTCAGAGGTGAATGCTTTTCTGGAAAATGCATTAGTCAGTGACTAATTATGCTTTAATTACATGCTCTCTGGAAATGGGAGATCAAATTGGATGGTCAGGTGAACTTTCCTACTCCTAAGATGTCTGAAAATGAAATTTTAATGAGCAACTAATAGAAACAGTAGGTTTAAATTTGAATACATTGTTTTTTCTTTTGTTTTTCTTTAAGCTGAAATAAAGAACAGAAAAGCTTTGAGGAAAAACAAAATAAGCCATTAACATTTTATGTGTAGATAAAGACCGAGGTATTTGCAGCATTGGTATCACAGAAAACCAGCACAGTATACTTTTTCTTTCTAATATATCACTAATTTCAGTGTATTTCTTTCCTCAGATGTGCCAAGTATCACTTCATCTTCCTGGTTAGGTGTTTTCCATCCTGTTTTAAACTACAGTGCTAGTTTTTCTAATAATTTAAAGTTATTGATTTTTTGATGTTTGAGATATGAAGATAGCTGATAAGGGTGGAAATAGTTGAAAAAGAGTTTTTTCTTTCAGTAGCCTCAGAAAAAGGAAACATAACTGCTTGAAAAAACCTGTTTCATGATTGTATTGGTTTTTCTGTGGCCAGATTTTGGTAGCAGTGGGGGGGGGCTGAGGGAGAGGCTTCTTCGAGAAGCTGCTGGAAGTTTCCCCCATGTCCAGGCTGGGCCCGCTGCTGGCCAAGGTCAGGCCAATCAGTAGTTGACAGAANCATTAACATTTTATGTGTAGATAAAGACCGAGGTATTTGCAGCATTGGTATCACAGAAAACCAGCACAGTATACTTTTTCTTTCTAATATATCACTAATTTCAGTGTATTTCTTTCCTCAGATGTGCCAAGTATCACTTCATCTTCCTGGTTAGGTGTTTTCCATCCTGTTTTAAACTACAGTGCTAGTTTTTCTAATAATTTAAAGTTATTGATTTTTTGATGTTTGAGATATGAAGATAGCTGATAAGGGTGGAAATAGTTGAAAAAGAGTTTTTTCTTTCAGTAGCCTCAGAAAAAGGAAACATAACTGCTTGAAAAAACCTGTTTCATGATTCATGAGAGTATATCCATATCTAGGTGTGTGGAATGTCAGGATTTAGAAATACAAGGTGATAAGTAGAAGAATAACTATGATAGAGGGGTAGAAGAAAGAGACTTTGGTGCCTTACTTGAATTTTTCCACTACTTTTCCATGACTGGATTTCAAATTTGCAAAGGCATGTCTAGAATGATTTTTTTTTTTTGCAAAATTTTTTGTCAGTAAAATCTCTTTTAAAAGCTTTAAAATATATGTGTCTGTGTGGCTTTACTTTAAAAGAAGATACTGAGCTAAGAGAATTGTCACAGATTTGTGTCTGTACTGTGCTGCTACGATAACTATTAAAATCTTTGCCTGCTGAAAATATTTAGTACCCAACTGGACCTTTTAACCTTATTGTCCTTTTATGTGCTTCTTCATTTCTCATATTACAATAATCCCTACTGGCAGAAGATCAGTATCTCCAAAGGCTTATCATGTTATTAAAATGGCACAAGATGGCATAAAATCAGTTTTGTTTGTCAAAAAGACAAAAAAAACCCCAGGATTGCTCAAACGCATCCATGTGCTCTGCTGTAATCAGTGATCTGAGTATTTATCCTGGAAAGTCCATACCTGCAAATTCCTCAATCTTCTAAATGTTAATGACAAATTTACCTGAATCCAGCTTGTTTAACATGGCATAATGAAGGGCTAAAAGCTTTTTTACACTAAAAATGTAAATGGAAGGAGGAAAAGTTATCTAATTTGGAAGAAAAACGCAAGCACATCTTAAAAATTTGTGCCTGTTTAGACAAGTGTATGTTGACAGAGGGAGGCAGCTGGTGCAACCACAAACTGTAGACTAGAGCACAAAGAGTAAATTTATTTACATTTCCTCACAGACTGGGGGATCCCCAAAGCATCACCTAGGCAGAGGTACACAAGACGTAGGCACCATTAGACCTCATCCTAGAAGGTCACTGGCCCTCTATTTCACACAGGTTTGTAGTTATTCCCTGCTGCAAGGTCATTTGAGTGATCCTCCTAACTAATCTTCCACTTTGTAGCCCTTTCTTCCCAACAGCAAGGAAGGAAAATTAGTGCACTACAGATTTTGGGGGTGAGTTCTTCGTAGTATTTTAGCAATATCTCATTCCATGCTTTCAAAATTATTAGTTTTCTAATAGCACATTTGCTGTATTTGTATTAGTTTTGAATATTTCTCTAATATTATATATATTCCTAATATCAAGTCATCAACTTTAAAAGGATCATCTCTGCTGTCAGACATAGTTTGTTTTTCATAAACATCCTAATGGAGCAAACTCCTTTCTACCCCAGCACAGCTGAAAGTAAAGAAGTTGAAATAAAATATAGGGATACTGCTTTAAAGACCAACCAAGAAAAATCCCTCTTATTTTTCAGTCAATTAGTGATTCTGGTGGGTTTGCTTTTTGAAAACATTTGAAAATGGTAGTGCTTAAAGCAGCATAGATGACTGTTTTGCATGACCTTCCGTCTTCACCTTTCTGAATACTGCATGTAGTTTAGATTGTGTTTGCAAGGTAAAGTTAAGAAAGAGCTGAAATATAACTAGATGATGGATGTACCAAATTATAAGAAGTGGTTTGCACATATTGTTTCCTTAGAGATCTTAATAAGTGAAATGTACTCCCTACTATGGACTAAAATGGTAGCAGCGTGGTAACAGGAGGAAGACAGTTCAGTACTAAAAATTGTCAGGGTCCTGAAGGCATCTGTCTGAAGGCGTTAGCTTCCCAGACTAGCCACACCTGGAGGCTCCATGTGGGCTTGGGTCTTTGCCTAGGCTGGTGGTGAGGGAGCAGCAAGGGCAGCAAGTCTGCGAAGGAAGAGGAGCTGAAGGTAGAAGACAGGCTATGTCTGTGCCCACATAGGTAGAATTTGTATTGGTTTGGAGCAGGTCTGCTGACAGCAGCCAGGGTTGTGTCACATTCACCCTGTAACAGCAGACACGTCCCTGCAGCCAAGGTACAGCTGAAGTCAAGTTGAGCAGTTGTCAGTAGCAGCAGAGGGTTATGGTGGTTTAAGCACCACAATATTAACTAGGAGGCACTCTTAATAATGATGAGAAGAATGACAGAATGTGACAACAGCGAAACACTTTATTTGTCTGGAGCTCAAAGGAAACACAGTTTAAGGGAACCCCAGACTCAACACAAAAAAACAAGCACCCAGCAAAACCACAAAAAGGAAAACAAAGAAAAAAGGAATAAGGGAACTGCTTTCAAAGACCAGCCAAACTGGCCACAGAGAAGCAGTGGAAAGGAAGAGCCACTTTCT
>VXBA01005651.1:113284-197085 GCA_013399895.1 Serilophus lunatus
ACCATAAGACTCAGGATCAACAAACTGCCACAAAGGTTAAGAATATTGAATATAGGTTATTGTAAAACAAGAATGGAGTAACCTGCATATGCCAGTAAAATTCTTTAGTATTAAGTACTAATTATACCTGGAAGAGGCCTTAGTGTGTCTTTGAGCCTGCAAGTACACTTAATAGAATACAGTCATGTCAAGGTTAAAAAAGAGAAATTTTTTTACTCTTCTATTTTATGTGAAGCAATTTAAGAAGTCTTGTGAGATACTGTAGTTTAGGCAAAATAAAATTAATCAGTGCAACATCCACTTCTATCTAGGCAGGTAGACAACGTCAAAGACATAAATAAGATGATATATCAGCATGAATTAGCTCATTCACCTTCAGAAACATCGGCAGTGGTCAGATTCAATGCATAACAGCACACATACATACGTACACACACTCCAACAAAAATAATACTGATGTGTGTTGATTTTGCTGCTGTCTCTGTAAGGCAGACAGCATTTAATGGATATAGTAAATCAAGAGCAAGACTGCATTTTAAAGCAAATATTTATTTTGTTATTTCAATAAATAGCCGCGGTCCATTCAAATGTGGATGTATGTATATATTGAGAAACTTCTGAATAATGACAATGTGGGTTAAAACTTCAAAAAATTTTCCATTTCTATAGCAGCTGGGCATGTGATATAGCCCTGATTACTTGCATTTGCACCAACGAAGAAGTGGGCAGTTATTCCAAGACAGTTATTTCTGGATTGATGATTTGATTGAAAAATGAGTTTTAGGATTTTAAATGTGGTGGTTGTTCAAGGCTAGCATGTTCTGCTTCACTTTAAATATTGAAAAGAAAAAACTTTTCCTCCATAGATTCTGGCCCAAAACATACTGAGTTTGGGAGTGGGTTTTTAAAATGTGTGTAGTCAGCTTTATATTTGTTCCTGTGTGAGATATCAGAAAACCTAAATACCCTGAAGTACATAGTACAAATTTTTGGTACTGCCAGACTGCCATTGACATTTCTACAAGTTCTTACTGATGACTGTGAGATGATGAGCTGGATACCTGGGGCGCATTACCTGGGGCTTTTCACATCTCACAAAATTCAGGACCTTGCTCTCCTGCCATCCAGCTACTTGCTATGGTCTATGGTGTCCTCCTGAATAGTTGATCACATAGTTTTCAGTGGTGGTGTGGTCAATGAAAAAAAAAAAAAAAAAAGATTGATTCGTCATCAAAGTAGTATGTGTTATAGAACTTGGAAGATAAAAGTATTTAGTGTTAAATGTTTTGATTGTTTGCTTACTTGCTTTTCTCCTCATTTTTCCTGGTATGTCATAGCATTTATCTCGACTTTTATGGCAGTGCACTGCCTCAGGGTGTACTGTTGAGAAGTAGGGCTGAAACTGCCCTACACAGGAGAGATCACATACCATGGAATCATTCCTTCCTCACATTTTATCATGATTTCATGTTGCAAAGAGTCTGGCTCTGCTCTAAACAGATAAAGGAGGAGCTCCTGTTTGCAGCTTCATCTGTGATCTTTGCTAACAACCTAATTCAGCTGGTGCAGAGAGTAGAGAGCAGGGTAGAAGAAAAAAAACCTAAGCATAGAGTGCATCCTTGAGCCAGCACAGGAGCTGCAGTTTTAGAAGGTACATAATGACTAGTCTGACCAGGCATCATAGTCTGACTTTGGTATAGTAATCATTTGCTAAAGGTTTAGTGTTTCAAGTAATTCTGAATGTGTTCCTTTAAAAACAAGGCAAGACTTTTGCTCATCTTAAACTCTGTAGCTACAATGAAATGTACTTCAGGGCACAATAATGTTAAAGCTTCATCAATGTTATCTGACAAGTGCTATCATTATGGGAACAAAGTACTTTATGTTCCAGAGTAATGTTTTATGCGGACATTGGTTGAGTCTTATTTCTTCAGTTTCCAGACAATGGCTATGATAAATGGATTGTAGCCATCTTAAATTCATTATTGTTATAGTGCCTTGATGCAAATAAAAGCTTGGAAGGACCATATATATATATGGGTGCCTTGCTACTATTTTATTTTTATTTTTTTAGTCATGCTGCCAATTTATTGAAAACACTGAGGAAAACCATCTTCATAACCTGGTTTCTGAATGCCACCTTTTCCTGATAAAAAATTAAACCGACCAAATCTGAATGTCGATGTGTTGCTACATGTCACTACTAGTATATTTTACAGATGGACTTGAACTAGAGCTCAAGCAGAGTTCAATCAGTCTAGAGTCATACAACACAGAAACTGGTACTTATATACATGGTGTATTACTTATCTCTGCTTTACAGAAAAAAAGCCTCTAGCTTGTGAGAAGTTTAAGAGAGTCATGGGCTTACATTTTGGAGGGAATAACAAAAATCATATCCTCTACTAGGTTGACTTTTTGCTATAAAATGACAATTGTTTGAAGCTACTCACAAGCTGTAGCCTGAGAGTGAGTCCTGAGAATATAAATTAATAAGCAGATGGTACAAGTAGGTATCTGAAAAGTGAGGGATATGTTCCAGTGTCTCCATTTAATTCACTTGGGTTTATCATTCACTTCATCAAGAGGAGGACTTAGTTCAGGCTGTTACTTTTCCAAGAAAAGTTTACCCAAGCTGTTAAGATTTTTTGGCTAATGTGTTTTTCTACTTTTACAAACAACTTTTTTTTTTCTTTTTTAACAGCAGACTATCAACATTTAAGAAAGCAGGACTTGACTTTGTTCTGTTTTAAAGTTAATTTTGACAATTGCCAATTTGCTGTTGCTATGTTACAACTATAGAACTTTGCAAAGGTAAATAAGTAGGTTTAGCAGTAATCATACTGCAAGCTCACAGGCAGAGCACACCAGCACATATGTATCCATCATCTGTACACATCTTCCTTTACTGGTTCCTCTCTTCTTATGAAGCATTCCTGGTTTTATCTGCAGCTGGCCATGCAGTTTCTGAAGACCACATACAGCACAGAGGATGTAAAAAGTGCAAACAGCTACTTTTTACATACAGCACCTTGCTGCCGACAACCGAACCTCATACTGTGGTATTAGCTAGCACCTTATTTCAATTTCTTCACTCTTTCAATATGATAGATTTAATTATACTACTGTACCTGAATGCACATATCACATTTTTGCACTTTCTATGTACAGCACTGAAAAAGGTCCTTAACACCTGGATTCTTTTGCAGAGTTCCAGGTGTTATGAGCAGCTTACATTTAGGTCTTTGATGTAAAAATAATCAAATGCAAATTATTGAGGCTAATTTCTGAGTTTTTTGGTAGTTGTAGACAATGGATTGTAGATTTTTTCATGTTTTAAGTATCTAGTTTTTGCCACTGATAATTTGAATTCTTTGCAGACCACAGAGGACTGGCAAAAGCAGCACAAGGATGAAATTTTTAAATCAGAAGTTTGTTACATATTTGTGTATATCACTGAATTACTCAAGGGAAAGAAAGCATAAAAGTGGCAGAAGGAAACTCCTGAAATGGTTATTTAATTAAAGCAAATACACATAACGAATTGAGATATTACTGCAGACACTATTAAAATCTAACTATTTACCATTATTTGTAGAGCCACACTTCTCTCCATGCTGTCTGGTGTTATTTTCAAATGATATCTAGAAACAAAATCTATCTCGCCTCCAAAGGGATAGAAATTATGTTACTATGTCAGACTTCTGACCACTGTGTGTGAGGTCACAGTTCCATCCACAAGGGTCTCTTCTCCACCTTCATCAAAGTACTATTTCTGTTTGCAGTATTTTCATCCTTACGACAGTTGTAGTCAGAATCTGCTTCCTGGTGGCAGGTTTATTTTAGCTAAATAGAAAGTATTTTAGATCATGTCAGGCCAATTTGCTTAACTGACAACAGCATTTATGCTTTCAGGGTGTTACATGTAATGTACCTTCAACAGGCATATATAATAGCTGTAAATTCTGCACAGTTACTCTCTGTCTTTGGGAAACCTGAAATCACAAAGCAAAATGTAAGGCACGCTTCATTCCATTGTGCAGGTGGATATTGCCTCCAGTGAAGCAATGGCATCCAGCTTCTGTGGATCATAATGTTTTTCTGCATTCTGCTGCAAGAAAGGGGAGGGTAATCACATCACAGTTTAAGTAATGGGTGTCTGTATCTCATTTGGAAAGATGTAGAAACACATTGGAATATGTCTCAGTGTATTTTCCCGACTTCTTGATTTTAGAACTGACTAGCTTCTAATGTATGCAAATTAGTTCTTTGTTAAAAGGAAAATTTCAAATCCAGTAACAATAACTTCAGTGGAAATGAAGGAGTGGTTTGCTCCCTTAAACCTCTGGGGGAATTCTACCAAATTAATTTTCTTAAGCAACATCATAAATCCAGAGGAAGAAAAAAATGCATTTAGATAAATGAAAGTCTGTCAGAGGCCACAGTGCTAGTGTTGAATTGGACAATTAATTATGTATTTTGTGCACATCATAAATAGTGAGCAGCTTAAAGGATGATGGCTCAATAATATAGCAAGAAAGAAATCAGAGTGAATCTTTCATCAATACTTTCCCCCTGTGACCCATGCTTCAACCAGTGTCATTGTAATGATGTGGCAAAAGGATCAGAGTGCTAAGATACCAAAACCTACTGCCTGTTCTGGCAGCCACAGCTTTCTACCATCAGGAAAATCAAATAACTGGATGTGGTCAAATAAAGAAATGCAGGGGTAGCTCTTTAAGCTTATTAAGTCTTATTATGCAAAACTTCATGCACCAGCTAGCTGTCCCATAACATCAATACAACAAAGCAGCGTGTCTGTAGGAAAACTTTGATCTCCTGATATCAAAGAAAGACGATTCATTCTGCTCTTGTCCATAGTATTTAAGCATGCAAGGTTGAGAACTCACTTGGTAAACAGAGCCTTACTCACATACAAGTCTGCCAGAAAGGGTCTGAAACAGCTACAGGACTGACTAAAGCTTCCGCTTTTTAACCAATATCTCTGTGGATGATATTTTCCTTTTACCTTTACCCAGTCTAATACTTCATTTTGGTGTTATTCTCCAAGAGGATGTCTGTTCTGTCCTCTGAATACAGCCTGCACAGATCTGACTGAAGTAACCTAAACCAAGACAGCTCAAGTACCGATTATGCTGCAGTTGCGAGTGTTCAGTGCTCAGTGCAGTCTGCTCAGTCTACCTCTGAGGAGTTCTGTGAATATGCAGGTGTCCCAGCTGCATTGAGCTTTGCACTGCACTGGCTAACTTAAAATTAACCTGGGTGCATGGGTTTCAGTTGCACTTTGGTTGTGGAATATAAGTGTGGTACAAACTGAGTGACTGAGGCAGTGCATCTTCAGGTCCTCATTTTGAGAGCTGTAGCCATTGGTTTAGGCAGCCTTCCTCCTTAAACTAAAGTTTCATTAATTTTAACAGTAGACATAAAGTATATGGTTGAAAAGTCTTAACTAGTATAAACAAAGTTTGCTGTTCCTGGATGGTAAGTCAAGCAAGCCTGACTTCATAGTCATCCTCTATAGACGTCTATTTCATACTTTGTCTCTCCTTACAAAATCATTCTTGACAGCATTGTCATGTTTTAATTAACCATTTTCTCTTGCATTCCTGGACATTTTTTTTTCCTGGAGGTATTTTAGCATTTCTGACAATATATGATACTTCTTCAGAAAAGACAACATTCAGAGCTAAAATTTGAGCATTGTTGTTTAATGAGAACAAGGCTTGTTAAGCTTCAGCCATCTTTTACTTGGTGCTTGGTTTTATTGTATAATGCTGCAAACCAAAAAAATGCACAGAGCAGACAATAATCACATCCTTCCCTACTTTTTTTAATGCTTATGAGGAAGTTTCCACCTTCCAGCATTAGATCACCTGAAAAGGAGAGCAGCAAATCTGTTAAGGATAAGGCAAATATTTGAGAAAATGGATGTGACATTGAGTTTGGATAAAAGAAGATGGCAGTAATACTGCTGAATTTCCCTTGCCCTATGGAGCAGTATCCTAAAAACTATCTGTCAAAGGGCAGTAAAAGGAGGTAAATTTCAACTCATATGTTAAAACTTGTGTTTAGCAGCAGGGGTTTTTTTTACCCCTTAAGAGATCCTGTGGTTAAAAATGTTTGGTTTTGCTGTGGTTTGCCAGCTAGGTTGTCTGAAAGTGGTGGAGCCACACTACCTTCTTTGATTGACATGTCATGGGTGTGATAATATAATGGAGTGAAACTGCAGTCATAAGATATTTGATGGAACATCGGAGGAGTTCTTACAATCTGGTGTTAACTGGAAGGAGAACTATTTGAGATCACACCCTTCAGTTAACGGGAAATAACCCAAATGCAGTCAGAATTCTTTTTCTCCTTCATTATCCCCATCTCTCTCTCCTTAGACTGGCTCCCCTATAACTTCTTTTTGTTTTTCTTTTTCCAAATGATTAGACGGTAGCATGTAAATATGGGACTCTTCACTTACAACAGTAGCTGGGCAGAGGCCACCTCAGCAGCTGATTAGCAATAGAGTGCAGCTTAGCACAGATCAGAAAAACATATTTTAGGACATGTTCCTCATAGAAATCATACATGTTCCTTAGTAGAAATAAGGGACAGGTTTGTTTTCAAAACTGGGCTAATGTGCCGCCTTTGAATTTGTGTAGTTGTTGCAGCAGCTGTTTGACACACTATGGCTGTCCTTGAGATGTTTACCAGAGGACTGACTTCTATCTAGCATGGTGTCTTTCATGACACCACATACTCAGGTTTCATTCCTGAGTCATCATCATTCATGTTCCAGGATGGAGCCAGGAAGAAGAGCCCGGGCTGTGAGGTTTCCCCTAGTCTGAATGGAGCTAATATCATCCATGAAAACCGTGATCTGGCAGAGGGGCTGAGTCACAGATGGCTTTCCTTCTGGCGAAATCCATGTTGCTGTGTTAGCCAGGCATTGGTGGCATGTCAGATATTGGGACTGCTTTGTGTCATGCTTGTGTTGGGTTTCTCCAAGTGTGGCGACAGTTACTTAAGAGAGCTGACACACGGCAGCTCAAGATTGGGTTGAGGGAAGTCTGTTAAACCGTAATAGGAGAAAGTCTGTTTTGATGGTGTTATAGTGAATTTAAGGGCAAGTAGGAAAATGAGATGGCAGAGAGAAATGACATCTGCATCAGACTATCACAGATTAAACTCAGTGAATTTTTGGGGAGATTATAGATATTTTGAAGAGTTATAGATGATGACAATTTATCTTAGAACACCTTTCTGCCCCCCAACTGCCCAACTTTCACCTAAGGGAATGGACTGTGTCCCTCCATCCCCCATTTCCTGTCTTTTCAGAGGATGTTATTTATTTGTTCTGTCATGTCAACACAACAGGATGTATAACAGACAAAAGCTTTTTAGAAAAGGTAGGTTCATCAGCCAAAGAGATTCCACTGGTCATTGAGATGGGGGAAGAGCTGCCCATTCACCAGCAGGTTGTGAAGGAAGATATTGCTCAACTATACTGTGAACTCTCTGCTTGTAATTTGAATCTGTTTTTTGCAGAAGATTGTTGTGGTTAGTGCATAGCACAACTTGGAACTGAGGGAGGCTTGATTTTTCTGGGAGACAGGGATAGAATAAATATTTGAGTAAGTTTTGAGTTTATTACAAAACCTGTAAGATTTCATGTAGAACCTGAAGATTTTTAAAGCTAATGTCTGGTGCAGCTTTGAGTCTGTTAACTACATTTCTACTAGTAAATGGAAATTTACCTGAATAGTGCCCTGTGGTTACACATTTTCTTTAATTGATAGCAGTACACAATTCTGCAGTATCAGAGAAGGTATAGCCACATGGGCATTTTCTGGCTACCTCTTCCAAAGGTTTTTTTTTTTTCCTGAAACCTAAGTGTGTTAACAATTTGTTACATATTTAGTGTCCAAAGAAACGTTTAGTTATCTGAATATGATTCTCAGACCCGTTTTTTTCCCAGTGTCAAATGTATTATTTGCAATCATATCTTTTCCTTTTAAAATTTAAAGCTGATTTTTAAAAAGAAAAATTTGGTTTTCTGCATTTTGCAAATTTTGAGAAATGATTTTTTTTTTCACAGAGGGTCAATTTACTTTAAAAAGTCAGCATTTTAAACCTTCTAATCATCATCGTCATCACTAATACTATGTCTGTATACAAAAAGCCAATCATAACCAAGCCAATACCATTGTCAATCCATATCAATCAATGTAATTTCACCCAGTTTCAAAAAATACCATTTTGACTCTTATGTGAAAGCTCGGAACTACTTTACTGAAAGGGAAGAGAAAGGAGAATCTTTTTCTGTTTTCCATGTTATCTAGTTGCAAACATGAAAAATTCAGGAGGGAGGGAAAAATAAGATACTTAATACCTTTCTTATTTTTTGGAAATCAAAGTGAAAAAAATTCATCACTTTCAGAATTCTATAATAATGGAAGGATCAATGGCATTCATGAAAATAATCTACTTTTGCTGAAATTAGTTTCTAACTGGAAAAGAATAATCTGCTTTTGTTAAAATTAATATTTAACTGGAAAGGTAAAAATATACACTGTGGTGGCTAACACCTCCCCTCTCTGCCCCCTCTCTCAACCCAGTCTGATAAATCATGTTTCTGATACAAAAGGAACAGTTTTGTTTCTGTTTATTATTCTATTATTGTTAATATAAAGCAGCAGTGTTACTCTGGAATGCTAAATCCATAGACATAAGGAAATAATTTGGAGAAATTCAGAATTAACATCTATTTTAATGGTGTAATAAAATGCTCAGATCTGATACCAAAGTACCATTCTGAAGTGTATATGTGTATTCATAGGCCTTAAATGAGCGTATTAATGACCTTACACTGCATAAGAGTCCAGGATGAATTGCACCATCTCTTTTATAAGGGAACTTTTTCTCCATAGGTACTTCGCAAACAGAAATAAATATATTCTGCCAAAACTATTTTTCTTTTTTTTAACAAATCTACTAATATCTCCTTTGTCTTGCCTCTTATCTTATAGGAGGTCATAAAATTTTTTGTCAGTGATTCATGAGAAATACATATTATAAGTCATCTCATTTCCGATTGTTAATTTCCTTGTCTGTGTGGAAGTGGGAACACATTATTCCATGCACTGAAATCAGAAGCAGCTTCCTGCCATCTAATACGTCCATTACAAAGTGTCGTAGTGGAAGCAGTAATGGATGAATAATGAAAAGTGCAGAAGTTTGGTATGGTTAATTACAGAAGATGAGGCAATAATTCACAATTCATCCATGCCACCCAGAGGAAGTCAACTGGCTAGAAAAAATCCTCTTGTCAATGTTATGTGAAACCAGTTCTATGTAACAGAGAACCCCACGTTTGGTACCTTGATCCAGGGTTTATAATTTTTCCATGAGCTCACCTTCCTTCTCCACTCTTCAAAGAAACATGTCTGTCTACACAACTACCCAGCTCATGATGGCAGGCCAATTACTGCCACTGATGTGGTGTTAAACAGCAGTAGCGGGTCAAGATGGGGCTCGGTGTTATACAGGGAAAGGGAGTTGCCACAAGAAGGCTGGTTTTTTCTGATGTGTGTTGTTGAAGGCTGGAATTTTTTCAGGAAATAGCTGTTGCATACCCATTCCCTCATCATGGCCTCCTCATCTTCCTTCTCTTAGCAGTACCAGTAGCCTGAGCTCCCAGGCTGAGCTGTACATGCAGATGATGTTTTCGAGCGGAATTTTTTCAGAATCTGTTCTGAATTATTCCTGAACAAGATGGTATTGGTTTAGCCAATTTGCTGTCTGTTTGAACTGAGTGCTCTAAGCTGACAACAGAAAGGATCACAGGAATAGTACTGGAAAAGTAGTGTTTTATGAACCCTGGGAGAAAATTTTGTTGGATTTCCCATAGGAAATATAGTAGAGAGGAGAACTGAAACTACTTCTGACATTTAAACTCATTATCCCTCCACTCCACTTTAGTGTGCTGTCTCACTAATCTGGGCTGCATTTTGACAGTTCCTGCTTTGTATGTAGGCCTGACAATAGATAAAAAATAGGAAAAAATGACAGGCTTATCAAGGTTTGTGATGACTTCCTGCCAGGTGTGCTACACTGTTTTTCTTATTACTGTTCAAGCTTGTCCAGCTCTTGGAAGCACATCTATGGATAAATGATAGGTTTCCCCTTCCTTTTGAATCTTAATCCTGAAGTCTCCTCTTGTGAAAATATACATACTTTCCCCTGAGGTATCCCTTACAGTGGAATGCAAGGCTTCATTTTCCACAGGTCTTGTCCTCCTCAGTCCTGTTCAGCTAAAAACTACTTTTGATTCTCTTTTTCCCCTCTGCTCCTGCAATTAGGCCCTTCAATAAACTTGCCTCTTTCTTGAAGTCACGATAACTTGTTGAAAAAGCATGAAGCAGGAGAAATCCATATATTTTAAACTTGTTAATCACTGAGTTGACCCTTCTTCAAAATTGACCTTTCTGGCTCTCTGATGTGGAAGAGCTTTGTTCACCCCAGCAGGTCTCTCAGTGCCCCTGGTGATCCTGAGGCCAGTGTGAGAAGCAGAGAGATCGATGTGCGCAGGCTCAGGCTCCCCCATCGACCAGTATGTTCAGGTATGTAATGGAAAATAAATGCAAACAACTATTAACTTAGTGGATGAAATGTGCAAGAAGTGAAGGAAGGTCAGAGTGGGGTTTGACCTATTTAATTTATGTATCATAATAGACTATTACAGAGGCTTCTGTAGCTTTACTCCTGTCCTTATAATTCCCTTGGCATGAGCATTAAGAAGGCTTACTCTCACTTAATCAAATTTTGAGCTGATATGTAGGGGTTTGACTCACATACTGGTAAGTGATTGACTCTAGATAAAGTCTAGAGGGAGACTAATTCAGTTGAAAGTGCACATTTCGTAAGTTATCTCATCTTTGCTTCCCAGAAGAATTTCTTGCTTATCTATATTAACTTCTAAGTTTATCCACTTTAGGTATGTTCTTCCACCTTTTGCTGTCTTGTGACCTGTTTTCATTTTCTATTTGTTTCTGCAAGTTCAGACACCAGGGTGAAAGCCTTTCTTTGAAATGCATATGACCTTTTTTTTCCTATGAAGCTGTGGTACCTTCTCCATACCAGAATGTGCTTCTTTAACACTCTATTAACCCCTTCTGGAAACTGCAGACCATTAAACAGCCCCAAAAGCTTCAGTCAGATTTCATTGTAACTTTGGATAAGAAAGTGTGTGAGGGATTAATCTTCTCCTTGACACATCCTTTATTTACACTTTTTGATTCTTTTAGTGAATTGTTCTACTTCAGAAACTTGTCCCTGATTTAGAAGCGAATATTACAGAGCAACAGCCTGTGACCCTGGGACATGTGAAAAGCAGTCATCAAGCAAAAGGTGCACACCTTCCTCCACAAATTTGCTCACTAGAACAAGTTAATATGTTTATATAAATAATAACTGAAAAAAAATAAAAGTAATAAAACATATAAATAAATATGAATAATTATATAAAAATAAATAATTTATTTTAGAAGTCCACTTGTATCTGATCCCTACCCATTCTTCTCCTATCTCCAAGTGAGATAGCACAATGGGTTTTGTTCATACTGCTCAAAGCTAGTCTTTCCCAGGGGAGTACAGCTGTGTTCTTCCTGCAGCCCAAGCTTTTCTGGGACTTCTGCAAAGCCTTTGTATACTCAAATACTTTAATTTGTGACTTCTCAATGTGAAATGCCTGAAATAATGTGAAGGCTGTATCAGACTCTTACAGAGAAATTCTTTTTCTCAATATTCTAGTAGAGAGATGCCTTGCATACCTAACAACAGGACCTGAGACCATATGTGGCACTTTTGCTGACATTAGAAGACTGTCTAGAATTTTGTTTTCCTTTGTTTTGCCATTAAAAATGGTGCTACTCATTCAGACTCTTAACTATTTCCTCCTCAAAATTCCAAATTTCATTTTAGAGGAATCTATTTGTTCAGCATCAAAAGAGAAGCTAGGGATGAATCTCTATAAATTGTGAAAGGTTGAAGGGACAGAACACATCAGTGAACCAAGGAGCAGAGTTCTTTGACAGCACAGGTGAACAGTGAAGCTGAGCTGTTCTTTGTTCCATCTCAGGAGATGGTTGAAGTGAACCCGTCCAATTCATCTCTGTCCCAAGCCCAAATGTGGTTGCTAATTGTTCATATTGTTTGGGGCTAGATTAATTATATTATAAAAGAAATGTCTGATTGGTAATGTAGTCATCATAAAGAATGAATATATAAAGAATGAATATATAAAACAACATGCAGGAAATTTGTATGGGACTGTTTTTCTTAAGTTTATTGAGAGAAGTGAATAAAAAGAGGCAAATCTCCGGCTGCTATAAATGGATTTAGGTACTGCCATTTTGTGATGCAGCGAAAGGGTACAGGAAATAAGGTTTAATTCTTCCACTGACTAATTAATAAAGCCATGTGGATTTCTTATTTAGTTTACTTTCCTCCTAAAGTACTATCAAGAAAGGTAAGATTCCTATTTTAACTCAGTGATTTATTAAAAGCTTTGGAAATATTAATGAGTTCTGAGTCACAAAGAGCTGACATTTGTTTTTGTGCAATGTTCTCTCTACAATCCATGGTGATGAAGAATATAGTCTTTAGCGAGGCTTGTTAATTACAGAGGGTAAGTTTCCTTATACCCATTAATGAATAACAGCTTCCTGGAGCTTTTCCATCCTCGGTGATGAAGCATTTAAATCTCAGCTACCTTAGACTAAAATGTATTACAAGCTTTGCATCTCAATTAAAAAGGCTTGTGTGATTTTTTTGCTGTTAGAACCTAACTACAGTTAGGCGAGTGCATCTGAAGATGGGCTCTGAATAATATTTACTTTGTTTAGCATAGAGCTTCCCAATAATATTACAGACCTTTGCAAACTCTAGACGGATACCTTCTCTGTAGTCAGGCAAAAGAAGGGAAAAGCAGTGGATTTCTTCTGCCAGAGCTTCCTACTCATATCTCATGAGGGAGAGAAGTGCCATACTGGCAGAAGAGAAGACTGGGTTGCATTTGGAATCCCCAAACTCTGAGACATCTGCACGTCATCCTACTGCACTGGGTCTGTGGAGGACCCCAGGGCACGATATGTGTGCTGAGTGTCATGTTCCCATGGGCTCCAGAGTGCTCAAGTGAGATCACGTGTGACACACAGGACTCCTGGCTGTAGAGAGGCAGCTGACTGGGGTTATGTGGATGGAATGAAAAGGAGAGAGTCTCCCTTTGCCCTCTTGTGGATCATTCAACATGTATGTGCTGTAGTTTTGTCCCTTACTGTTGCTGCTGTGTGGTGTTGTCGCAGACCTACTTTAGCAGTAGGATGTAACTCAGAGGCAGGTCCACTGCAGTCACAAACAGATTAAGGACTTGTGACACTGTGTAACATGTTTACTACAAATACCATTATGTGCTTATCCAGATGATGATGGAGAAGGGGTTCAGACAGGGGTATTACTCAGTTTTAGTCTCTGGATTGTCCTCCTTTGACCAATGATAAGTTCAAACCTTTAGGAACATAGGATTTCAATCTGAAAGATGTCTTTATTAACCATGCTGTGTCTTATGAAATCCTGTTTATCCTGTGGATGACTTCCTGAGAGGAAGTAATAGCACATAGCAATCATCAATACCAATTTGTAGTGCCCTGGAGTATTTCTGCCATTTTCAGTGCAATGATTGGGCGGGGGGGGGGGAACAAAACAAAACAAAACACCTCCCTCAAACTCCAAACAAAACCTAAACCCAAAAACCATTGTACTAAAGTAGTGTTTTATAGTTCTTGGATATCAGACACCAGTGTCAAGTGCTCCATCATTGCATAGAGGGGTGATCCAACAGGACAATATGTTTTATAGAGAAGGAATGATCAGTAAGTGGCAAAAAAAAGCAAAAAACCTGTACTGAAAAGAGCTTTCCAAAAGTACACAGCACCTCAGCATTGCATCTTAAGAGGAGAATTTCCCAAATCTCACCATGCCCAGAGATGACATCATTCCTTCTGTTACTTGATCTGTATTACCTGTCACATACGACCTTTACATGACCAGTTACTTTGTTATTTAGCACAGAAAGTTTTACAACATCCAACTGCATTTTCTGTGAAGTATTCCACCTGCATCTATTTAGACTCTTCTTTTGAGAAATATTAAAGGTGTATCTATCATGCTGCAATTTGAAATCACAAGGTACTGGGTGAAATTAACATTATACATATACAGCAAATAGAAAAAAGAGCATGCTTGTGCACACTGATGTATATCTTGGTGTTTTGTTTTGAGGGAACTGCTTCCTGAGTAATCATTTGTTGTAACCACAAAATCACAGCAATATGAAATAACCCTGTCTTTTATCTCATTTATAGTTTTTATAGTCCTTATGATTCTACTATAAAAAAGATGGAAGACTAAAGATTAAGTCTATATCAAGAAGCAAGATGTCACCATTTAACACTCTTTTCCAAGGTGTAACTTTCATTTCATTCCTTGGCTTTGAGTCTGCTTTTAATAATGAAAATCAGGAACATCACACAGGTCAGTGAAATTCTGTCAGGGTAATGGCAAGGCAAGCCCTCAGCTCCCTAGTGAAGAGCCACCAATCCCTAGCTTACATTTTATAATTTGAGGATTAAACAGAACATACTTGTGTTTAAAATCAGTATGGAGAGAGCTGTAGAAATATCTATTAATTATTTACTACTTCTCCAAACTTACATGGTTAAAACTAATTTTAATTAGTTAGAACTTAGTTATCTTAGACTTCAAGAGCTTAAATTTTATCTGTGATGTTCCCTCAGTGTTCTCAGATTTATGCATGTATTTATATTCACTTTGACTAAATCCAATTTGGGCAGGAGTCTGAATGATATGAGTGTTCATTTGAAATATAATTATCAGAAAGGACAAAGCCTCAAGCCTGCAGGAAATATCTTTGATACAGTCTATATATTTTAATGGCAGTTAGGATGTCTATCATAAAAGTCACTGGGGCATGGGAAGGAGAGGTTCTTTAAAATGCAAGTGGAGTTCTGCATATGAAGAGGAACCCACTGTACTTTTGTCTTGGGGTACAAGAAGACCAAACGTTAGTCCAGCTTTTAAATACAGGTTAGCTGGCACAGCTGATTTTGATCCATGACTAGTTTCAGTATAAACAAACACTGAAAATAATCTTATAAAGTGAAGAAACTGGAGTGTTGTCTATCTGTTTAATCAGGGATTTATATTTATTATTTCTGACAACAATAATAAAATGGTATTAATTTTCCAATTAATATTAGCATGAATATTGGCTTATGCTATTATGTATATCAAGACACAAAGAAGAAAAGCTTTCCTGCTGCTTTACATAATTGAATAATGCTAGTTTAACATTTGCAGAACCTTTAGGGAAGTATAATGAATACTGCAAATACTCAGATTTACATACTTGAAACAGAAACAACTGGAAAATTTTAAAATTAATCTCTTGTTTTTCATGCAAAGTAACGTTGACTTTCTTTAAAAAAAAAAAAAAAAATCCAAACCATTGTAATGTAACCTTTGCTAAAGAGCTGACAATGCCATGGGCATTAGGAATGATTTAGATTTATACAGAGAATGAAAGTCTCTCATTTCTGAGTCTGATAAAATATGCAGTCAGCACAAAGCACAGTTTTTGGAAGCACCTGAAAATGGCTTAGCAAAGAAGAAATCACTGACAACCAGAAGTCACCAAAAACTCCAGGACATTGAAAACAAATGAAAATTAGGTTAGATAACTTTGATTCTAGTCACTGCATGCCTAAACCAAGCCTACCTTCACTGATGGCCAGTCATTGCCCTGGTGTTTGCTGCCAGATGGAGTTGCGCTGCCTCAGCCTCCATGTGTGAAGGATGAGGATCCAGCACCCAGTACCACCCTGTAATTACCCTCCCTGAACAGAATGTGACCCTACATTCTTTTCAGTAAGAAAAAGAGAGGAGTCTAGATTATCTTTCGTTTAGACCATTTCACAAACCACTTTCTTTGAAACCTGCAACTCTTGCTTACTGTGAATTTTGTAGAAAACAAGAAGAGGAATTAAAGTTTGCAAATATGTAGCTAACACCAAACAAAGCAAACTGTAGTATTATCTTCTTGTTAATAGTATGTTTACAACTGCCTGAATAAATGCAGGTTACCAGGCATCTTTTCTGTTGCCACTGGTGGATATCAGTATGTTGGGTTGCTTTCAAAGGCAAAAACACAGTGTTTCAAAAGGAAGATGTAATATGAGAGAAAGATACAACTTCAGTTCCATTTACAAGTTGGAAAACTAATACATTTTTTGAAATCTAGGTTTTAATTCCTCTGTTTGCCCTTACCTCTCCCTTATTCCCTGACAGTCTTTCAGTAAATCTTGCAAATGGGTAGCTGCAACTGATCTCATGTTAATGGGAAATCTAATTTTTATTTGAATAAAGATAACTATAGTTCAAAGAATTTAACAAAGATATGAGTGGTGCTACATTGCTCCAATTACAAACTGTTTGGCTCTCTGAAATACAGCTCCTCTTTCATGAGATTTTCACCATTACTTTCTGAAATCCCCTTCCACAAATCCAAATAGTCAAGATCGTCTCAGGGCTGGTTTTGCTCTTTCCCCGCTGCTCAGGCTCTGACAAATCTCTGCTACCACATTCTATTCAAAGCTGCCACTGCTCATCTTGTCCTGCAACATCAGCTTTGTAGAGCGTTTGACATCTCTGAGCAAAACAGGACCCCTGCAAGGAGCCCATCAGCTGATCTGCTTATTGGCTTTGATTTCCCTACCTGAGAGTTTGCTCAGGGCAATGACTTTCCCTAGGCTATGTCTTCCACAATCTTTTCCTCCTTCTGAATGCTCATACAGCATTCAGACAGCTGCACACAGCACTCCAAGGCTCAGAATGCAGGCTTACTACAACAAAATGCTGAGTGAAAAATGCATTGGTGCTGAATAATAATTTATGTAAATGAAGCCTTCACACTCTACCTTCTTCCTTCTCCTAGAGAGGTAGGGCAGGGCTTTTCTTCTTCTTAAGCCTTCTGGTTTATTGCATTAATAATTCATAACCAATGTGCTTTATATAGGCTGTGGCTGACTCAAAGCAAACTTACAGAAAACCATTTTTCCACCAGCATTCATCAGAGTGGATTTTTTAAGGGCATACAGCTTTCCAAAACAAAATTTCTTCATTTCTGTGGTGAAAAACTTGTAGCTCCATGAACTGTATTAAATTGATTGTGAACATATTCCTTCTCTGCAGAGTTTAAGATATGCAGAAAGCAAGGAAGGTTTGCTGCAATAGATTGTGCAGAATTAATAGAATTAATCTGTATCAGTAGAAATACACATCTCCGTGAGGGAGGGCTTGACTAAATATTTCTTTATAACTTTATTGTAAGGACTTAGCAATTCACCTTTAGTAAAATATTAATAGTAATGAATTGTCTTGAAAGACTGGGAAAAACTGAGCAAATAATTCAATTTTGAATCTGTAACAAAAAAAAAAACTTTTTACTTTTTCCAACCGCAAGTAAACAAACCTTTTAGTTCCATTAATAAGTAATAACTTTCTAATAATAAATATTTCAGAAAACTAGTAATGCTTGGTAAAAAAAGATTGTTTAACATCATTCGATTACTTTGTAAAGGGACATGTTTCCAAAAAAAATTGTAAATAAAGGTTGTGAAAACAAGACAGAACCCAGCAGAGGAAAGGAGATTTGTCTAGTTTAGGACATTCGTCATGGTAAATAAATCTGGATTATCAAGTTAGCTGTGCTTAATGTTATGGTCGTTTACACGTTACATTATTGATGTTAAGGAAAACCTTGACAGGCATCTCTAAGGGTCAAACTGGGTAATCGAGATGATGATTCCTGGGAATGTCTTCTGCCTAGATTTCAGGTTTTGGTGCAGGATGGCAAAATCACAGCAGAGAGTGGCTGCACCTTCACTCACTAATGTTTTCTACAGAGGCCCAGCAATGGGCAGTCACACAGAGGTATGCCCAGAGAAAAGAAGTGCTGAAACAAATGAGCAGCTTCCAGTGACCAGAAACAGCTGAAAATGAGGGGGAGAGGAGAGGAGGGGGGAAGGGTGAGGTGAGTGGTGTGTGTGTGAAATAAATAAGTCTTTGAGCCTTTGACAGAGTATAACTCTTTTATCAAGATAGTATTTATATCTGGTAAACTACTCAGAGAACTAGTCCTCCAGAAATCCTTGAGAAATTGAAAACTTCCAGGTAACTGGACAATTACAAAATAGTAGTCGTGTGGTAGCCAATGTCTCTTTGCTAATGAAGGCATAGTCCTACTTTTAGCTGAAAAACAGGAATTAGCTGGTTAATATACAATTTCAAACTCCAGCTCTCCCAGAGTTCTCCACCCTGAAAGGAAAAGCAGGAGTACAGCTAAAGCACTGATACTAATGGTCTCTAAAGCACTTAAAACAGTTATGACTCCTACTTAAACTCTGCATCCCCTGGGCTGCCTTTTTTGTCAGAAAGCAATGAGGCAGCAGAGGCTGAATCTTATCCACTTGTAGCAGGAGTGCAGTTGTTTTCCTCATTAGCAATTACAAAACTGAACAGTGAACTACATTCCATCATGGTTTTTTTATAATTCTTCCTTTCAGTTATAACTTTCCTAGTGAAGTTTTATAATTCTTTGGCCTCACCTAAATCCCTCTCGAAAGCTGTAATAAAAGGAAAAACAATAATAAAAGAGTAAAATTTTAAATCTTAGCCAACTCTGGCATGCTGCTGGAGAGAAGAGAGATTAAAAAATAATTTTCGGCCACATTCTGACTGGAAGAAATTGTTTTTCTCAAAAATTAAAATACTGTACCTTCTAATGCAGTTACAGGAGATTATCTAGAATCCACAGTAAGATAAATACTAGGGATTGCTTCTAGATGTTACTGTTATATTAAATTGAAGGCTGCAAGTGAAATAGAAATAATTCACACCCACATGAAACATGACAAGAATGAAGATAAGTCTAGGTTACATATTAGGTCAGGATCAGAAGCAATTTATTTTACAATGTTGTACAGTATAATTTTTGTAATTACAGTAAGTGTTCAGATACTAGATGTGTTAAAATGATTTGGAGCCTAGGGGAGGAAAACCACATTTTGTTAATTTAGTTATATAAAATAGTGCTATTTCAAAAGTTAAATTAGGCCTAAACATTTTATACATATGCACATAACAAAAATTAAGAACAGAAATGAACACTGTTAGGGTTTGTCTAAAGCTCTTTTTTTAACACAGTTCTTTCTATTTCTTACAACTTTTCATTGTTGAAAAGGCTAAAAATCAGGAGATTGCACAGTGTGAAGGTGGAGTGACACTCCAATGCAAGGGCAGGCTGAGAGCAAAAATTGAGAGCTGTTTTATGTTGCAAAGAACTACTGAAGAGAGGAAAAAGTATGGACCTTTGGCCCTATGGAAATAGAGTATGGATACATTGTCACTATATCATCAGCTGTCTTTGCAGGAATTCAGGTAGCTGCAGAAGTAGAACAGGAAATGAGATTTCACAAAGAACTATTTTCTCCACCGGTTCATAGTCTCCTGGAAGGAACAGCCAGGATGGAAGTGCTCAGGCAGACTGTTCTCTCTCCCCATGTCCATTTGTATGCCTAGTCAGCTACTGTAACTTAGAAGAACAGGAGAAGTGTAAATTCTCTTCTTACCTAGTTCAAGCTCTTTCCTGTTTGCAGCAAGGAATAATTTGGCAAGCCACCCTGTTCTGTAACTATTGCAAGATTAAAGATCTACTCAAGGAATTTATTGCATGGAATGAAAAGAAAGGGTGGCCACAGGTGCCACATGGGCTGCTGTGCATCTTCCTGCATGTAGCAGGGTGTGGGTTGTTGCAGGTGTTTCAGGGACGTCCCCATGGTAGTGGCAACAAGCGCTTGCTTAGCTCTGTTAGAAAATCCTACCTTGGTGATGGGCAGGAATGCCAGATAGTTACAAGTACTGATCAATGAATCAGACAGTTATTTTCCATTATTTCGTTTACAGCTGTGATCACAGATACTTTAAAGTAGTGACAGGAAGGTGGAAATGTGCAAAATGGGTACGTTACGATCACTGAACAAGAAATCTCAAAACAGAAACACGAACAAAACCTTGGTCTAGTTGGTTGTCAGCCTTAGAGCTGAAGATTTTCTTGTTATCAAATGCCCATCCCTTCTAATTACAGGGATTAAAGATTAATTAACAGTTGAAAATAAACAGCCATCTTGAAAAAGTATGATATTATGTCTGTGGGATAGTTTTTGATATGGTTTTTGTGAACCTTGAGAATGTGGATGTGCATAGGCAACATCTTAAATGCTGATCTAGCTGATTCTTCTTTGGTTTATGCCATTTCCTTTGGAGTTCTTAAAATCATTGGATGAATGTCAGGGTGTTTTAAATAAATACTGATATAGAAATGTAGTAGCAGAGTAAGACAGATTTTGTTTAGAAGCTCATAATGAGTTTAATAAAAATAATAACAGTCCTCTGAAACTTGTCTGGTTTTCAATTATTAGGAGAAAACACTGTTCTTATGAGCACCAGTTGCAAAATCCCATTTGTTTTCAGCTTAACTCTGGGGAAGTTAGCAACATTAACATCCCATATGTATTGGATTAAACACTTCAAGTCACTTTAATAATGCTTGCATGTTTAAATTAGATTCAAGAATGGAGTGATTTAAAAGACTTTAAAATGAATGAACCATGAGATTACTTGAATTGTTTTAAGTATAGTCATCTGTATTTAAAAATATTATTCCTAAAACATTCAGTTTTGGCATCCAAAAAGAGATTAATTTGACAAGCTCTTTTTATATTAGGCTTAATGAAATCACTTAAATTCAAATGTTCAAAGTAACCAATGGCTTGTAGCTGTCTAATTTAAGACATTTGGGAATGTTGTCATCATAAATCTTCTTCAACATCAAAAATTATATCATTTGGGCCCCACAAAATTGTAGTCTTGTTGAGATACAGCGCCATAGTTGTGATGTAAATCAGTTTCTAAATTACTTGGAAAAATGTTATGAAAGTAGATCATTTAATGCTTACCTAAGTTTTGTAAAACCTTTTGAGGACTTTAATGAAGCACTTAGGCAACAACTGTGTCATGGACTTCAAGTCAATTAAATGACCAGGCTGTAAAGCTTAATTAGCATAATGCTGTGATGGGTAGGAAGCTCTATGCTGCCACTAATCTTTGCCTTCTTGTTGAGAATAGAGAGAATTATATGGTAAAAAGTCAGCTTGGAAGCATTGCACAAAAAACTCCTGGAGTAAAACCCCCAAAGTTTTGAAATAGCGGATTAAGACAGAAGGAAATAAGAGCAATTGTCCACATCCATGTCCGCAGCTGTTATGCTACATGCAGTGTAAAACCTTTTAGCATAACAATTTGAATGCTAACAGTGGATTTCTTACTGTAGTGAAAGGGTGGAAAGAAGGAAAAATGCCAACTTTTTCCCCCCAAAACTTAGCTTTAAATTTGGCTTCTATTCTGCACTGAGAGATGGGAAATTAGAGGTAGAGAGAAGGTGCAGGATTCTTTCTGTATCTCAGTAAGAAGGAACTGGCAACAAATGACATGATAAGTTAATTAAATTAAAAAGTGAAATATAGACAGTAAATAAATCGTACATCCCTTCAGATTCTGTGAATCATGCAGCATCAGGCAGACCCCAATAAATAAAATTACAAAAAAGTGCAGAATTAGTGGAAGGATCCTTGCGGCATCGTTGTGATGGCACAGGGAGACAGAAAGGCTCATCACACCTTTATTTGTGTGTATGGCCAAAAGCAGGTGAGCTGTGCATCTGAAATTCACTTTCACTGTGAGAGGGTACAGAGCAAAGTTTTGACACAGCCTATTATACATTTCAGCCCTCATATTTCTCCCAGGACATCACCCAAGACCATGACAAATTACATATTGACGCATTACATGTCAACAAATAGCAGAACTCAAAGATGTATGGCTGAAACATGACAGATTCTCTTGAATATAAACAGTTCTCATTAAGGCTGCCCATAAATTTTACATCTGGCCAAAAGAGAGTAAGTATTGTGTAGCCTCAAGATAAGCATAAAAATGTGAATGGAAAGGTCACATTTTTTGTCTGACAATGGCAAGAAATGGAACACTAGGTAGTTCTAGAGCAGAAAAATTTAGTGCTGGAAAGTCTTGTTGAAATAGCAGTAGAGCTTCCAGTTTCACAAGATCAGAGGAGAGTTATAGCACTTCCTTTTTATTTCCAGAATAAAACAAAATCCAGACAGAAAACTCAGTCAGATTAATCTCGGTTTTCTCCAGCCATGACAAATGAAGACTACAGCCACTCCTAACCAGAAAATCACTTCACTTTCATAATGAGGCTAGAAACAAGTTTTGCCACTACTTTTAAGATGTTAAGATTTAAACTGTTAAGCTTTTCAGAAGCTGGGAGTTGGGAAGAGCTTTCTTCAGAGGTTTTTGGGAGGGAGTTTTTTCAAATTTAAAGGAGTTGAATATGTCTTTAAGTGAGGTTTCAGGTGAGAGGTGGTGTGTCCTGTGACTGGCAAAAAATAGTCCAAGAGCCAAGGCATCTTCTTGTTTTGTGTTATGAAGTGTGTTTGTGTCTGGGGGCATGTGATCAAATGCACAAATCAGATTTACTGTACTGAGCTATTAAATGGAGCATTGCCTGTAAAGGCATTACAAAGACATAACATGTTAAGGAACTACCTCTTCTCCCTTTTCATGCTATTTGAGTCTAACAATAACTAAGTATTCAGTGGAAGATTGGGCAAATACTACCACAGCTTGGAAGAACATGTGTCTGAGGGTTTTTTTGAAGTGCTTGCTTTTTCTTTCTCCCTTTCAAAAAGTGCATAAGGTAATCTATCTGTTTTTTTCTCTAAACGGAATGAATTGCCCTTTTTGTCTTCACATTTTTTACCTGATAACCGATCATTGTTAAATCACAGTGGGGAAAAATTAGAGAGATAGAATTCTCCTTCTAAAAACACAATATAGGATAATCATGTAAAAAATGAAACAAAAGCCATGTAACAATGAAACAAATACATATAAAACACTGAAGACGAGATAGTATGATAAGGAGAAATTAACACACTAAACTGGTTATGACACAAATGCACTCCTTTTCTAAAATGAGTAATTTTTGGATCTTTGTTTAGATCTTTCTAAAATATCTCACAGTGAGCTGTCTTAAATGGCCATTTTTTTTGGTCAAAAGACCCAAACTGGGCAACTTTGTTAACTTCTCCTTTTAAAATACCTGCAGAAACTCTCATTAAGGTTAAACACTCATGGTTTCAATGACATTACAAAGATGACATTTCTCTGTTATGCATTTACATCTACTGAGCGTAAATGATAAATAAAACTGAAAACACAGATGAGGAAGTAGTTTTAAGGTGGTAAATATCACAATAGCCAAGCAACATCTTCTGCCTGTGTAGAAAGAGAAATTCAGCAACATGCATAAGTCTCCCTAGTTTTCCACTAAAAATATTACATGAATATATCTGTCCTGACTATTTTATTTTCCCCAGTGAATTATGATACTTTGTAGCGGAAAAGTCTAAAGTAGCTAAACTTTTCTGAAAAATAAGATGTGTAAAGAAAGTGATAATACAAGAGATTTTGTTTAGTGTCACCATGAGAGGTGAAAAACTTACAAATAAAAACATCTAGACAGACACACGCATCAGTTTATCACATACAAAAAGTAATCTCACCCAAACGTCTAGCCAGCATGCCTCTAACAAAAATCTGTTGTCCTGAAAGTACAAAAAGCTTTAACTAATCCTATGTCTGAATTGTCCTCAGATTTTACAAAGAAGTTTTAACATCCAAAAATTCAAACAGAGAATTAAATGTATCACAGAAGAATAAAAGCTATCTACTCATGTTATGTGGGATTTGAGAAAGAAAAGCTCTAACAGATAGCAAAGAACGTTTTTGTTACCCAGTTGTTAGTTGAAGGCAGCCTGGTCAAACAGCCACAGACTTAATCCAGTGACTCAGAGCCTTTTATTATATGTGAGTATGTGGGGTTTTGTTAGATGATTCCTTTGACATCTGAAGAGTTTCTTTGGATTACATTGATACCATTAAAAAGAAGTAAGAAACCTCAAAAAATCTACCCAACATTGTCACCACCAAGGTTCAAAAAAAGCCCTGGCTTCAAGAAATTGATCGTGTTCACAGGTGTGTTTTAGAAGTCAGATCACAGATCCTTATACAAATAGTTCACCTCCTCAGAATATTTCAATATGAAAACTTGGAATACAGTGCTCAAAAATAAAAAAAAAAAATGCCACCGATTGATTCAGGAATAGATTCCAGCCAGGCAGCAAGAGAACCTTCCCCCACTAAATGGGGTTAGTGCTAGGGAGAAGTAGGGTTGTATAGCACAGGTTCATTTACTTGTCTGCAATAGCTGAAATAGCAAGACAGGAGCCACCTGGTAAGGACAGGAATGCAACACTGGCTTGAAAAGAAAACGTTGGACTCTCTGACTCAAAAGAAAGAGTAAGCTGGTTTTGGTTTCTGTTGTTGTTAAGGCTGTAAAGGAATTTGTTGAAACCTATTTGTGATAATAAGTAGGAATTGTACTCTAGTAGGTTTTAGTTTCGGTGATTCTAGGACACAATGGAATTTCCTGGGTGATGCAATATTGACAAAAGTGTCACCAGACAGAAGTATTGCCATGCTTTTACAGAGGCAACAGTGAGTTTTTACTGTCTTAGAAATAAACACAGCAGCTTACATCTCCAGCAAGTTGTTGTTTGCAAACATAGTCAGTAATAGAGCTACTACCATGAAGCCAAACAAACCTGTGGGGAAAAAAATTGCTCATGAACTAGTCTCAATGGTCTATAAAGAGTTGTTAGCTCATTCAAAGTCAGCCTTCTTTCTCTGCAGCCAAAATATATATCTTTTCTATATAATTTTTACAAATATAAAGTTGAAAGCTTTCCTTTTGATACCCATTTGCCACATCTGAGGTCCTGAGTTTCATGGATGAGGTGCAGGAATCTGTGCTGTCCTAAGTCCATCTAATGCATCAGGAATCTCTTGATGTGAGAGGTGTGAACTTTGTAATATATCCAGTGATGGAGACAGTGGCTGTTTCTCACAGTCAGCCTCTTCTCTCTGCTTCCTTAGCATCCTTTGCTGCTCTAGCTGCCAGTTTGCTAGCACACATCATATGGGCTTTTGAATTCTCAGAAGCTGCAACTCAAATTGCTAAGGATTCCAGTAGGAGAGCAGTGCCATTCAGTCAAAACAGAATGAGAGAAGTGATTATGCACAGTGACAGCTTTTATAGTCCTGTTTGCTAAGAAGGCAAGAGCCTAGTCCCTCATTTCATTATCCGGGGGGCTAGAGGTCACCTCTTAGGTTACTTGTTACTAGATTGCAAAGCTGTGTGGTATTTAGGAAGGAAAGTTCAAAGCTACATGAGTCAGAGTGAGTTTCTCTTTTATTCTTCCACTGTGTCAGATACCATAGATTAGCAATTTCCCTAAGAGATATTTAATGCTAATTACTTCAGGGTCAATGAGCTGTAACCAAAAAATCATTAATAGGGCTTTTCTCATATAAGGTTTATAATGAGTATTTCTTCAGACCCATTTCAACTCTTCATGTGTGTCTGCCCATACCTAGTCCACAGTAGTCAGTGAACTGATGCTCAGGCTTTAGTTTTTCCAGCTTTACTCATCAAATACAACTTCTGCTCATGCATAAAGGCTTCACAGGAGGCATGTCAATCCCTCCTCACCCCAGGACAGCCCAATCCTTGTGCAGTATGCTCCTCTTGGCACACTCCTTGTGCTGTCAGGTTACAGATTCCAAAACAATAACATAGACCTATAATTTGAACTCAGCAGCCCAAACATCTGGAAAGGAAAACCACATTTTCTAATTTCATTTACTTGAAATTCAAATTGCATGTATTACAGAGGAATTGTGTCATCCCCTGCTTTACCACCTGCTTTGCCACCTGGGGGTAGGTTTGTTTGGTTTTTAGATATAAAACAAAACAAAACACACACACACAAAACCACAAAAAAAACCCAAATCAAACAAAACCCCCCATGTTTTTCTTTCTAAATGAGAGGAATTCGAGTCTTTTAGAACCATAATGTAATGGGGATTTACTGAGTAGAATTGTACAGTGCTTTTCTTGCACAAGCTAAACCAGATACTGTCTTTGTTT
This sequence comes from Serilophus lunatus, assembly GCA_013399895.1. Taxonomy (NCBI): domain Eukaryota; kingdom Metazoa; phylum Chordata; class Aves; order Passeriformes; family Eurylaimidae; genus Serilophus; species Serilophus lunatus. The sequence goes on from VXBA01005651.1 coordinate 139,620, forward strand.
CTTTTGTCCTTCAAGACATCTCAGAACTACCAGTCTTCAAATATGAGTCAGTCCCATGTGACATGGGAGAAGATAAAAGTAATAATTTTGAGTGGCTTTTTATTTATCTTTTGAGATCTTGAGGTTTAAGTTCTTAGTCTTGTCTCTGGTATCTGGAGGCTAGAAATTTGCTTTTTAAAGAAAAGCTGAAAATCTGATATAATCATGTGGCAAAGGGGTTCTCTGAGCTTTGAAAATGTTTGACCCAGTGGAAAAAAAATTCACCATTTTGCAGACACAATTGCGTGACAACAGTATTTTCTAAATACCCAGAGAAGGAGCAGTCCTTTATTCTTTCCCTAGAATATTAACAAAATTCTTTACATGATCAAGTGTTATCAAGTGTGATTAGAAATACATTCCTAGTGGTAAAAACAGTTAACATTTACACAGTGCTTGCTCAGAGGCACTGTAATACTTACCTAGAACAAAAATTGACGATTTAAAAATAGTTATTCATAGTTTATTTACTAAAATAAACAGTGCTTTTTTTACAGTTGGCCAAAAATGTATCAAATTGTTTTAATCAGAAAAACAAAGAGAATTAATCCAAACATCTAAGACTCTGCTGCTATTTTTATCTCAGTAAATTGTATTGGCAAATTGCCAAATATATTGCTGTAAGTTTATGGAAACCCAAACACAGTTCCTAAACTGGTTAAAGACTGCCATTTGCTAGGGAGAATATTCTGTGCCATGGAGTTCCTCCTGTTGATGTTTTCGCATTCCGAGCAGAATGTTTGAGAATGCTTTAAAGCAACAGAAATTGAAAGTGAGAATGGGTTTGTAACCTGTTAGTTGGGGGATTTCTCCTTCTGATGAAACACCTGAGCTTCAGCTTCTGCTTCTGTGTCTGTTTGAGTGTTCTCGGCAGAGGGTACAAGTACCAACAGAAGGGATTTGGGAAGTGCTGTCAGAGAGGGCTTTGCCCCACATCCTGATGCTTAGACAACACCCAGGTGGGGACTTGAAGTTGGGAAGTTGAGCACAGGCTACTAAGAAAAGTTGAAGACTGCTTTAACATTGATTAAATTGGAGCTTTCATCTTAATAAAATTCTGTGCATCTTATAATATTTTGTAACAGAGGAAGACTCGGTTACATAATATAGTACACTCTTGTTAATGACACAACTTTTTTGGAATTTAAGTTCATTACCATAAACATATGATGTGCCCCTTATTAATATTACAGTATGTCATAGTAAATTTTATATATATATCATTTTATTAGCCAACTCAGTTCATATTTCTCTATCTGAAACGTGGATATAGATCAAAATGTTAAAAAGAAGTGAAGACTAATTTAGAACTGTCCATTTATACTTTTATTAAAACACAGGAGTAGCTCCCTTACACATGTAGTTGAATTAATGCTATATGTGTTTACACTATTGCAGAGATTTGCCATTAGAAATTAATACTATTCTATGTGTGATATTCAGCTATTAGTCACTAAAAGGTGAGCTGCACCAAATGCACATCCACAAGGAATGTATTCCCCTTTCTTCCTAATAAAATTATAACCCAAAGACAGGAACAGTATGTGAACAGGGTTCAGCTTTCCAACTATCACTCTCTCTAGGTGAATAGTGTCTCCATGTATGGTGCTGCAGAAGATCTGCACAAGACTTTGTGTGCCACTTGTTTACAAAAAGAGGCAAAAGTTCTAGAGGATCTCTTCCCTGAAAGAATGACATCATGAATCATCATTATAACTTGGAATCAGTCAACGTAATCCTCAGCAAAGTCTTCTGACTCGTACTTGGAAGGAAACCTGTGTTGTCAGTGTTCTTCAGTCTAATTTATTACATAATTACACACCTACAAACAAAGTATACCTTTAGCTGTGATTTACCAGTGATGTGTACTCTGGAGGGAATGCCTGTAAAGCCATGGAAGTAGCAATTTTACTTAAGAAATAAATATATCTGGTACCCACTCTGTTCTAGATCGGCAATATTGATCATAAAAGAGCATCCCCATTGCCTTCTGCACTATTTGTTATTTTTCGTAAGAAGTAAAAGTGTGAGCTAACTGTTCATTAATGGAAAAACACTAACAAAAATCTCTTGTATTAATGAGGTAACAAATATATCTTTTGTATTTTTTCATTACTCCTATGTATCTACTTAACATTTAAAATGCTTTTTTGTAGCTAAAGTCTGCTCAGAAATGACTTAAATATGCTATCAATATTCCCCATTTTGCCTAAACAAAAGACATCCGAAGAATATGAGGATTTTGACCTCACATTATTTCATTTTTAACTACCTCTGTAAATCAAAAGTTACATATCAATGTACAGTATCTAAGATGCCTACTGCACTATACCTGAGTATGTGCTTTCCCTAAAGTTCATTTAGCATAATTTAGTGGTATAGGTAGACAGTTCATGATATATAAAAATGGACCTATAGTGGAAGAAAGAATTTAGACTCTAAAAATGACATATATAATTGGCTGCTTGAAAGTGAATGTCTGAATCAAATCATATGCTTTTTAAAACTAGTAGAAATGAAAAGCAAATTATAATCTTGCTATAAAAACTGAAGATATACCTCTATGGGTAACGGAAAAATACCTTGGGTTTCTTTCTGAGTTTGAAAAACGATGATAACAAAAGAATAACTTTATATGCAGTGCTTTCAGCTGCCAGAGACCAAGATAGGAGCACTAAAATTGACAGAGCGCACAGATACTATTTTATGAAAGAAAAAGGATTATTTTTCTTTTCAAGTTCTGAGTCATTCAGTGAAAGCCAGAAGAATGAAATTCAGTCTTGTTAAAAACACGTTTCCGGAAAATGTCCACATTGCATTTATATCCCATTAAGCTTTAGATTAATTATGTAAAAATGATATTTATAATGTATTACTTGAAGTATACCACATGCTCATAAAATAAGATTTAGGGTGCAAACCCTGCCATTAATATAGTAAATCTGATGCTGAATTTGTGTTATCTTCTTAATAATGTTTTATTTTTGTGTATAGTTATTTACTCCAATCATGTTGAAAATAATATGTGGCTTTAAGCTGAAAAGACAGGTGTAGATTAGTTATGAGGAAGAAATTCTTTAATATGAGCATGGTGAAACACTGGAACAGCTTGCTCGAAGAGGTTGTGGATTCCCTAGTCCTGGAAGTGTTCAAGGCCAGGTTGGATGGAGATTTGAGCAGCCTGGTCTAGTGGAAGGTGTCCATGCCCATGGCAGGGAGTTGGAATTTTAAGGTCCCTTCCAATCCAAACCATTCAATGGTGCTATTATTCAAAAACCCTGACCAAGCGGTTTCTAACTTTTTAAAGCAAATAATTTTCATTCACTTCAGACTGTGGACATTACAATGCTCTGGTTTTTGGCTAGTGTAAGCATATTTTAAGAGTGAGTGCAAGAGAAAGAAAGATAAGTTACCTGAAATGGGCTCCAGATAGGATGACCTGTCAACTCTGAAAGAATTGTTTCGTAGGAGTCTGGATTTAAGTGTTATCTTAATACCTACTCTTCAGTTGGTTTTGGAGTCCTTATTCCATGACTGTCCATACTAAATAAATGTCAGTCCATTTCTTTCCCACCTAATCACCTCCAAAGTTTCAAGTGGAAGAAGAATCTGCATAATTTTTTCTCCACCAGCTGAGGAGATGAATTTTGAAGCATATTAATTACTTAGCAGATTCCACTCTTCTGTTTGTATAACATAGATGTGGTCCAGGTCCTTTCTGATCCAATGCACATTGATTCTACCTAATGAACCAAAATAGACCCATTGCTTCTAAAATGGAATCCTCTTTTCCTAAGCCAGTATCATTATAACATCTGCCAGATAATTTCTCTTAACAAGAACTACTGGAAAGTTTAATATTTCACTAAGTGTGACAGTGTGTTGCAAATGCCATATGTTTTCTGGAATAAGGTTAGCATACTGTGTTTCCTGTAAGGATGAACTTTCCCCAGTTTTACTAGAAGTTGTGCAGGAGCCCTGAAGATTGAAAGTTTCTGTTTGGTAGTAGTTCTTGTCTGTTTGGGGGTGTTTTTTTTGTTGTTGTTGTTTTTTGTGGTTTTTTTTTTAAATATGTATCATGCACAGAGTATCCTATTAGCTAAACTAAAAGTGTGGTGAAGAAGAAGATCCTTTATTATTATTGGAAAGGGAAACCAGGTTGGATGATCTACTTACAGCAGATGTTGTACCTACCTGACTCATTTATCTTACAGGAAACACTCAACAAGGGGTTTATGTAATTTTTATCTCAGTATAAGGTCACATGAAGATACTTTTCTGAGAGGACACTGAAGTTACAGTATAGAGAATGACAGACTCAGGTTGGATAAGCTTTCTACACCTTAAGGCTTCTGGTTCCTGTCAAACGTAAAACCTTCAACAAGAATACTAAAGATAGAAAAAGGATCTCATCATTATTTTTGCGGCATATGGCACTCTCAAAAAATCAAAGTTTTACTGAAAAAAAGAAAATTAATTAGTTTTTATTATGAAGTTTCTGATTTTTTGAGGCCTGATGCTGCTTCCATTTTATACTGAAATGCCACTTAAATTGTATGGTCATAAACTGGCAGAAGTAGTTTGATTGGCATTTTAACAAAATTACTAAATTTATCTCAAATTCTTTTATGTGTATTTTCCTACAATAGACAACCTAATCATTTGGCATTTCTAACCTGTCTTGATTCTTGATCTAAAAGCTGATAAAACAGCATCGCTCAAGATGCCCCTTCCTACAAATACATGCATATTAGAAGGAGAATTAAGAAAGTATTAGTAGAAAGCCCACATCTTATCAAGCACTAAAAGCTCAGAATATATTTGCTACCTGTTTTGTTTCACCCCTAAATCTGGAAAATTTTGTGGGAAATAAAAAGTATTAGCAGAAAAAGTTACAGATGTACTCAATACACATGTATTTCCTCCTTTCTGTTTCAAAGTTGATTAGACACCTTTTGCTTTAGCACAATGGGAGAGCTCCAAACAAAAGCGGGATGTTGCTTATGATTGCAGTCTTATAAGGGCAGACACTATTCAAATTCAGGGATTTTTTTTTTTTGCCAGATAAATGAACAAATAGTGATAATGATAACAACAACAACAACAACAACAACAACAACAACCCCAAAACAACTAAAAAAACCAAAACACCCTTCCACAGTTATACACTAATTTTTTAGAAGAGGGAATGTAGAAATCTTGATATGGTAGTTCTGGGGATTTCCTTTCAAATTTTAATCTTAAGGAGCATGCATTGCTTTTCAATATTGCTTTAGATATTGACAGTAGAGAAGGAATGGCTTTTCGCATAGGCATAAATATTTTTATATGCATTTTTTTATTCAATAAGCATGTGTTTATTTGTTCTTTGATGGAATGTAATCAGCACAGTATCATCACTTGGATTAAAAATATGCCATGAACTCTACCCTGACACATAGATATAATCAAGCTTGAGGACTTTGGCTTTTATTCCATAATCTAATTAGAATAGATTGAACATAATATTTCCTGAGAGTCTCTAGTCTATGACAGGGTAGATCGACAAGAGAATTTTGGCACCTAAATTTCCATTTATAATGTTCAAAATTCCTGCTCTGCTACCACCTACCCCTGAACTCTGCAGAACAGTCTACAGGATTTAATGTTGCAGTTTCTAAGACAGTAGAAAATCCACTTCTGGACAGATATGCTAAAAATAGTGACACTAAACCATGTCCATGCTCTCAGAAATCCTAATGTTCAATACCAAGTTCAATCTCTGGATCCATCAAGTTCCATAAACTTGATCTCCCTTTTTCTGTCTTATCATAGAAGCTGTTCAGATTGGGATCCTTAGAACTGTCTGCTGCACTAGTCTTTGCCCAAAATGTGTTCTCATGGTTCAAGTCCTCTGCTGGTGTCTGCAACATGTTGATATCCCCTTAGGCAGACCCACCACCTGCGCTCAGCTCATCTGTGTCCAAGATGAGAGCTCTGACTGATCAGTTCCTGACTGATACTTGCATTCAGTTTGCTGTCATATCTTTTGGGGTGTGGGATTTTAAAAGCAGTTTTTCAGATGAGTGTCAGTCTGGGCCTTTTAACTTTTGAAGTATAAATGCTGTCTTTAAATTGTAACACTTCTCTCTGCATGAATTTCTCTTTTGTAACTGAATGACAGGTGCTGAATGGCCTGGCTATATCACACAGGCAGTTGAATTAGGCTGAAAATAGCTACTAAAGGAGAAAATGGAGTAAGAAGAGGAAGAAAGATGAGAATTGCATCTCAAATGGAACTTGTGCTTTCAAATGAGGTACATGATAGAAGATGACAGAAAAGTGATAGAAACTGCAATCCTTGCTCTTATTCCTATGGACTTCAAAGGGAATTTTCCTCATTGAGAAATGCAGGATCAGATATCCTATCTGTACTTATTTTTTCAGTATCTGGCTCTTACTTGAGTTGCCATGAGAGCTTTTCTCACCATATGGGACTTGCGAAACATTTTTAAAGCTCTTGGTGATCACTTCATTGCCTACTTTGTTGGGCATTCCTTACACCTTTCTAAAAAGTGCTGCTGCAGAGCAAAGTTTAATTTGCACTTAAATGTGAGAAAATAAGTCTTCCTTTTATAGAACATTTTTTACAGCATTTGCCTCTTACTGCAGCTTTTGAAAAAGTAAAAAGTAAAAAACTGGCATGCCCCATGCTGCCTCAAGACAACTGGAGCATGTCCTTTTCACTTATTACTGTTAGACTGTGGCTCTTCCTTTACCAAACCTCGCTCAATAGCCTGAAGCTAAAATGGTCTTCTTTCAAAAGCCTGTAAAACTTTCAGGTCAGAGGATGTAAAATGGCTTTTGGGCTGCTCTTTCTAACTGGGGAAAGTAGAAAATTAACCTTTAGGTCTAGATGTCTGGGCAAATATGAGTCAGGTGACATTATTCAATAAATATATAGAAAACATAAATGTTGCTGTAAAAAAATGTATCTCATGTCACTCCATAATGGGGACTTGATGTTATGTACGTCATCTACTTATCCTAAATGCTTGTTTACATTTAATTAACATTTTATGCTGAAGCACAGCCAGGTTCAAAGGCATTTGTTGTATTTTTTCCACTGCTGCATCAACAGTGGAGAATAGGACTGGTGAGTTCTGGGGAAGGTTAATGTGAATGTTAATTGTAAGGTGCTTGGATTGCTTACCCATCATTGATGTATCTCTAAAGTGCTTCATTTTGGTATGATGCTAAGAACATTCCATGTCAGGCTGGGGCATGTGGCAAGACTAGCATTCACAAACTCCTCTTTGTGTCCTAGATACAGCATGGTACATGTTCTCACTACTGTTGAAACTGTTCAGTGTATAATTTATTAGTCTGAATTGGTAATCAGTCAAACTAGATTCAATACCTGCTTTTGTACTCAAAAGCTTGGCTAATATTTGTCCTGCTGATGCTTTTTTTTGCAGCTTATAAATTCTGCACAAACTGAGCAGAATAACTGAGTATCACAAATTCCAGAGCAGGAGGAGCAGTGACATCCTGAACCTGTTTGAAAACAACATATTATAACTACTGACTCTATCGTTAGATATATATAGTAATGACTACCTATAGTGAGAAAGTTAATATACAGTTTCCTTTGTTAATCAAAACATGCAGAATCATCCATAAAGCCATTCTTCTCCTTTCTGCATCTTGCAATTCTGGGAAGTGTATAGAAGATTAAAAGTTTGTTTGCTCTTCCATTCTCGTTGCTTGGTCACTTTGTGCACATAAGAGGTATCTAGAGGTGTTGTGTTATTAGATCAGGTATAGATTAATGGAATATTTTCGAGGGAGGAGTCTTAAAAATTGTGAGGAATAGCTCAAGTAAAAACTGTTCTGACAGCTTTAGGCTATTCTGAAAGAGCAGGAAGTATCCTTACACAATAATAAACATTTAATTACAGGATCATGGAATCATTTGGGTTGGAAAAGACCTCTAAGATCAGTGAGTCCAACTTTTGACCAATCATCACCTTGTCGACTAGACCATAGCACTAAGTGACACCTCCAGTCGTTTCTTGAACATCTTCAGGGATGGTAACTCCACTACCTTGCTGGTGGTAGTTTAGGAGGTAAGATTAATTACACCAGACCTGATGAATATTTAAAGGCTCTATGCATTTATTCTCTTCCTATAATACCTGATTTTTTTTAAAAGATAACATTGTTCATTGTCTGCTGCACCTGTTTTGTGAATATCTGTAAACAGAATTACACTTTTATAACTACATTTTTTAACAAGAGACTCTTCTTGCAGACTAGAGCACCTAAGTTTCTCCCATAACCTTTTCTTTCCATTTATCCTGTGTCATTCTACTGAACTAGTTCACATGTTTCCTCTGGCTCAAGTGATTTGAGATATTGATGGTGAAAATCATGACAGAATACTCAAACCTCTAGGTGGCCATCAAAAAACTTTTGTTTCAAATGCCTTTCTACTGTGCAAAAATGGACAGAACGCCATTGTGACATTAAGCTTTGATCAAATGTCATATCTAGGATCCCTTCTGCACAGCAGTGTTTTTTATAATAAGAGCTATCATATTGCTTCAGCTAACACTTTAAACGAGCACTAAATGAAAGCCTGTGCAATGGGTAGTGTTCCCTGCCATTCTCTGGAAGAGGGAGGTTTTAAGCTAGCAGTACTATTTAGTGTTTTGGTACCACCTAGACATTAGTGTATTCTGACACAGGCATCCTCTGTAGCCTTGCTTGAGTCACTTAAGCGTGCTTGATTTATTTCTCTGGATTTATCTTTAAAATAGAGATAATATTCTTTCCTTAAGGAGAATAGAGTTCAGATAAATCAGGATTACATTTCTAAAACTTCAGAATCTGTGACTTTTACAACATGATACAAACTTACCTGTGATTTTGGGCTTCTTTTAAATGCATGATGTATTTTGCTTTTCTCCACTTGTGTCTTTTTCGTTAAATTATATAATTTTGTTCATATTAATAATTTTTGCCGTGCTTCAAAAGTAACAAAGAGAATCTATTTTTTACATGCAACCTCAGCATTGATGTTTTATGTATAATTTACAAAAAAAACTTCTAAATTATTCCCCCCATATTCAAAAGTGTACACCTAGTCAAAATCATAAATACATGATACGTGAAGTTTACAAAAGTAACTACAGAATCAAGGAAATCAGTGAAAAAGCAAAATTGTACATATAACATATTTAAATAGTAAGTTTCAAATGACCGTTTGAATGACAATTTGCATGGCTTGGCCTCATGAGTTGACTACATTAATAGTCTGTCTACTCCTTCAGCTAGCTTTCTTCTGCAGTAAATCAATAATCCTTCCACCTGCTGCTGATTTCTCCAGGGTGAGTGGCCCAGTTATTTGTTTGACATCAAATAACATCATATTAAAAGATATAACTGCTAAAAAAAGATGAGCATGACTCAGAATTCTCTTGTCTGCTTAGGTGCTTGGTTAAATCATGTAAACAGTCTCATTCTTCATCAGGACTATAAAAGTTGACCAAAGAAATACGTTGCTGTCTAGATCAGTATGGGTGCCTTTCCCATCTGATTTTTCATATGTTTTGATGCCAAAGGCATCGTCCTCCTCATCTATTAAAGTCTCTGATTTTAAGTAATTAAGTGTATGCTTTTGCTTACATGTCAAATAATGTATATGTATGTGATGAAAGCAAAGTCAAGTAGAGATTAAATACATGGAGAGGGGAGGAGACAGGACGGGAGAGGAGGGGAGAATACAGGAGGAAGAAAAGCAAGGAGGCAGAGAAGAAAGAGGGAGACTATTCTAAGTTTAGGATTCAGATTGAAAGATAAATAAAAAAGCTTTACTGTTCAATATCAGCTCTGCTCTTCTCTTGATCTGTAGTCACATTCATCTTGTATGCATCGAATTCAGAACCAGAAATGAAGATCTGTATTTCTCTCAGTTGTCAAAGCTGCATAAGCTTTTTTTTTTTTTTCCAAATACATCTTGTAGTATACATGTGTATCCTAACACATGTGGGACTAACTGTAGTCATAAAGCAGGATTATGATTTTGTTCTTTTTTTTTTTTTAAAGTCTACAATAAATCAGGTGAAGGAACCTGAAATGTTAAGAAAGTGATTAAAAGTGAGTAGTATTTGTTAAAACTCAAGATATGAACACTTTTGTTTGAAGAAGTGAAATGGAAAGGTATTGTCCTATTTCTATTAACTAGCAGCCATTCAAACAGAATATGAATACATTTGAAGTGAACTTGCCATTCTTCTATCTCCTTATCAATTATATCATATCTGGCTTTTAGAGTTCACATTTTTCCTTTTGAATAAGCCAGAAATGGAAGAGAAAGGAGGAAACTGTTATGAATATGGTTATTTCTGATGATGTACATCAGGAACTAAACCCAGATGAGTCTTACTGACAATCTGTACTTTTGGGAGACAGGAAAAGCCATTTATTAGAACAATTCATGTAATAGGAAAAGGTAACAGGAAAATGTTTGGTTTAGTATGAAGCAGGTATTAGAGCTCAGGGTACAGCAGATTTTGTGGTGTTTTCCTTATATCTTTTACTTATTTTCTTTACATTGCAGTCAATTATGTATTTCAGCAACTAGGAAATCATGTTGCTGTCTTTTAAATCATGGGAAAAAGGAAAATTATCAAGGTGATTGCATGAAGCATGTAATATTGGTAGCAGAGCACAGCTTATGCAGCCAAGGAAATATATTAAGTATCAGAAATGGTTCCTGAAGAACATAATTGCACATGAGTTTGTTCCACTAGAGAGCCTAAAAGCTTCTTTAAGGGAAGATATGCCCACTGGTTGCCTGTATTCAATAAGCTTGTGCTCCCTATCCTCTCTCAAAAGCTATTTGTATTTCCTCCATGTCACCATTTAGTCAGACAAGTACTTTATTTGCCTTATCTTCTCTTATCTCTTTTCCCTTTTCCCACCTATTTCTCACTAACTGTGTTAAACCATCTGGTTAAAATGAATCTTTATAAAACCCATTCAGATGACATTATGTTCATATGTAATTTATTTTTCATTAAATAGAATTTTCTCTTCCTTGGTACTACTTAATCTATAGAAACTGGCTATTTTTAGTCAGTGAAAATTTTTATGACTCCAGCAAATCAGACTGAAGAATAAAGCAGCATAGTGGGAGGCTAACCATGGCTCGTGAGAAGCTTTCCTTAGGCTGCCAAGTGCAAAGCAGTGCATAGCAGGAGAGCTATCACATTTGACTGATACAGTCACATTTGAAGTGAAATCCAAAGATAAGAAAATTGATGGGCATCACATTAAAGGCATTTCTTAAGTAGACTGAACACAATTTCTGTCAAAAAGCTGAATCTAGCTTTCACTGGAAGGCTTTTTAAATCTGTGGCTGGCATTGCTGACTACACAGTTAATAAGTATGATATTTGTGTGCATGTGTGGTTGCCTATAATAGTGTTGATTCCGGTGAAATCTTTAATTTTGTGTCTGTAAAGGCAGTAAAAAGTTCCACAACATGTTTCTGATGGCAGTAGCAATGAAGTAAACACCTTCCCAGCAGACCTTGAATACTTGATATGATATTTTAGCTGCAAGAATTGCAAATATGCAAACTGGTGTGGGAAAATGCTATGAAACTACTTTATTGTCCTGTTTGTAATAAAACCCAGTAACGATTTTGTTTCAGTTCTTCAAAAATAGAAGAGCTGGACACACAGAACCCCTAGGACTGTGTATCCAAGCATTTAAAATATTACTTAATTTTATAAGTATTTACATTTATATAGAGGATTCGTGAGTCATCAAATTTAGGCATAAATTATGATTCTGAGAAACACTGTGTGTTTAAAACTGCTTTGGAGTTAAGATTATGTTAAGCTCTGTTTTAAGGGAAGCTAAGTGACTTCAGCAGCATAAATTAGAATAGCTTCTCAAATAAAAGATTAGCGATGGTCAGATATGCACATATAGTAGTGTAAAAGCTTGCAGTGTCCACATGAAAGTTTTGGGTGAGATTACATTTTAAGGATGAATGCATATCCTCAATATCTGTTGGCAATGGAAGTTATAGCTAAGTGAGATGTAGGAACATGGTGGTGTCAGAACAGGAAACACAAAGCTGAAGATACATTTTTTTTTTGTCATATTGTTGGTTCATGGTTTACAGAGTTGAATTATTTCATTCTCCAGCTTTAAAGACATCTAAATAAGGTTTTCTCATATATATATATATATACACACACATACACTTGGTCCACTTGTGACATGAGACTAATGCCATGTTCTTATAAATGTTTCTACAGATACCCATCTTAAAGATTACCAGTAGGTCATTCAAGATAACTAATATTCCACACATACTTGAGGGTTTGTTTTTTGTTTGTTTGTTTAAAAAAAAATTAAATAATTCCCAAACCATCTCTAGCAAGTAGAAATAAGGAGATAACTTGCAATAATGCATCTGATCTGCATGGTCCTTTTTTGCCATGGGCATGGACATTATGACCACCACATCCTGCTCAGGATATCGTCAGAGATCTATTTACTTCCTGAATCAAAATATATTATTTAGCACTTGTAAAAAACTGGAAATAGTAATACAGGTTGAAACTGCTACTGAATCTCTGGATGAGGGTGTTGTAAGGATGGAGATGTGACTCAGCACATGAGCAGATGGTATACTGCTGCTGTCACCTAAGCAGCTACTCGTTAGTAGTACCAAAGATTTGGATGCAAACAGCACAATGTGGGAATCTATGACTTGCAAAACAAGTGTTTGCAAAACCAGTGTCTCAGTGCTGTAAGGATGCTCAATGAGATGAAAAAATGTTTAACAAAATGGATATCAATTAATATTTCTACCAAGGATGATAATGTAGTAGGATAGTTAACTGAAGCAGACTTGACAGATGTGACTTAGCTAGACCCTTGATCAACTCCCTGTAAATAACAAAAATGAAAGCCAGGACCAGAGGCAGGCCAGTAGACCAGCTGTCTAGTTCAGACTTCCACACCACATCAGGCACTGCTACAGTAGATGCCTTTTTTCATGCTCTGTTTTAAAAATCCCTTTACTTAAGCAACTCCTTCATTTTAAAGCTGGGTCCAGAATATCCAGATTGCCCAGATTTACAAATTACACAGTACTATTTCTGATAAATTTTAAAAATAAGTAATCATAAAGGATCAGATATTGCACAGTTATAAAGGATTGTTTGCTTTGAAAAATCTTCTTTCCTTTTTCAAAAAACCTGCAATATATATTTAGTTATTTTAATAAGAAAAAGTTATTAAATAAATGTATAATGCTTTGCTATTTGTTTCCCATGGGTTTAATCATGCATTTGGCATGCAAAAATTCATTTAGATATTTTATTACCTCTTATTAAGCCAACTTATATTATTTCAGGAAAGAGTGATTGCACCTTGTGGTATTAGTGGTTCTTCCAAAGAGATGCTGATGTGGAAATAGCAAACATCTTCATGTGTATTAAACCAACTGCTAGCAATCCTCCAGAGCAGCCTGCTGTAATTTTTTAATAGCTTATGATGATCTGAAAATGTAAAAGTAGTTTACATATTCTCTTAGATTTCATGGAGTCATCCTTTTTTTTTTTTTTTTTTTTTTTTTTTTTGTTCTTTTGGTTCTTCAAAAAAGGCTCGAAGGAGCATTGGGGGGAGATGATTTTATATTTGAGAAATTGAGAAGAAAGGTTACTTAGAATTGCCCTGTTCTGGGAAAAATGGGTATCTGCCTGGTGGTACTGAGGCTAACTGAGCTGCAGTAGAGTTGTATGTCCCACGTGCCCAGAGAGCTTCTCGCTGAAATACATGTGGCTCTTGCTGGTTTAGCTTCAGCCCCATGTAGCTGATTGAGTTTTGAAACCAGGCTTTACCTTCACAGCTTTGAATCTAGTAAAAGTCATCTCAGGTTTAGTAAACCTGAGTCTAGGAGTCTATGATGCATAATCGTGCATTTGAGCTTTGAAATGAGATATCAAGGCACAGACATCCTGTAACAGCAGCTGCATATAGCCAGATGAAAGCCCTGCCCCTAACACTGGTTGTTGCAGGAGCCTGTGGAAGTACAGGATGAGCATTCATGTACTCTTTCTTGGAAATTGTGTACTTACTTTCAGAAATATTTTCTGAAGCATCAATAATTAATAATTTCAAGCACTTCTGAAAACTCTGGAGTATCCTTTCATATTCACCAGCCTTCAATAGATTCTTTATTCTTCCATCAACTCTTTCCGTTGTCTTTCAGTCTCTGAACACCCACTGAAAAGGAACTCAATAGCTTAATTGAACACTGTATGAAAAAGAGATTGTTTTTGTTTGTTTCAAACTTGTCATTCCCCCACTATCTCCTGGTGTTCCTTGGTTCTTTCATTGTAAAAGACAGCAAATAATTATTCCTTACTCATCAGAATCTCAAGTGCATAGATCTCAGGCAATAATTTGAAAATGCAAATTGTCTCTGCGATTGCTGGGGTTGAGCTTGATCACAAACTCTTTTAATGCATGTATTCATTCCTTGGTTTGGGTCACTTACTATAAAACTATAAAGAGCTGCAGATACTTTGAAAATAATAGATTTATATGGTTTAGTAAATATTTCCAAGTAGAAATTACATTAATTGATAATGTTCCAAACATTTTAGTTGGTGAACATGATTTATCCAGATCACCACATTCCATTTTATTTTGTCCTTGACATATGTGTGCTTTATTAATGCTAAACCAATGATGTCAAGGTCTAAATCCTGAATTTTCTGTTCATCCTTTTTTTTTTTCTTAGACTTTTATTAGCAAAACATTCTTTTAAAGATATAGAGCAAATTAATTGAGTAAACCTCTGAAAAAAGTGGAAGAAAATGGAGGGTGAAAAAAGTTAGTGAAATATGAAGACGTAATTTTGAAATTCAAAATGTTAAAACCGTCCCATTAGAAGATGTTCTGAAATTTCACTGAGGAATAATTGCATAAACGATGGGCATCATCTTTTCTTGTCAATCCCAGCAGAGCCAAAAATGCTCATGAGAGATTCATAGATTCCAAAATATGTAGTATCAAGACTGGAATGATAGACTGATAGACTGTCAAGCATGCAAATGCTTATTTTAAAATACAGCTTGAACTAAGTATGAAAAAAATAGTAAGTAAAAGAACTTCTCAATTACTTTCTTAAATCTGAAATCTCTCACAACCTCTACTGCCATATGTAGGAAGCAGATGCTCCTAAAAACTATAGATAGCATATCCTTTCAAAAATGTTAGGCTTTTTTATAACTATAAAACAAAGGTAAGTGAGTATATAAAGCAAATCAGTTGACATTGTCCCTTGTCTCTAGAACTAGATGGAAATTTTATTGAATTCTTTCCTTCTTTCCATGTAGTAACCTGCTAAAATATAAGTGATTGTAATAGCCTTCCCAAAAGTCTATAAATCCAGAGTTTGCTGCCCTGATCTGGGCTGTCAGTGTCCGTTTATACTACTGGACTAGAGAGGGGTTGAAGTTTTCATTTTTCATCTGTTCCACAGCAACATTTTAAATCCTTATATCAGCCAGAAAAACTTACTATAAACTAGTGAAGTCGATTAGAATCACAGGCCAAAAATGTCTGAACTTCTAAGACGTACATTCATACCTTCTGCTTTGAGCATTTAATAATACTAGTATACCCAAGTAGCTGAATGTCCAATGAACAACCACAAAGTCTTTCATCTCTCCTTTTGTGATAAATGTGGTGGGGCTTATGTTGTTACACTTTTCCAGTAATGAAAATTTCTTAACAAAATTGCACGTTTCCAGTTAGCAACCATAAGTGAAAAAAAATGCTCTGCCACATCCATCATGAGCGATCAATCCAGATGGTTGGAGCATATGGCAACAGTGAAGTTGTCACTGCAACGCCTCTAAGTACACAAGTCATGTGCCCAAACGAAGATGTTGCTATCTTTACTGAACTGACCTTTGAGGAAATGCAGAATTTCCCTCAGGGTGTCATCTGCTAATTTGGCTCACTATATGCCACCAACAAACTGGCTTCAAAGGCAAACATACACCAAGACAGGGCTTCCCCAAGGGGTTTTGTTAGATAAACTATTTTAAATGCTTCTGGTCAGGAGAAGCCTGATGAAGACAGATGGCAAAATGGAGGAGTCTCTTTCCAAAGGAAAGGATTTTTTTTCAAGCTTTGCTGTGATGCCACTGTGTTTCTGAGAAAGATTTAAGAACTATGTCTGCACAGAAGAAAAAGAAAATCATAAATGTTTGTAAACTATCTCAAATTTTTTTAATAACACAGTGGTTTTTTCAGAAGTTTTAACTTTCTAAGGATGCTTTCATTGAGATGTGTTTTCAGCAGGAGATATTAAGCATACGGAACTACATTAATGTGGGAGTTGGGGATATTGCCTCCCTCATGCATAAGAAGAAAAGTGGAAATTAAGCTCCTTTCCTAGCACTGTGCTTCAGCATTTGAATCACTTTAAATGTTTGAAATGCCAGAAGGAAAATTAATAAACACAAATAATTACAGAAAATGGATAGTCAAAAGAAACAGAAGGGGAAAGGCAGATTGGACAGCCTCTTTGTAAAGGAGAACCATCACCAGTTTAGCCATGCACCTGAGGAGCACTGTGGGGGCTAACTACAGTTACAGAGTGTGTTTGTTACTGCAGCTACATCACTACAGCGTGGTATTCCAGTCTCTAAAATATTTGCATGATCAATGATAAATTGCACAGAGTTTTTCTGTAAGGTGGCTGACTCACTGGCTGTTGTGTGAGCCTGATGTGATATCCGTGGTATGTCACCAGTAAATGAAGCAATGATGAGCTGTACCTGAAGCTGCCCAGTGAGCTGCTGAAGAAGGAAGCAGGCAAAGCAGAGGTGAGTTGCTATAAGGTTTTAAGGATCATTCAGGACTCACATTACTGAAAGGTAACAGCAGGGAGCTTCTGCTTGTAGTTCTTCTTCAGCAGTCAGTAGTTTCTGAGGGTATAAAAGGCTTCTGACTGGATATCACAGAACAGGGTCGTTCAGAAAACAGATTAAAATTGTTAAGCTTTGGTTGTTTCTTCAAAAGGGAGGGCAGAGCAACTCTAACTTCGTGCTGTGGCATGCCTTTCTGATAGCATTTCACTTTTTTCCCTTGAGCCTGCAGAGGAAAGCCTTAAGTTTGGACTTGCTCCAGAAAATTTATGTTTCACAAATATATTTTCTTATAATAAAATATTATTTGGCATTAAAATAAGTCCTTCTGCATACTGTATCTCGTTTGGAGGAGACTTTATTGTTGGCTACTGATCAAACTTTGCCTTTACAATTTCTGCAGTGAGTTGACAATTTAGAACTACTGCTACAAATTATTCTGGGTATCTTGAACTTCATTATCTCATACTAAATCTATTTTTTTAATATTGAAATAGTATCATAAAGAATATTTAATAGAAAAATTTCCTTGGTAAATGCGTTCAAAGTATATCACAGGAGTCAAACCAAGATTTCATAAATCTTTATGTTAACGCTACTTTATTTATAGTATAATTTTTCTAGATAGTGATAATTGCTGTGGTTAGTACCAGATTATGGCAATCCATAATTTAAAAATCAATATTTTTAATTTGCTCTAAAATTTGAAGCATTTTTTCCCCTATAAACAATTTTTAGCTAAAATTAAAAGCACTATTTAAATAGGTTTGTTATTTTTGGTTTTTTTCCTTTCTGTTTTTCAATTGATACGGCATTTTACAACCATACACCTCAGGATTGTTTTTTGCAAGCTTTGGGATGCAAGAGAGAATGATATCTGCACTCTTTTTTGCTGTAAACACATAATTTCACTGTTCTGAATTTTGTAGTCTCTTCTAATTGCATGAAAATTGTAGGGCTTCCTTTTTTATTTGTCGCCTGGGTATCGCAAAGCAATAGTACCAGTTTGCCTGGCTGTTCTGTAACAGGGAGAATTTTGTAGCTGTATGAGGCAAATCCAAGTTAAAATAAAAAGTTGTCAGCTACATAATTATGCACTAATATTTTCTGAGATTTCTTAGTCCTTGTGCATGCCAAGGAGCCTATTTCTCAGGCGGTAATATTGGTCCTACATTTACATTAACAGTATTTCAAATCAGTCTGCTTAAACATAGGGACCTCAATAGAGCACACAGATTTTCCTGGAGCCCCTTTTTTATGTCATCATAAATGACATTGTTCCCAGATCTATCTGTGCAGGACATTCTTTGTCTGCAGGTGCACCCTGGCCCTGGTTCTGTGACTGAGCACAGGCTCAGGAGCCCTGGAGGGGACATCAGCTGTGCTTTATAACGCCTGGAAGCACTGCTCTGATTCAGGGTCACATACCTTAAACATTAAAAGGAACATTTCTCTCTGCAGCCCCAGAGTTTTCTATCAACTCAGCCTGTCAGCCTTTGCTGAAGTATCTTTACTGTTATCGTGAGGAAATTGACTTCCTAATATTAGTGTCAAAACAGTTGAAAAAGGGACACAGTATTTTATTATTTGCTTTGTTTTGGGTTGGTTTATTCCATAAGTCAAAAGACTGGAAAATACATATTATTTAATACCAACCTCAATAGCTCAGGCACCTACATTCTTTCATTTTGGTTTTATGAATGCACTTATTACTTAACAATTACAATTGCTACTATTACAGTGCATTGGATTAAAAAAAAAAACTCAACAGTTATTCATAAACAACTCAAAATATTATTTCTAAAAAAAGTTAAGCAATTTTCATACTTTAAGCTTGTTGAATACTGATGAAAGTCAGGCTGCTAGAAATTTGTTAATCACCAAGATTTAAACCCCTTATTTCTATATGTAGTAATATCAGGCTGTATAAATACAAAGTGCCATGTTTCTGCCTTTAGTCAACTCTTTGCAACTAACCACAGCTTCTTCAGCTTTTCAGCCAAGTTACTGTTCTTGATCTTATCAAAAAATAGTTTTGATTGCTTAATTTATTATCTAATGATATCAAAACCTACAGATTTAGTTCCTTTTAGTTTTCCTATGTCTTAGCATTTGGGGATGAAATCTGCAGTGTAGAGCCTTTGCTTAAGGTGCAGTTATTTGAGAGACTTCCAGATGAAATGCATTCAGTGAAGATATATAATGTGAGAGCATAAGTACGTGTATATAAAGGACAAAGATACCATCTAAATAAGATCTACCATATGTATTTTGGCATCTTTTAAAATGACAAAAGATAGCAAAAAATTTTCCCCTATTTTGTTGAGGAGATCTGGTGATTTAGTTTTTATTTAGAGCTCTTCTATCACTGGGAGACCACCTATGGCCTTGCCATGCAAATTTGACTGTGATGAATGTGTCTGAGAAACACACTCAGCAGCAATTTGCAGGCTTGGAACCTGAATTAGCTGGAAATTTGGTTTTATTTAGCCTCTTCTGTCCTTGTATAGTTTTGGGCTCTCCCAGACACAACCTTCTCAGCAGAGCTAAAGGTCCAGCTGTCCATCATAAAAATGTCTATAGGAAAATAATACTACATCAATCAGTATTTGCATCATAATCCAAGGATTATGAACTCATAAGCAAACTTAACTCTGGCACATCCTGATTTCCAAAGACTTGTGTTTTTAATAATAATAATTTTCTGGAGTTTTCTTTGTTGTTTGTTGGCCTTTTCTTTTACAACACAATGTTCATTTTTGCTACACTACTTAGGACTCAAAATTGAGTGGCAGTCATTAGGATTTGAGACAATTTCAGTAGTTCTAACAAGGTTTTTGTCAGACATGGCATGGGTCGTGTCACAGGTCTTGTATAATTTAAGGGTTAAGAGAAAAGGTCTGCTGCAACCATGATAATTGATTAAACAAATTATTTACCTTCCTGAATAAAGAGACTGGAAAAGCTACTCTATGCGGGAGATTTTTGGAACAATTGCACAGAGACCAATGTGATCGGCAAAGGTTCATTTATTTAAAGTAACAGAAGGCTTTTTATACTCTGGCCATTCATATACCAAAATAGTTCATTGGTTATCAACAGTTGCTCACGCGATTTTACTGAATGTTCATGAGTTATATAAATGCAGTTTTCCTTAGTGACTGAAAGTTTGTTAGTTATGTAGACACAACTCTTCATTTGTTTTGTCTGTCAGCTGTTATTATGTCGCTAGGGGTTCCTCTTCTTGCCCGGTTTCTGCTTCTTATTATAACCTTTAACAAACTTCTAACTTTATGCACAATTAACCATAATTAAATGCTAGATTGCTCACAGATAAAATGGCCATTTGATGTCAAAAATCCTTCTACAACTCTAAATCATTTTTTGCTTAACTTTCAAATGCTTAGCAGTTTCTAAGTAGAAACAAGTTCATCGTTCTTCCTCATGTGGACATTTTTTCTCCAATTGAATAAATTAAATTTTAAAAATATTTTTAAAATTATGTTTAATTGAATAAATATGATATGGACAAGAATCATATCTTAGAGGCATTTCTTCTCATTTTAACCAGCTGATAATAAAGTATAGGAAAAATAAGTACATCTTGTGGATAAGAAGCTCAACTATGTTGTCAGTTTAAAATCAAGAAGTTTAATTATGTTCTGGTGATAGTGTTTCTACTGTTTGTGCTGCAATAGCTACAGAGAGTCTTGCATAGGCACTTGGTTATACTAGATATTGTACCAAGGCCTTGTCCCAAGCACTGGTAAACCACAGGGCAAGGACTAACAAAATGGTGAAAATAAAGTAGCTAAACTCCCACTTTCATAAAAGAGAGCAACCTGGGCTTCTCAAGAAGCCTTCAGGAAGTGAATATACTCGATATTCAGCTTGGCAGATGCAGCAGGACTAAGGATGTGATTATTTTATCAGAGTGCTGAGGAGCTTTAGTCGCAAAATACAACACTGATCACCTCTGTAATAGTTTTTTTTAGTGGAGTCTTCACCTGTGAAGACAAGTCTTAAATGTTGAAGCATTTTGAGTCTGATCCTGAATGATCTGCAAAAGGATACCCTGCAAAATGAAAAGCTGGATCTGTCTTAAGATTGAGGACAGAATATGAGACTCCACATATTCTCCCTTACCATTAGATGAAGAGCATCACTTAGGAACTCTTTGAAGGTACATATATTTATGGCTCTTGCTGTGATGGCATTGTCTTCTCCACCAGCTTCATCAGTCTTGATTTTTCTACTAGGATGTCCCAAAATGCTGGTGTTACAGCAGAGACCAGTGAAAAAACAACCGGCTTTTACTGAGTTAGTAGGTGTTGGTGCTGAACTGCTTAACAGAGTCTGGCTTAGTGCTCTGTGCCTTCAGCTACGCCTAACATGCAAAAGTGTACAATCAACTGTCCTTTTCAGTAGGAAGCCCTGAAAAAATGCCTATTTGAAACATTATGTATGCAGATGTGTTTAATAGTCTTTGTAGTAATGAACCATGCACAAATTTCCTACTGATGGACAGACTGCAGAACCCTAATGGTTTGAGTGAGACGTGCTTCCAATTCTGCTTCCAATATTGGTGTAAGTCAGAGTGAAAATCGGATTTTGCAAAGTTCGCAGTACCCAAGTAATAAAGACCCTGCCAGCTGAGACTTTGTCAATATATTCTACTTGCCTCAAAATATTGATAATACTGAAACAGAAAAAAGGATTGCTGTGCACTGTTCAGTAGAGAACTGAGGGGCCAAAAGACTAAGTACTTTTGGTCAAGGTCACCCTGGAAA
This sequence comes from Serilophus lunatus, assembly GCA_013399895.1. Lineage (NCBI taxonomy): Eukaryota > Metazoa > Chordata > Aves > Passeriformes > Eurylaimidae > Serilophus > Serilophus lunatus. The sequence goes on from VXBA01005651.1 coordinate 161,404, forward strand.
CCAGTAGCAGAGCTGAAAATTGAATTGAGATGGCCGGTATTTGACACAGAGACCTCAGCTCCAGCCCATGTCACCACTCCCTCCATCCAAATGGATATGTCACTGGAGGCACTCTTGGATGCTTTTAATATTATCCCCAGAAGAAAAAGCAGATGTTGAGAGGACTTTTGATATACAGCCTGAGGTATATTGCAAATGATTCTAAATATGGAGAGGAAAATGAGCTAAAGCAAGGGCAAGACAATGAAGTTGTCTTTATAGAGCAGAAGTAGTTCTGTTGCTACACAGCAGCTCTCAAGAATTCAAGTTTCATAACTGAAGCCTTGTGGTGCTAAAAATGTAAGGCAGTGTGGGATTGTAACGCTGTGAAGGGGGCCTAGGGTAAGCTTCCATCTAATCTTGTACGTGCCCCACAGGATGAGAAGTGCTCTGAAGACATATTTGGATCTGTTGTTTCTGCAGCAAGCAATGTAACCTGATGATAACTCAAATGGACAGTTGCACCTTATGAAAAAAATCATCCCCAGCAACCTTCTCCAAATTAAAAATCCAGCACTTCACATCACTCTCTCTAAATATTTCATAGGATAGAAGGAGCTGCCACAGAGGAAATATTTTTTTACAGTTTTAATTTCCATGACAAGGTGAATATGGCTGATATATTCTGAGGAAGAGGAGAAAGAAAATAAAACAAGGGGACAGGAAGGCAAAAAAGGCAAGTCTCAGCAGTCAGTTGAGTGTGTTTCTGTAAAGAGAAAAGGGGTTTCATATGACACTGCTCCCAGGAGCACCACCATAAAAGCATTCTCCTGTTTGGTGCAAGTTTGTGTGCCTGTTTGATTGAGTGGAAGGAGTGCAGGGGAAAAATGAGAACACAAATGTATGTTTTGGCTGCCATACAGTCAGTACAGTAATAGGTCGGCAGAAACATCAAAACACAATCAAGAGCTGTCTTCAGGGCTGTGAGTGAGCAGAATTTGTTGGGCAATCAGCCAAGGGAAAGGAGAAGAAGTCTTCCGTTGTTCTTAGAGCTCATCCAGAGGCACTAAAGAACCAGACTGTAGTCTCTTTATATTGAAATGAAAATCTATGTTGAAATCTGCATGTGCATTTTCATTTTGTGTAGCATAACACAGCTGCCATGTTCTTTCCCCTGAGCTGACTAAACACTGGGGATTAGGAAGTTAAGAGTGTGTATGTAAGTAATGTACATACAGTTTGTATCATGGTGCAAAAATTTTTGTATAATATATTTGAGGTAGATGCAATAGACAGGAACATTAAGCCAAGACTTATTGCAAGTAAATGGTTATAAGTGGTTATACAACTTTTACAAATGCTGCTTTGCTCTAAAAACAAAACAGCCAGGAGCATCTGAGAACTTCAAGCCAATTTTTAGAACTTTCCCTTTTGAAAGACAAAAGTCACCAGTGTTAAGTTCTCCAAAAGAATTGTAGAAGCTTGTATAAGCTGCTTAAAACATTATGTCCACATGCAAAAGGACACATTATAAAGTTCCATTTGTCTGCACCTTGTAAACAAGGACCCATTTTTCAAAAGGAATCTCTGCTAGCCCTTTAGTGGTGGATTCAAAATCATATTTCATGTTCGAGTATCTGGCTTTACTCTTATTATCACCACTGAGATAAGTTTAAAATTATAACATTCTGGTAAAATTTAACACAAAAAAGCAAATCACCTTCTCAACAAATAAAAATTTTAAGGTACAAGTAATTTCTTGCTCTTCCTATCACACTTCTGATTGGCCTTGGGGGAAGGAATATGTTGGATGAAGTGTTAAAAATCATACAAATTTAAAGAGAAGTGATATTATTTCTGTGGCAGATTGATTTACATGAAAATGATAGGTTGCTTGAAGTTCCATGAAGACTTCAGCTCATACAGAAGGCAAACCATTAAAAAGGCATTACCAAGACATCACATGGCTCTATAACTTTGTTGTATATTTCTTTATATGTTTGCATATGTAACAGAAATAGAGGGCTCAAAAGCTCTTGGGTTGTGGAACTTGCCCTTTGTTATTGTACCAAATGATCTTTATGATTCCCTTTTTTAGGTCAGTGGGCATAATTTTCGAGATGATTAGGGAGTTTTACTTCACACAACCAGATGGAAAAGTGAACATGCTTCCTTTTTGTGACAATGATCGCTTTCAAGTTTCCAAAATTGCTTTACTTATAGGCAGTTCGTATGCAAGTATTTTTATAATCATGAGTAATTCTTAGCTTTACTGAATCTCTGTCCCACCCTCTTAATATGCAGTGAGACTTGCATTGATACACAGGAAAAAGCATGTTGATCTGGAAAGTATCTAAAAATGCTTTGTGGATGCTTGATGAAAAATTTTGAAGTAAAATAGATCTTTCAGACATACGCAACAATACAGAATTACAGAATGGTTGAGGTTGGAAGGGGCCTCTTGTTCAGCTGCCCCTGCAGGGACATCTGCATTTGATTGCTCAGGACCAAAGATGGGGCCTTCACAATGTCTCTGGGCAACCTGTGTCAGTCTTTGATTATCTTTCCAATAAAACAAACAAGAAAGGGAAAAAAAATAAAAAATAAAAGGGGTTCTATTTCAATGGACCTTTATTTCCCTTTGTGCCCTTTGCCTCTTCACTATTCACTGGACAACCACTGAGGAGAGTCTGGCTTCCCCTTCTTCATTCATTCCCATCAGGTGTATATGAACATCGATAAGATCCTCCAAAGCCTTCTCTGCCCCAGGATGGACAGTCTCAGACTCTCTGTCAGGCTCTCCTTCTCTCCTCATCTTGATAGGCCTGTAATCACTCCAGTGTGCCCATGTCTTGCCTGTACTGGGTAGTCCAGAGCTAGACACAGTACACAGAGGTGAGCAGAGGGGAAAGATCACCACTTCAGACCTAGTGCAGCCCAGGAGGTTGCTGTCCTTTCCTTCCAGGGGGCATTGCTGGCTCATGGCCAGCTTGATGTGCACCAGTATCCCAAGTCCTCTTCTGAAGAGCTGCTTTCCAGCCTCTGTGCCAGGTTTAAGTCCTCCCAAGACACAGAGTGTATGAGGTGTAGATGGCGAGGTGTCAGTGGAGATGCAGGTTTAGCCTTCGTGAGAAACTCTGCCATGTCTGTAGGTCATTTGAAAAGAGGTGATCTTCAAACCTCTAAGTAGGATTCCAGCTGTTAAACAGCTGCCCAAAGCCCATAGAGTAAATACATTAAAACAATATCTCCAACACGTAGGAAGTGCCTTCACAGTGAAATATACCACATGAATGAAATGATATTGTAAATCAGTTACTAAACAGTCCAAATGTTTCTAAACTTCACAATAATGACCGCCTGGGATGTTTTTATCTCAGAAACAGAGATAACCTGCTACAAGTACTTGTCAAGCATGATGGGACAGGATAAACCTGCCTGCAAATCTTTTAAGGTGCTGTAATGAAAAGGCTTTCACCTTCATGTCTGATAAGTTTGAAACATTGAGTACACATCAGAAAAACTGATGCTGAGGCAATACAGACTTTTTAGCCGTGTTTTCATTCTTATCACAGTCTTCTCACTCGGGGACAATGAGAAAGAAAGCAACAATTCCTTGGCTTGTAGTACAGCCAAAAAAGGGTTTTCATTACCTCTGTTTCTGCATATGCAATGGAAGCTGTATTGGAAGCAGTAGCACAATAACTTATTCCTTTCACATGAATAAAGGCAGATGATAGCAGTACCATCTCCATGGTACTGCCACCCTCCCATGTGCATACACTGTAACAGACTTTCAGAGGCAACCCTTACTGTGGAGCTTGTAGTGTGCAGAGGCTGCATGGACTGGAATGTGTAACTTAATTTGCATATAAAAGTGAAGGATTTTCATCTTCCTGAGCAAATGAGTCTATTCTGCAGAGATCAAATACCCAAAAAATCTATAAAGTACATGAACATGGACTGTATTAATAAATTAGCACAACAGATACCAGGTGATTTGTTCAGGGCAGTTCTATCAACCCTGCACTAAAGAAATGGTTGTTTTCTGCATCATAATTGAGTGAAAATCCTTCAAGACATTAGAGTCATTCTCAGGTTTAACAGAAACCTGAGTTGTTGTTTGTTGTGTTTTTTTTAACCAAAATGTAAGTGTAACATCTAAGGGGATCCTAATTAGTGCCACTATGAAAAGCAAGCAGGAGTGTTACTGTACTAACTAGATGATCCAGCTAGATTCATCTTTACATGATGCCTAATAAGACTCATAGTAGCCTGAATTTCCTGTATATGTGCCATATTGTGATCAATGTCTCTGTGTCCAGGTGACCAGTGAACTCTCAGGGCTCTGTCTTGGGACCCAGTACTCCTTAATATATTTATCAATGACACAGACAGTGAGGTTGCACCCTCAGAAAGTTTGCAGATGGCATGAAGCTGAGTGGTGTGGCAGACACAATGGAAGGATGGGATGCCATCTAGATGGACCTGGATAAACTTGAGAAGCGGACTCAGAAGAACCTCCTGAGGTTCAACAAGTCCAAGTGCAAAGTGCTCCACCTGGATCAGGGCAATCAGACATGAGTACCAACTGGGAGAAGAACTCATTAAGAGCAGCTCTGTAGAGAAAGACTTGGGGTTTCTTGTGGTTGAGAAGCTGGACATGTACCAACAGTGAAAGCCCACTGTATCCTGGTCTGCATCAAAAGCAGTGTGGCCAGCAGGTTGAGGGACGTGGTTCTCCCATTCTACTCTGCCCATGTGAGTCCTCTCCTGGAGTACTGCAATTCAACTCTGGAGTCCTCGGCACAAGAAAGATACAGACTTGTTGGTGCAGGTCCAGAGGAAGGCCATGAAGATGATCAAGGGGATGGAGGACCTTTCCTCTGAGGCTCAGCCGGGAGAAGAGAAGGCCTGGAGAAACCTCAGAATGACTTTTTACCTGGGCAGATAATGACAGAACAAGGGGAAATGGTTTTAAAATAAAAGAAGAGAAATTTAGATTAGATGTTAGGAAGAAATTCATTACTCAGAGGACAGTGAGGCACTGGAAAAGGTTGCCCAGAGAAGTTGTGGATACCTCATCCCTGGAAGCGTTTCAAGGCAAGGTTAGATGGGGCTCTGAATAACTTGCTTTGGTGAAAGGTGTCCCTGACCATGTCAAGGGGGATGGAACTAGATGACCTTTAAGTTCCATTCCAATCCAAACCATTCTACGATTCCATGATTCTAAGATACCTGTTTGCAGAATACAGTTCATCAGAGATATCAAAGATCTGTTTTGACATTAATTCCTTCTGCCCAAATTCAAGAAAGGAAGTTTAAAATACATAATTTCTCCAATATTTACATATAAACATCTTTTGTAATTGCCATACTTAATGTGTATTCTAGAAATATTTTCTGGCCCATGCTCTTTTTACTGTTGAGTTGTTTTACTTTATTTTTTTTTGTTGTTGCTTTTTTTTTTTTACTTTCCTTTCTAAGTAATGGATCTGTAATGACACATACTTTACTTTTGCTCATTATTAGCCTGACTTGTGGCCTTTGTTTTCTCTTGCAACCTGTGGGTGGCCATGCACTCACCTGTGATCTTTGTCTGAGCTAAGCTACCAGACATGCAAGGCTGATTTTATTGAAAACTAAGTGACTACCCCAGAATTGCTTTCATATAACTGGAAAAAACCCTATTTCTCTGAAGCCAGCCATGCAGAGCGCTAAAGCCAAGAAAATGTCTCTTGTTGACATCCCTGGGTTTCGGTTTGGGACTCTTGCCAATGTTTTATTTAAATAGGCTTTTAACAGTTTCATAGATTCAACTCCTACCAATTCTCAAGTTCAAAAAGAGTAAATGTTCTAGAGTTGAATTGTAATGTATGCTGCTAGTAAAAATATTCATTTGATTACAGTGGCTGGTTGCCACTGTATTCATTTTGAAAGTACAAGCTGGTGCTGCACTTTGCAGAAATCCAAGACTGGAAATTAGGCACAAGTGTCATAAGTAGAAAATAAAAACTATCAAAGATTTGAGATCTCTGGAGTGATCAGGAGGGGGAAAAGGTAAAAGAAAAAAGAAACGTGTGCAGCAGGCCCTAGAAAAGGGAGAAACAAGAAGGCTTGTCACCCCATGTGCAAGGGGAGAAGGAAAATGTAAGGAAACTTTGAGGGACAATTTTTCCAGGCTGAGGCTCCACAGATTTCCTATTCTCTCACTTCAAAGGCTTTCATGCTATGTCAGAACTGCAAACAAGGACTCCTCTCAATATGTGTCTGGTATTTCATGGGGAGCATGAGGGCTGAAGCTGCCCCCAGACCACTGGGGCTGCTGAGTTTCATTAGGCAAGCACAGCATCGAGGGCACTGAGGACCCCAAAGGGATAAGGGGAATGCTGAAAGGAGTTGTCTTTCCTGACAATGGTTCTTTCTCAGCTTTTAATTTTGCCCAACACAGCAGTTTGTCTTGTAAATCACAGTTTGCCTACTAACATGGCTTATTTAAAGCAGTGGTAATCTGATTATCTCAGTTCGGTCTAGTATTTTCAAGCCTCAAAAAACAAAGCACTTTTTATTACTATTATATGTGTATTGCCCTCAGTATTGGGAAATTGTCTCATTCTTTTCTGAAAATTGAGAATACAATTTTAAAAAGTCTGCAGTGGAGAACTGCATTATATATTCAAAAAGGTTAAAATTCATAATATATTTATTTTAAAAAGCCCCAAACAAATTGAGGATGTTGAAATATTTAGGGCATTTTGTATTCATTTTTATTTTATGTGTAGCTTATCATTACATAAAATACTGAAGTAGTGTGGCAGGAATTAATCATGAATTTTCTTTTCCCCGTACAAAGCTGGCCAGTGCAGGTCAAAATTCTTGTACCACCTTTCTGTGTTAAAGCAAAAGCTTGGTTATTCTACTTGAAAATAGTTTTTAACATTAGTCACTGTATGAACCATGTCTAGTTTGCAGCTAAAGATATTCTTCACCTCTAGTTTAACCCATTTTGAAGAACTGCAAGAATCAAGTCTCAGTGGCTACCAAGTGAAGTGCTGTAACCCCAGTAGTGTGCTGGCACCTATGTGGAGTTCACAAACTGGACAGAAATTTTGCTGCATGACTCACTCCTCTCAGGAGGTTTGAAATCTTAGAGGTAAAATTGGAAGGAGAGCTGCTGGAGAAAAAAAAATATTCAGGAATAACTGCTTGACATGATAGTCATTTTCATCAACGTTAGTAATTTTCATTTACATTATTGAACAAGTATTATAGACCTTATTTTCAAACTTTTATTTCCTTATAGGGAATTCATTTTGCTTCTTATTTCTAATGCATTATTAATTCTACCTTGCATCCTATCTCATTCTCTTTTATCACTTTTGGATGCCTGGTTACTTTCAATTAAATATTAATAACCACCTTTTAATTTATCCCATAATTTGGAAACAGAAAAACACTGCAATGATTCTTCTCTTTCCAAGGGACGATATTTCTTTGCAGTGATGGAGGAATCCAAATAGCAATGCATTTATCTCAGCGAGTATCACATCCCAGGCTGACAGCACACCGATTGTCCTGCCACTCTTATCCGGTGGAGCTGGGTGGAAATGTCAAAACAGATGAAAGGCTACTCTCCACGTTTCACACATCCAGGAGGGGTTGTTCTTCTGGGAACAAGCATCTGTGAAATGGAAAGATCATCTGCTTAGACACAGCAGATGTATTTCGACTTTGAAAATGTGTCTACCTTTCTGGGGTTTTTTCCGAGTTGCCTGTGCCAGGTATGAGCATCAGACAGGCATTCAGGTCACAGGCAATCTCTGCCTGTCATTGTCTGAAAATTAGGAATCTCAGTGACATGTTAAGCTGAGCATTAAAAATCCATTTTATAACAGGACTCTGTTGCTCCAGCAGTGTTACTAGAAGCACTAACTGCAGGTGAGCCACTGTTTACAGACACAGCAGGAGGGTCACTGCTCTGTCTCATGATTTTTGAGGTGGAGTTTGGGTGGTTTGTGGCCTCCAATCATTGATTTGCTCATTAGGCAAGAAAATAGTAAATATGCTCCCCTTCACAATGATAAAGGAAACATTTCACACTGACTTTCCCTTGTGGTGATGATTTCAAATATAGACCACGGCTAGTCAGGACACCCTCAAGCTGTGATGTATGTGTGCAGTCAAGGATATTGTCACCTTATCAATAGAATGAGGAGGGACATTAAACACGATGACATGTCATTCTGAATCAACTTTAAAATATCTTGTTTCAGGACAAGTTGTAAAGTGATTATTCATTTTAGATAGAAGTTGGTGCAGATTTATTCTTGTCTTCTTTTTCCTAAAAATGATCGATAATAGGACTTTTTTAAGCTGCCTCAAGGGTTGAGAATCTGTATTCTTTGTGTGAGGTTGATAGCTCTGACCAAGTCTGTGAAGTTTTTTTAATGTCTGTATTGTACAAAATCAGAATTGCCTTAGACCTCACTCTGATCTGCAAATTAAAAACAAATTTAAAAAAATCCCTTCCATGTTCTTTAGCTAATATTATTTCAATATTTTTTCCTTTAATTAAAAAGTGCTTGATTCAAATGGAAGCTTTATACTCATAACTTGAGGATGTGATGTTGTACGATGACCGTTCAGGGAAAATGCTTCTTGTTCAAATATAAACATTCTTCTGCCATCTGCCACTCAGAGTTGTCTTAAAAATGACAGGCAACGTTTAGTTGCACTTTCCTATTACATTCATAGCCAAACAGACACGCCTTTTGGTTCTGGACACAGTTCCCAGTTCTGTGTGTTAATAAATTAATTACCTGTTTCAGAAAGATTTAAAATACTTCAGTGAGTTTTATTGAAATTAATCTTGCCTATATAAAATTTATCTGTTTTTATTTTAGCTATGCTAAAGGACAAGAAGAAGTCAAATTTATAAGAATTCAAGGAGGAAATTTGATGAAATTTCCAAACATTTAACCAAGATTGTAATTACTGGTGGAATAAAGGATTGATCCTTTGCTTTCAGGATAATTAGTTCAAATCCAGACTGTGATGCTCAGTTGCAGAAATGTGTTTGTGTGTACAGGTATATGGAGTCTATAACTATTCATGAGCACAGAACTACCCAAGTAAGCATACATTGGGAAATTAAGGGCCTAAGTTCGTGTTTTGTGGCAATCATTACTATTTGATTTATAAGGCAGCATACTGATATAGAGGTGCTTACAGAAAATGGCAGAGAAAAACTATTGGTGCCAGTAAGGCAGCTGTTAACACAGCTGGAATTAAACAAGGATTTCCCCCCTTTTCCCAAACAAACATGGAAAACAGTCTCTTATCAGCTTGTGTTCATCAGAAAGCTGGCAGGCTATTGACTGTTGTCCTTTCTGCTGCTGAATCCTGTCTTCTTGTCTTTTCTTCTGTCTTGTCTTCTTGTCTGCCCCTCTGTGCACTATAATTCCTTTAGGACAGACATTGCCTTTCTGTTGTACATTGGTGCATAATCCCGGTCTTGGAAAGTTAAGTACATGAATAACATTCAGTATGAGCAGAGATCTGGCACCACTAGCTAATACTATGTGTGGTATTGCTAATACTATAACTAAATAGGTCACTGTTTTGCTTTATTTTTATTTTACTTACATTATTGCTAATACAATTAAGATATAAGGAATTTTTGCTCAGGTATAGTCATCAAAACTGTTTACAGTTCAATCTCTATTGAAATTGTTTATGTCTTTCCTGTTTTTATTTTACTTCAAAGTGCTTTAGATGCTGAGATTAGAAAGAGTTAAAAAAGAAAGAAATGAAAGTAGAAATTAATTCAAACTCCTTAAAGAAAAAAGGTTTCTCAGGGAAAAAAAAACCCTCACTCCAATTTCTGGGTTAAGAATTGAAACTTTTGTCTGATTCTTCTACCTGAATCTCTGAACTACCTGCTAATGAGAAACTGGGGTCAGCCATTTTCCAACCTCAACCAGAACAAGCAAACCTGGAGTTTCTCCTTAAAGAAGGTAATTGCTGATTTTTAAGGAGCATGGACTGATAAATTTTGAAAGCATTTCAAATATTACTTGCTCAATAGCTCTTGGTGACTTAGAAAGTCAATCAATTGCCAACATGTCATCATTGCAAATACTTCTGTTCAGAAAGTGACACCCAACATTGCCATATTTAAGGGCTGTGAATAATGGAATAAATACTGGGTTGACAACATTTGAAAATCATATAAAGAAGAAGATTGAGTAGGCTTTCAAAAAACTCCACAAAATAGGTAAATGGATGATTGAATAACCAATATATGAGATATCTATATCTGTACACTTCTATATCATATTCTAATGCTACAGTGGACCATATGATACAAAGTGCAGTTCTAGTCTTGTCCTTTTAGAATAGATATGGGGGTTTTAGATTACAGCAACAATTAGAATTCTATACAAAATACTGATATTTATTTTACATTAAAAAATATAAAAATATGCATAATCAAGCCACCAATCAGAAAGAAAGAGAAAAAACAAAGGAATGATAATAAATGTAATTTTACTTGAGTTTCATAAAAATACTAGATAAGCAAATATAATTAAATTGAAAGCAATTAATTTAAATTTAGCAAAAGGAATTATTCTTTTACATGAAAAACAACTGGCTTGTAAAACTCCCTCAGAAGTGATGGTGGAAGTTTAGAGCATAAACTAGCCTCTGTGGATTAATTTTTTTAACACTTCACCAGTGAATTAGGTGAGCATTTTTTCACTATGGAAAAGACAGAAGAATTGCTCAAGATGAAAAAAAAATACTTGAAATAGTGTTTGTTGTATTCCTCTTTGAAGATATGTTCCAGGCCTTCATTTTAGATATGTTTCTTGATGAGTTAATTGCCCTATCAGTTCTGGTGTAGCTTTATGAAAAGATTTCTATTCACTGCAGGTGAAGTTATAAACACTAGGCTTATGTACAGCATCATAAACTGAAAGATGTCATATTTTAGATACTATTTTATCCATTACAGTATCCATCTGAATTCTGAGACAATTTTGACACAAGTGGTAAATTGATTTTTGGGGAGAGCTATTTTTAAGAAGCTTTAGAAGGCCTAACACTCTTTAAACTAATAAATATCATGCCAGGCCTTTGCTCTGGATCAATTATCTTTAGATAAAATGCTAGTTAGAACTCTTTTGCCTTTCTAAATATTTCTTGGGAGTATCATCAAGCAATGTTTGAACACCTCAGAAGAAAAATACTGCTTTCCACTGCTAATGAGGAAGAAAACCTAAAATGGCTGAAAAATTACTGCAGACAAAGAAACAAATCCAGCTGCTGAGAAAAACAGACAAACTAAAATATTTTCAAATTCTTTTTTGTAACATACACTCATGTGACACTGAACTAGATGTTGATTCATCTGCACAAAGCCTACCTTTACTGCAGGTGCCAGCCGTTTCATGAGTCTTTGCTTGCCTTCAGAGGGCAATGTGGGGAGCTCCATTGAGACAGGAGTGCCTTGGTTGGATACAGCAGGTAGCAAAGCAGAGTCCCTCTCACACAAAAAGCAACTTTCTGTAGCTCTTCTTGCTTCAAAGCAGTATTTCATCTCTTTCAAAATCATATTCCATAGGGTAAAGGAAGTAGCACGCTGAGATTGTCAGCAACATTCCTCACTGCTCAAGTAGCTCCCTTTGAACAGCTGTTAAGATACCATTTTAGCTTCACATTGGCTCTGAAGAGATAGCAAAAAATGAGTGTAAGTTGGAAAAAAACCATTTGCATTCCTAGCCAGACACCTTATTTGTTTTGCAGCTACAGCCAGCCAGCAACACTGTCCATTTGTTTTTAAGTGACACTCGGATCCCCTGTCCTACTGTGAGAGATGAAACACAGTGAGGGAGCAATCACTCCTCTCTCTTACCTTAGGGCAAAGTGGCTGATGTTGCTGTGGACTGAGTCCCAGAGAGGAAATGAATCAAGCGACACGTTTCTCTGTACATGTGTGAACAAAATGCAGTGAAACCAAGGGCATAACTGAACAACCTATAGGTACTCCTAGAAAAGTCTCATGTTCCTTCTTGCATCACCTCCCAAGGCAGGGAAGCGCCTATGGTGGACCGACTGTTTTTGCATTCTAAAACAGGAAGCAGAAAGTCCTCAAGGGGTAGATGCAGAGAATGGCTTTAGGTTTTCAGCTCAGCAGGCAATGGGGAGAGAAACAGTGCAAAGGCTTGTTATATTTCTGTGGTTGCTTTGGCTACGGTTGGAGATGCAGCAGAACACAGCCCACTCTAAACCCAGCAACAAGAGGTAGACAGAAAAGTCACACTGAACACCGCTAGTACAGCAAAAATCAAAGAGAGAGAAATGGTTTATGAATATTTTGATGTGCATGAGGTGTCTTGAAGAACAGTAAAAGTTTAAGATGTTATGTAGAAGTAAATAATGTTGTTGCCAGTAACTCTATGACTCTATGCTATATTTAGCACTGGCTTTGGTTGCCAGCTTTTCTGGAGTTGAATAAAATACAACAGGTACTTCCCTTTAGGGAACTTAGGTACTTCCTAAGGGCATACTAGGACAGGGCTTGCTGTTGCTAGAATAATGGTCAAAACAACTTTACATAACCAGTTGCAATTAAAAATAATTTTCAATATCTGAAGCAACTATTTATGTGGAACATTTTTTGGCTTCTACATTGCTTGCAGTTTTGGCTGAATTTCAACACAAGTTTTTAAAGCTGAATTGCACCAACATGACATCAACTGAGGCTAAAGGAGAGCTTTGCATGAGCAAAAACTGAAAGAAGTGCTTTGCATTCTTATATGGCCCATAGAGCTGTTTTGCTTTTTCCTTAAAATGTGTGTAAAAAGATAATTTTAAAAAAATTAATGATATACATCATTTGTCTTGCATTGCAGAATTTCTATTTATTTCAATGGTATATGGAATATGATAACAGAAAGGCAAACAAACACATATTGTTCAGTATAAGGTTTGTGATAGATTTGCCTCATTTAAATTTGCTGAAGTTACACTCTTTTATTTTTGCAGCATAGTGATTTTTTTCCTATTTAGTGTATCATATTAGAATTGAGATTGTCTAATGCTTATTTTGACTTCTGTAATTACACTCATTCCATAATTAAATGAGTCACTGTGGGGTAATCTGTGTAGGTAATACTGATATCCTGCTCCAGGCTGAATTCAGTCCTGATTTTGCCACTGTCATCCCAACAAAACTGTATGAAATAAAGTGAGATTATCTGTATGCTAATCCTGTAAAATCAAGATGAAAAAATGTGTGCCTTAGACATCAATATAAACGTATAGGTCATAAAAGAACAGCAATGTCTAGATTTTGATAGGCTACTTCCACAGTTGTATAGATTATTATTTGAAGGAAAGCTGTAGCAGTGCACTCTGCTGACATTTGGAAAATAGAGCAGATATTTTGCAGAATGCATCAACTGCTCAGCTTTGTGTGTAACACCGAACTTTTGTGAAGTGTGTTATTATTAAGGATTAACTATAGCACTACCTTGTAATAGGACCATAAATCTTTGACATTCCAATCTGGTACCAACTAAAATTGCTTTTGAAATGAAATATTTTATTAAATGATCAAAATAAAGAAATTTCTTTCAGAAGTAAAGAAATCATAACATCTTAGGGAAAAGTTAAGGTGTATGAAACTTCTACTGACTTCAAAGGATGCCAGTGTCTGCCCATTGGGTCACATGGAATTTACCCAGTCTGCCAGTATTATTTTTGATATTTTTAATGTCCATTAAAAATCCAGGTGCCTCTGTGATTCTTGTATTTATATTTGCTCTTTAAATTCAAAATTTTGTCAGCTCTAACTATGTAAGAGATCGCATCCCAGGAAAGTGGGTTGGCAGGACATCTTTCTCTGCTGTCAAAGGTCAAGGCAGTTGAGAAACAGCAGCTTGATAGTGAGATTACTTTCTCCAAGAGACAAGAGAGTTCATTGAAACTTTATTAAAAGTACAGCTGAAATTTCTTGCCAGTTGAGATATGAATATCCATTGCTGTCACTGCAGCTGTAGTTTCAGCTCAGCTTAGTTTCTCTGCAACGACCTTTCCAAACGCTTTTCTCCTTAAGTCCTGGGGCTGCCTACAGAAGCTGGGCTGTGCAAGGGACACAAATGTTGTAGTGGTGGGAAAGTTTTTTAAATGCACAAGCCCTCATATTATTGTCTGAAAGGGTATTTTAAGCATCTCCCAAATCGATAATTTCTCTGCCCAAAGTTTTAATTATTGCTGTGTTTGCTTCAGAGGGCAGCAAGGAGGAGACCCATACAGCAGGAGACATGAGGTGAACATGATATCTGCTCCAGAGATTGTATAATACTTTTAAATACTTTTCTGTGAGGCTAGCCTTCAACATTTTATTTTGCTTTGTTTTTCAAAGAGCAGCTGACTTTTATGCGGGAACATTTTCTGGACCATACCCTTGGATTACACCCATAAGTGGAAAGGCAATATATCCTATCCACTCCTAAACTTTCATTCATGTTGAAGAGAAAAATCTATGCCAAAGACAGTGAGCTGCACTAGGAAAATGTTCTTTGCAGCTGTGTCCTGAATAGATATGTAAAGAGGTAATGCTTCAATTGCAGAGCAAAAAGGGGACACTGTTTTCACAGCAAATATTTTCCAGCCCATTGATGTAAAACCCAGTGTATCCTTAGTAGGCTACATAATATGGGAAAGTCCTTCGCACTCACAGATAAACTGGGCAAAGCAAATGCTCATATGCATTTGGTGAAGCTACATCACGACAGCTGCTGGTTTAAGCCATTCTTTCAAATCTGTGTAAGTATAAAAGATCATTGGCAAGTAAGGTTAGTATGGCATGGCCATTGGAATTAAGTACTTTTAACATTGACACTGACTTCCTACTCTGCAATCCTCTAAATGCATGTACATAAAACTTCACACATTCCTGACTATTGTATTTTCTTCTATCCTTCAGAGGTACCTTTTGTCCTGTGGCTGAGAAGTGACACAGCTTGGCTGGCAAATTTGCAAGTTTGAATATTACTGCTATAGTAATTCAACAGGAATTTTTCTTCCAGCAGTTAATGACTCTCATATCATGTGGTGGATTCTTCCCAAATTGACACAATAGCTACCTTATCTAGTAGCACAAACTCAAAGGAATCCACTTGTAGAGTGAAATGGCAGCGACGATACCACGTTTCAGGCTGTTTCTGCTTTTATTAATTCAGACTGCATTACATGTTCTGATCACCCGTTTGCAAGTGGGCTCATAATGTGTGCTGCTAGTGCATGTCTGCTGGGTTAGTTCTATCCAAGAAGAACTCTGTCCAAGAGCTGATTTTAGGTTACACTGCAGTGCAGATATACACCAATATCACATGGCTAGGGAGGACAACTAAATAAAGGTTGCCTAAAATCTCTTAATCTAAAACAGCAGACAGAAATATACATTAATTAGGGAATTATGATTTTTCACAGACAAATGAAGCAGATTTGGATGGCTGCATAGTGTATCATTCCCAATAGTAGCAAATTTAGATTTTAAGGGGTTTGTATCAGATTTAAAAGAAAAAAAAAAGTTTTACCATGAGTTTTCAATGCTTGTCTCTTCTTAACTGCAAAATTGCCTTCAGTTACCAGTACTTTCCAATTTTTAACATCACCATATGCTAGGCATACATGCAAAAAGTTATAACCTACCCAAGTTTTTTTCAATCTATTTTCACAGCCTGTTTCCTTAGGCAATCCAACTTGTGATTTTGTTTTTAATATACTGCATGGAAAAGTGTAGACAGTTAAAGTGACAAAACATCCCCCATAACCAAATTCAGAAAGTTTGCATTTTTCTTCTCCTAAAATATTGCTAGCTTATTGAAATATGTTTGTGAATGAATGGCACAAGTAATTTACCTAAATTTGTGAAATGGTCATATATCAAATTTCAGATTAGCTTTTTTTGTTGTTGTTGTTACCAAGCCAACATACCAGAACAGGCAATTAATTAAATATTTGCTTAGCATATGCTTGCTTGCTGGCAGATTTTTTCTAACAAAACAGTATTTTTGAAAAAAATGTATGTGGAGAGCTATTGGGTTGTTTTTTTGGTGTTGAGGGTTTGAGGTTTTTTGTGTACTAGTCTCCCTGCTGAATGTGGTTTATAATGTCAGAGAGACTGAGAGGTCATTTCTTACTCCATTTCCTCCATCTATAATTTACCACAGGATTGTAGATGTATGTGAATTATAATATAGAAAAGAAAAAGTAGTATTTCTCATTGTATCAATATTACTGGGTATACTGAATAAAAGATATTAGATGCTAAATTAAACTCCAAGCTTGGTGGAACACATGCCATTTGTGTTTGAATTGCCGAATTTGAAAAGTCTATACTTCTGATTTTATTTCTTCATTAATGTTTTCATTCACAGGGATTAATTGTATTGGGAAAATAAGATAAACTGTCTTGCTATAAATGCAAAAAAAAGTGCTTCGTATATATATATATATAATATATGTTTGCAAGTCAGCAGCCCAGTTACAGTGATAATGTTATGCCAGCAGCGGGCATCTGGTAGGGTGACCTCACAGACGGGCAGAAAATCTGCACATAAAACATACATTCAACTTATTCTGGGGGAATGTCAGAAAAGTTTGTGTTTACCACACAAAGGTGTTTTTGTGCGTACATTGAGAGGGATAACATATCCCTGGCAACACACATGACAGCACGTCTCATTGGGAAATCCAACTGTCTTCCGTGGCCTCTCTCCTTCACTTAGATGGTGCTGAATCCATTACCCCTCACTTTTGGGTAGAGAGGTGAGTTTTCACCCAGTCAGGGTGGGACATATTCATCTTCATGTGTGCAAAACCTGCTCTATTCTGATTTTTTAATTCCATTTTCCAGTCCATGCAGCTCCTTCCCTCCACTTTGGTATGTTTTTCTGCAAATATCTGACAAGAGCCCTGTGATGTCCTAGGCAAGCTCACATGTACTTTCTCTGGGATGAAATTCAGGCAGACAAAAGTTAAAATCTACACTTTAGGAAAGTTCTTGTGGCTGTGATCTTGCTGTATTTTCTGCAGGACAAGTACTATTTTAAAGCCAACACACTATAGCCTGTGACCCCATATCAACCCCTTCATTCTGCTGGATCCTTTGTCTTTCATCCCTCCCTAGCCCTCCTTACCAGAATCAAAATTTATCCCCATTTGTTTAGCAATTTGCTGTCATGACATCAGTAGGTACATTCCCATGTCCTTCATGGAAAATTAAGTTTTGTATGAGTGTTTTTGGGCTTTATGGCTTTTTTTTTAGGTGCTCCCACTGCACAAGATTATACTGTTGTAGCAGGAGGATATAGTACCGCTATTTCAGATCCAGCCTTGGAGATTCCTTTTCTTTCAAAGCAGCCTCCTTTCAAGATCCTTGACCACAGGAATTATAGCAGAAATTACCTTGCCCTGAGTCTGATGTGATTGCTCATGCCCTGAAGGGAAAGCAGACTTTATCTCTGCTCTTCCTGCAAGTAGATACTCAGAGCTTTGGAAGAGAGCACAGCATCCCACTAGAGCCATCCTAATTAGAAAGAGCCAACAAGTTTTGATTTCATTTGAACTGCCTTTTTTCATCTCATTTTCAGGGGGCAAATCACCCTCCCATCAAAACTGAGAAAATCACTGTATGTCATTAATATTGGAGTAAAAAGTAGGTTTCTACTCTTTCAGCAGAGAGTCGAAAAGAGGGCACACACACTCTTATCAGTTTCTTCAGGGAAAGTTTCATTTTGGGGTAGTACTTCAACATTGTTTGTCCAATGTGTGGTTTAAAAATTTGGTTTCTAATTAAGAAGCAACAAATATTCAAAGCTTAGGAGCTGACACGACAGTATAATGAAAATGTAGCCATTCTTATAAACAGATACCATCATATTCTTTTAACAACTAATGTACTTGTGTTGCTAGTGATGAGCACAGACTGAACAAGGAGCCAAAACCTTATGAAAAATACATAAAATGACAACCTACTGTCACATCTCCTTGAGTAATGGTCTCATCATGATTTCCAAGATAAGTCAGCCTTTACCTTGTTAGTAGCTTGATAGGAGAACTGATAAGGGACACCAATCACATTTGTAGGAAATGGAATTTATGGATAAGTAATTGGCACTGTCATTCCCTACTCCTACATAGCCAAACCAGGGCTGCACCTTTTCCCTGCAAGTCGGCTTGAGCGTTCTGGGCTGCCAGAGGGTAACACAGCAACTAGACCCTGGTCCCTAACAGTGATTAACTTCCCCACAGCAGGTTTCACCTGAGAGTCCTATTAATCAGAGGTGCCCTGCTCAGGTTCTAAACTAGGTAATTAATTTTTCCCTGTCTGCATTACCTTTGTAGTTTCAATTACTTTACAGCTTCTTTTTCCTTCTTTTTTCTAATACACTTCTCCCTGAAACGGCGTGCAGTATGTATTTGCTCTCATACATGAATCCACTCCACATGCATCTGTAACTTAACCATAGTAATTTTGACTCCACACACACACACACACACACACATTTGTATAGCCCTTGCAGATACTCTGGGAACTCATTAACGTATCTGTTTTCCTGGTAATATAATGGCAATTCATGATATGTCATCCTTCGCTATACTTTTAAAATAAATATGCCTGCATTTTATTGTGCACCTGAAAATGCATAAGCACTACATCGTTTATGTGGCCACTGCCTTCAGCATATAAGACTCACAGACCTGAAGAGCATCATCTCCTTAATCAGTACGTGGAGGGCATGAAAATGCCTCTGTGACAAGAGAGGGTGCAGGCCCCAAATTTTTTCTTCTGGGACAGAAGACATCTTTTGTCTGCCACAGATCTTAGCTATTCCTATAGCTCTTAGCTATATTCTTTACTATTACTCCAAAAATAAGTTTAATTTGTAGCTCAGTTCTCCAGAGATATCCAGAAAGATGGACATAAATTCAAAACAGTCAAATAAAACTTCACATATCAAATGAGAATACAGAGCAGAAAGATTTGAATCAAGGCATACTGTCCAGGTTGTTGCACAGATATCATTTCTATCCCTTGGAGAGATTAAAAGGAAAAAATAATTAAAAAAATGTTGTAGCCTGTTGCTGAGATCTGTACCAGGGGAATATTGATTTGGCACTGCTAACCTGAAGAAAAGGCAGGGGTTCTTGCATTTACTGTAGCAGTAATAAGGTGAAGTTGTCCTTCTGAATTATGTTCCACTGGAAACACATATAATCAATATTCAAGTCTGCTGTTTCCTACAGGAGAAGTCCACAGCAGGAGAAGATGAGGAATGAATTGCTTTTCCCACACAGATTTTAACACATGCACTAGGGGAATATGGTAGTTCTGTGCTTTTTACCCAAGCATTGAAAGAGGGCTCTTGGACTCTGATATACTCAGGTTTGGCTTGTAAGGCTAATTCTGATGCTGCTGTGAGATTAGCACTACTGGGAATCTACAGATAAACTGGATACAGAATTTTAATGTAGCAGTAAAATGAGACTTTTTTTCCTGATTTTCCTGCTGCCTTACACTGTTAGAAGTCAACTATGTTAATGTGAGCAGTTAGAGACTCTAACTCTTGGGCATGTTATATGTAAAGAATTAATTTTCTTAATCTGCTTTATATCCATGGTGTGTGGTTAATGAATGCTGTCAGGGACTACAGTCATGCACTCTCTCTTGCTGCACCTCACATTTGTCAGCATTGTTTCATCATGGCCAGTACCCACTTGTTAAGGACACCTCTTCCAGGCACTCTGAGGGCTAAGCAGTGCAAGTGTTTGTACATGGCAACGTCGGAATTTGTGGTTTAGGGCATAAATGCATAATATACAGGCTATTCTATGATCTTCATTTATCTGGATATCAATCATGAAGTGTGGATGCAGAAAAGCTAAATGTTTCTGTGGGCCTTGCTCCACTATGAAGGAGCATGTTGGAGACATTACCCCAGCCATGAGTGAAAATGGCCAGTCACTACAAGTGCTCCCACAGCCACTTTTCATACTTGCTTTTCCCACTATACAAAAATCTAATTTTCCTTATGTCACTCTGCTAGTACATTATCATCCACTTCTATTCCCTCTTGTGCTGCTGAAATGGTGAGAAAAGCATACGGGAGCAGGGAATTGGGTGTTTCAGAGAGTTCTGCAAGTTGACGGCTACTATTTTAATCATTACAATAATCTACTTTTTTGATTTCCGGCAAAAATGAGGTCCAAGTAGATTAAAAGGGTTATTGTTTCTTTCTTCCTTGACTACGGATTTCTGGTTTTTTTGAGACTGTAGACTTTATTTTAAACAGCAGTTAATGTCATGGCTACAGAGAAGCTCCACTGAATCCTGATTCCTTTTTCTTTTTATTACGTATTAAAGATCACAGAAAGCCACAGGAACTGCACGGAGGACTTTCCAAAGTGGCATGCTTACAGCTGTGCGGCTGGTGATTCTTCATCTGCTGAAACGCTTGTTTGGCTCAGCAGCCACAGGAACCTCACATTCAGCTGCATTTTTTGCACTCTTATTAAGACCTTGCCTGAATGGATCAACAGAGTTCTGTAACACCCGGAGAGTTTAAGATTATTTATTTAGAAATTTTCAGCTACCCTTCAAAGCTCTGGAATTTAAAGAGATCCTAAAATTCAGATCTAGGCTTTTGGCTTAACTTTAACCTTAATTTGTCTTGAGCTGTGAATATAATGTCTTGTTGCAGCCTTCTCACAGCCTTCTCCAAAGGTTCTTTTCTCTAAGTCAGCCACATGAAATCACTTCCATGACAATAAACAATTCATGTAAAAAGACCAACTGTGAAAACAAAACACCCCTTTATTTTTCTAATATGGCATTCCAGTATACATATTAAATTACTTTTTAATTATATTAAAGTACAAAACAAAAAACAAAAGCACTTTGATTTGACTCTTGCTCCTATGAGACCCAAACACCCAAACCCAAAAAATCAATACCAATCCTGAAGTAGACCTAGTTGTGCCGCGTTCTGTTTACCTTTCCTTACTTATTTTCCATTTTCAATCAATTCCTAAATAATTTGGTTTCATTACTCAGTTTGCACAGCTTTTCATTAATTTTGCAGGGTGTAACTTTGTTTAAATGTGTAGGAGTTTGTCCTTGGGAGGAGATCCATGCTGTGGTTACACAGTAAATTACAACCAAGTTTAGATGAAGTCCCAGAAAATTCTGGGAAACCTTCCAGAAAACCATCCAGAAAATTCCTGGGAAGAAATATAACATACTTGATTTTTGTGAAGTTACCTGGGAATAGTGCTAGGTAATTCTCTGTCTAGTTATGGGAAATTTGAAATTGAAATCACTGTAAATATATAAAAAATCTCATAAGTCTGTAAGGGTTGTTGTCTCCTAAAGAGATTATACTATAAGAAGATATAGTCAAATGCCTCCCTATCAGCAAAATAAACACTCTTTGATACATAATAGGTAACTGATAAGAAAACTAGTAAAACCTTAAGAGTAAAGAAAAATTGATCCTGTGGAAAACAAGGTCGAACCCTAGAAAATACTGTCCACCTAAGAAAAAACAATGCAGACAAAAGCTGAGTTCGATTTTAGGACGTCCTACATGCGTTTCTGACATCTCTCTGCCTCTAACCTTCCTGGGGACATGGCAGCAGCTGACAGAAAGGAAGGTTTGATCATTGAATACATAAGCCTTTGCACCCATAATGGTTGGCTTGTGGTGATGTGCTGGGCTGTAACATGCTGGGGTAGGTGCAGGATGGGAACATGTCTGTGTTGTCTGACTACTATCTCCAGCAGGGAGCTGGGCTTTGCTGGGGGCCATACTTGCTCTGTAAAACTGTGGTAATTAATCTAACAATAAATTAACAACACATATATTTTTAAGTGCTGAAATAATAAAGACATTTATCTTGATTTTTTTTTTAATTTTTCTTTAGGACTATGTTAGCACAGACCTAACTGAAAAGAAAATTCCACATATTCTTTCCTAAATAATTCTGCTTCCAACTTCTAATTAATTTTGCACATTCTCTGAGATGTACTTTCACCTTCCAGAAAAGCCATTTCCTCTGATTTTTATCAATTGTTAATTTGCTGCTCCTTCTTGAGATTTCTCACTCCTGATTCATGAATCCATTAAAAGACTTTTCTTTGAAAAGTCACCCTCACTGCTGTGTCAATTATTTTCCAATGTTGGTGCTGGCAAGTAGAACTTGTGACTCTCCTGAGCAATTAACCTGGCAGTTATCAATAGCAAACACCATGCACTGTAACAAAATGCCACTGAGCTGGGAGCCATGAGGCGATGGATTGTACAACACAGCTAATGGAAATGTAATTGTAAAATGGTTAGCCCATCTGACTTCTTTGAACCTTTGGCAGATGACATGCTTAAGTAATGGGTTTAGAAAGCTCAGTTTCCTGCCTTCCTGTGTTCTGGGCAGCATGGAGAAGAAGTAATGTAACGCAGTTCTTTATGACTGGGTTTCTTAAAAATATGTGGATCAGCAAAGGTCTTAAATCATGGTTATTTTATGGAATTTCTTACATGGATAAAGTGATGTTTGTGTTCAAACCTTCACTGCTTGGAGACCGATGCTACATTTCACATAAGCAGGCATAGTAGTTTTATACAGTCTTCAACAATGTGCCCAGCCTGTGCTTTTGTCTGTGAGCTTCCCTGGAACACAATATCCCTGACCTGGTCCAGGTACAAGGCAGAAAATTCTAACTTGACATTTTATGTCCTCACCTTGCAGCAGCTGGTCCTATCAGGGTTCAATTTGCCGATTGCACCATGCGTGTACAGCTGTCTCTTACTGCATTTTTTTAAAACAATTTTTGCTTGCTTCCCTCTTCCTCCCACTCCAGTGTGGTGTCTTTGGAATAACAGGTCTGCTGTGGTTCACCAAGCTCTGTGACTGGGCTTGGCAGGGTCTGTGCTGCACTGAAGAAGGAAACCAGGCCCTAAACCAGTGAACTCGGTTCTAAAGCATGTTTTAACTGAGGTTTTACATCTGAACTGCTGTTTATGTGTGCCACATAAACAATAGAAAACATTGTTTCACATCTTTTAATTAATAGGAAACTCTTTTTTGTATGAAAAAAAAGTTCCTTTATAATCAAATACAAATCCTGGGTAGCCTTGGTACTCTTAGCTGTAATTCTTCAGTATATGCCACTGAGGAATTGTTCATTATCTGATTTAACACCAATTCCTTTGACACAGAGACATACTGGATATCTAAGACTGGTCCAGGGTTCTGAACTTGTCCAGTATCTCAAAACATGATCTGACTTGGCTGATGCTAAAGAACGTCTGAAGCTTATTATAACTTCTATAAGGTACAGACAAGCCTGCATTTAGTACTGTACTATATACTTTGTAAAGTGTAACAGCTCGAAAGTTATATTAGCATTATGAAATGGAAGTTCTTATATATTACATTAATATCAGTTAATAGGGAATTAGTGCCACCTAATGTAAAAATGTAACCCAAGTGTCTCTGATAGTATAAGGAAAGGCTTTCTCATTCTTTCTCTTCTATTTGCAATAAACATTAGTGAAATAAAAATTACCATGGATTACAGAGCTGTTAAATATTATATATTCCGGTGCTATTAAATGTCACCTATTACTATTAGATAAACTTTACATTTGATTAGCAAGAAATATTCTGTTTTATGCTGAGAAATTGTCCATTTCATAATGCTCTAAAGGATTAATTGTGGTAATGAAATACTTCCCTGTCACAACCTTGTGTAAACTGTAATTATTTTGGCCCCAGCTCTGCAAAGGCGTATGCAAGTTCTTAATTGCACTCAGATGAGGAAAATTACATGTATGCATAAATATTGTTGTGGGTAGAAGCAAGGTCCTATGTGTAGCTTTTCCTCTTTTTACCAGATGCATAAGCCTGAATTGCAAAGATGACAGTCTCTGTGGCTATTTTATAGGAGAAAAATAATCCTTTAATAAAGATTAGTGAGTGCAAAGATAAATGTAGTGGAGGAGTCCTCTGGTTCTCCAATAATTACCTATCAGTTATCTGTTATCTGAATTCAGTTTGCCAAAAGAAAGAGCTAAGACCAAGGAGAAAGAAATCATTAATTTAAAAAAAAAAATAATGAAGAAGTTCCAGTTTCACCCAGAGCCCTTTTTCCTTTTCCACATGCTAGCCTTCTTGTGTGCTGGCCCCAAGCATCCTCCATCTTTTAGTGACTCTCAGGAGCTGAGGCATAAGGCAATGCTGGCATGTTGAAAACTTAAACCAGTGTGTGGGTAGGCTCTTGCCAGTCCCACTCTGGACAGTGCTCCAAGTGACCACAGAGAATGTAAAACTGTTCAGCATATAGATTAAAATGTCTATACTAGGAAGATCCAATAGATAAATCTTTGTATCTTTTGTTTATAACAAAAATATAACGGATGTGAGGATGAGTTTGCTTGCTGAAAATTTAGTCACCCCTGGCCAAAAAGGATTTGATGTTAACTACATGAGTTTTATGAAGAGAGTCATGAAGCTCCTGTTACAGGCCTAATTAAAGGTTTTGCTGAAAAAGTTTTATCTTTTCTATTAACTTTAATGCCAACACATGCTCAAGCACTTTTATTACATTTGATATTTTAGAAATTATGCATTTGAGCAAAGGTTGCTTAGATATTGACACTGTTATCATAACTGGCCTTCCAACGCTTGAATGGGGATGCATCTGAGTATGGATGAAAGCAGGGCAAGCAGTGGCAAATGCTTTATTTTGTTGGTTTTAATATAAAAGTATATCAGCCCATGACACCTCAAAAAAAAGTTAGAGTGAGGTAGAAGTAAATGATGCTGCTGGAGCTTCTGCAAACATTTAGGTCATGTTGCTATAACCACATCCAAGTGGGCAAAAAAGCATGTACATTAGTTTTTTTGCATGATTGATAAGTTTGTCTTAAATGAGGTGAGAAAAAAAAGTGTCAAATCTCAGCTGTTCTGCTTTTTTTAGCAATTATGGTGAATGTCTGGTTGAACCTGACCATACATCTTTAAGGGAACAAGGTCCAAAAGCCAGAGCATCTCTATTTTTTTGTATGGATTTGGTGAAGTCCATCATTTGATTATGTTAAAATTTATAGTGGGACACAACATTTTTCTTAAAAGAAAACCAGAAATTTATAAAAATCATGGCATGAACTAAATCTTGAAAAGTAACTTACAATTTTGGTCAATGAATTTGCCTTTGTTAGCCAAACACTTTTCTTCTCTTATTTTGAGAAATAAGCAATTAACATTGTTATGGGTTTAAAGTTAGGGCACCCCATCTCTTGGGGAAGCGGGGAGGGGGAAAACCATGGGGTTTTTTTAAGAAGCACAAAAAAGCCGAAGCCCTATTCTCCCAGAGGCTCGGGCTGTTCTCCCTTACATATTGTGGCTGGCGCCAGGTTCCAGAACACGCCATGCAGCGCTGCTACTGAAATTCTCACTCCCTCTTTAGTGGAGCCAGGCTCATTCCCCTGGTGAAGGGCTCTCCTCCACGCGCCAGGCAGGGTGGTGTGAAGACCTGCGCTGCAGTCACACCGGCGGGTGAGGGAGTCTGTGTTCCCCCTGCCACGCACGGGGGCTGGTCAGGACCACTCCCGCCGTTCCGCTGAACTCCCGCCATCTGGTTCGCGCAGTGGAGCGGTGCAGACAGAGCAATCCTGGTGCTGCTGGGCTGCAGGTGCCCTCTCCACCCACTGCTCTGGATTGGAGCTGGGACACCGGCAATGCCAGTGGTGGCAGTGCCTGTCCCGGTTTCCCCTGCAGGCTGCAAGCGGGAAGCAGTGCAGGCAGGACGGAGTGGCAGAGGCAGCAGCGCAGGGATGTGCTGTGTTCGCTGGTGTGGGTGGCAACCGCTCCCACAGGGCTCCTGCTCTGAGGAGTGAGGCTGCTGTGGAGTGCTGGCACCCGGTGCACGGCTCATGGCCCTGGCTGCGCCCAGGATAGCGCTGCTGGGTGTATGCGGAGCCTCCAACTGCTGTGCCGTGTAGGGGGATGGCTAGCACCCGTGCAGCTGAGGTGGCTAGTGCTGCCGAGCCCCTGCACTGGTGCATGGCGGCAGTTTCTCCCTATGGGTGGCCCTCCATGGCACCCGCTGGCCCACAGCACATCCCTGCAGCGGCGGCAAGTGCCCTGCAATGGTGACCCGCTGAAAGCAGGCACACAGTGGCGATGGCCCCGTGGCAACAGCTCCAGCTGGCCCCACACATGGCACTGCCAACCCCGGGACACCTCTTGGGGGTCCCTGTGGGCAGTGAGTGCCCCACAGGCAGCAGCAAAGGCAGCCCCGGGCCCTGGAGCCTGGCCGTGTGGGCAATTTTGGTGGGAGTGCCATTTTGCTTAGGGTGCTGAAATCTCGAAGGGGAGGACAGCCTGCTCAGGAAGAGGACCCCGAAATCATGCGGGATTGGCAACATACAAAAAGTTACAAAACCCGGAAATCTGCCCCTTTTCCCCAGGTCGTCATGGTCGAGTGAGGATCAGCTGCTGCCCCTCCTGGTGCCTCCCGGTTCCCCTCACCCTGCAGCACCACTGGAGCTACAATGGTGATAGCAGGACACCACCCAGCTGCAACGCTAATGATATCTTTTCCCCTTGAGTTCTGCGGAGGGTGCTTTTCACTGTTTACTCTTTTTCAGAGCCTCTGACACCGGGAAATTCTATCTCCAAGATGGCTTTTCCTCCTTTCCTCTGCTCCTCAGCCCACCAGCCTAGCTTGGAGGAGCAGTTTGTCATTCATTTTTTTTATTTTATTGCAAAATACAGCCGAGTTGTTTTATGTGTATATGGTTTGTGCCTAGTGGGGTCGTATAGTTTTATAGATCCCCAGATAAATAAACCTGTTAGCGGTTGTTTCTCTATTAAGTCTCTCATCCAGTTTGTGCCCCCTAGCGTCCATACCAGGACAAACATTATGAGGGATTTTGCAATAAATTTCAGCACAATCCAAGTATTTCAATTAAAATAGGGAGAAGTGCAGGTAGATAAGAAGTTTTGACTCTTACAGTATGGAATAACTAGTGTTAAAAATCTTCTAATAGATAAATTGTATACATTTCTTTCCCCATCAAAGTAAAAACATGCACTATCTTTAAGTGATAGTGCATAATAGAAAACTCGAAATATAATTGTAAAAGTATTTAATTTCTGTCATACACTCATTTATTTTTATTACTGCTCCAATTCAGCTCATATTTTTGTGACCACAATGTAAATGATAACCATGTTTTTAGATGCCTTTATATCAGGTTATATATTTAAAGCTATCAGGATTGCTACTCATTCTGATGCACAGAAAATGTATTCTGGAACACATTACACAATGTTACATGCCCTGCTTTTTGAGATAGTTGCATGAGCCTAATTGTAAAAGGTTTGCCTATGTCAAAGTGCCTTTGATAGACACAAATGGAAAGCTGAGGTGCTTCTGCTGAGCTAAGCTAAACTGTAATGCTGAAAATGTCTTCCTGGTGATATAAGGTGACATGCTTCTCCCTAAAATTTGTCATTTCCTCTCTTTGAAACAACAACCATGGGTGGGTGTGTGCATGGATATCTGCAGTGCTACAGGGCATGCAATTTCTCCCCACTAGAATGCAAGGACAAAGGCATCTTGCAAGGCTAAGGAAAAGGGAGGGCTTTTCTCATCAGGCTTAATTCAAAGCTTTGACATGATACCTCCATATGAAGATGTCCTCAACATACCACCCTCTGCAATGGGTTCTGTGCAAACCATTTGCAGATACAAACATCCCATTCTTAAAAACAGCCAAGCAGTACCAAGGAGTATCCATGAGCATTACAAGAGCATCCTGACATCAGATGCTGTACCAAGTAAATAATTGCCATGGATTGTACTCATGTATGTGCAAAGGGCTGAATACCTCTCTAGAGGAGTTGGACTAGTATTGAACTATTTTTAAAGTCATAGAATAGTTTGAGTTGGAAGGGACCTTAAAGATCATCTAGTTCCAAACCCCTGCTGTGGACAGAGACACCTTTCACTATACCAGGTTGCTCAGATCTCCATCCAACCAGGCCAGTTGTGACCATAGCCTTCCCCTTTGCTAACTCCACACTCAATCTATCTTCCTCACTATGTTCTCTTCAACTATTCCAAAGTTTCAACGGTGTTTGAAAGCATTTTATGTCCAAGAAGTTGGCTTCCCAAAAATGTAACTTGTTTCAAAGCAAAACACATGATATCATTATTTTTCTTGACAAACTATTTAAGTAGGGGTGCTCAAATGGTGCTTCTCTTGGTTAGATATCCTAGATAGCATTGTACATGGAATTATCAAGGATAGGGTTCCAAGGGATGAGTATGAGGGACCTGCACTATCCCTCATTTTGATTGGATGTCCTGAATAACAGCAGGTGCGAATCTAGAAAGGTGAGCATAAACCTGCTTATTTAAACTCCCAAAAGCTTCCCGAGAAGGTCTTTGACAAAAGCTGGGGGAATAACTGAAGAATATGACCATCCATTTAATTAAACAGTAACTGGTGATTGTAAAGAAACTTTAGAAAAAGGAGAAGCCAACTTGGAAAGGAGCAATAAAGTGACATGAATTGCATTTGGGGACGGGCATATGGGGAAGGCCAGAGACTCTGTGTGTCCATGGGAACTGTGTCTTGGAGGTGGCATGGGAAGGTGTGAGGCATCTGCAAGTGCAAATTAAAATTTTGCAAGTGTCTGCTGTTGTGATGAATCTTTTCTATTGCTGGTATTGATCCTGAAGA
Organism: Serilophus lunatus; assembly: GCA_013399895.1. Classification (NCBI taxonomy): domain Eukaryota; kingdom Metazoa; phylum Chordata; class Aves; order Passeriformes; family Eurylaimidae; genus Serilophus; species Serilophus lunatus. The sequence continues at coordinate 190,212 of VXBA01005651.1, forward strand.
CATAGGTCACAGATTGCCAGTTATTTGTGTATTGTTAATAAATCAATAAAACATGTGATCTTGTTTTGATTTAAACCACGTGAACTGAGGAGATTTTCCCTGTAAAAATTGTATATTTCAAAAGGATGTTCTGGGCTTTGGTAACTTCTGCTTCCATGTGCGAGAGAGTTCTTTTTCTTTCCCGTAGCTTTCCCCCCTTCTCGTGCCCCAAAATTCTGTATTTGTTATAGATGTCACAATATTAGCTTCTGGACTGTAGTAGGGCCAGGAAAGTTTGGGGTTTTTTCTATTTTTCCCATACCATCTTTTTGTGAGTAAATTAAATACTGGAAAAAGTTAGGGCCAAATAGGCTTTGTACTAAAATAATTTGTATCACTATGTATAATTTATATTTAACTCCCTTATAAAATGGGAAGAAGACTTGAACATGCTGAATACTGGAATGTGGAAAATAAACAAAAAAAATCCACCCATAAATACCCAGGATTGTAGAATTCTGTGTGATCCTGCACTCTTCTCTGAGTACATTTAAATTCAATTACCACACTGAGACATATTCTAGAGCCTGTAGTTCATCTGTGCCTTCTAAGGTGGAAAAACCAGAGCAAACCCCCTTTCTATTGGAATCTATTTTTAAGTCTCAGGGTCTCTCACTGCATTTTAGAGATCAGTGAGAGGATGCAGAAAGTCACTGCAGTTTTGCTTGCCTGTGATCTCTCCCTGAAGCAAGGACAACAAATATCTTTTTCCAAGAGAAATGGTTTGTCTGTTTTCTAAGCCATTTCTTTGAACTGCCTTCCATTATAAAGAAAATAGCATTTTGCAGTCTCAGATCTGCTGGAAGATTCATATTAAGCCACAAAATAGTTCTTTTCCATGCTTCCATGATCAAACTGTGTATAATGATTGAAACTGGTCCCTGCATACAGTAGCAGTGAAAGGCTTACTGCATTTCTCAAGCCCCAATTATGCTTTCAGAACAGCTCATTGACATTATGAAGGCAAATATATCCACAGATACATTACACCCAGTGTGATCCACTTGTCCTACATAGTGAGCTTTATTGAGGTTTCCCTAGCTTTCCTGACAGCCAAAATCTTCACAGACAATTTTTTTTCTTGAGATTTTTCCAGGGTTTTATGTTTTTTAAAGAAATACCTGTGTAATGTATTTATGGGTTTGGAAATGGGATTTTCGGGGGAGAAATGTTTTGATTATTAAGAGAGAAAACCATTTTTTTTTGAGAAAACTGAAGGAAAGCCAAACCTCAGGAATCTGTGGAGGCTTCTCCCCGCTTTCACTCTCCATGTCCCGGGTAGGGGTTGGGAAGGGGCAGCGGTGGAACGACACAGAGACGTCCCCCCTCCTCACTCACCTTAGCTGTGGTGGGGGACTGAGAACTCGGTGTTGGTGGCAAAGAGGTGGCATCATGCAGGTGGGCAGTGGTGCCTGATCCTGTCCGGTGCCGTGGAGAGCACACAGAGTCACATGGTGCCTCTCTGTTGGCGGTGGCGGCAGCTCCCAGCGGTGGGCAGAATGGAGTGGCAACGGGCAGCGTGGGCTCCTGCTGCCCCCCCAGCCCCATGCGGTGGGCTGTGATCGACACTGCCCCTCTCCAGCTTTCTGGAGATGGCAGCAGTGCCTCCCAACTGGTTGCCTTGGTGCGCGGCTGCACCCACTGCCCTCCCTGGCCCATGGGTGGCTCCTGCGGTCCCGCTGGCCCGAGGTCCTTCCTGCGAGGTCCCTGGGGTGGCAGTAGGTGCCCTGTGCTGGTGCTGTGCTGGCAATGACCTCACAGTGATGGCAGCCATGCCAGATAGCCGAGAGTGGCACCGCCGCCTCGGGGATCCCTCTTGGGGGTCCTTGCAGGCAGTGAGTGTGCCGTGGGTGGTGCTGGTGGCCCCACAGCCAGTGGCGACTGCTGGGCTCCAGGCCTCGAGCACATGGCATTTTGGCAGGAATCATCATCTTGCTCAGAGTGACGGAGGAGGATGGATCCTGACACCACCAGCCAATAGGAGGACAAGCCTGACCAGGAAGAAGATGTCAAATTCCCGCAGGGCTTCTAGGGTATAAAAGCCATTGACACGGAAGTCTTGGCTCTCTTTTGGCTCTCTCCTGAGCTGAGAGAGGCACAGCTCCCCTTCTCCCGTCTCCTGGACCATGCGTCTTACTTCCCCTCACCTCCATCAGCACGGGCAGCAGTGTGGAGCCATCGGACCTCCAGTGGTAGCACCCTGAGACCACTCAACAAACCACAAGTGATAGCTTTCCCCCCATGGGTGTCCCTGGGGGGGGGTCTTTTCACCATCTTTATCTTGTAGGCACTTTGAGGGCCAGGAGAACACCATCTGCAAGGCGGCTTTCCCTTCTTTCCCCCGCTTCTCAGCTGACCAATCAGCTTTGAGAAGCATCTGGGCTTTGTGTTTATTTACGTAACATTGTCATGTTTTATATATGTTGTGTATGTATTTTGCCTAGTGACTAGGAATCCTATAAAGTCTTCAGTGCCCTAGAAAAATAAACCTGTGTTTGCTGTTGCATCTCTATGTAGTGTTTCGTCACTGTTGTGTGCCCTCTATTGGTATAGTGGTTCAAACCACCACACTGTATTAAGAAAAATGGTGGATTTTGTGAATTTGGGGCTTTTTCTTCACACACATAGTCAAGGTGTGCTACATGACAAAGGGTCCTACTTATTTTGAAAGTTTTCCAGTAATACATATACTCCTTTTCAAATGTCGTCCTGTAATAATTTTGAAGGAGCCTCTCGTATTCAATTCCAAACAACATTTTTGTATGTATTTAATTACTGGATTTATGTAGTTGCATAACACAGCAACAGCTGATAGATTCTGCACTTTAAATTAATTTTCTTAATGTAAAAATCATGTGTGACTGTTCTTAAATGCACACACCAAAACAATGGAAAGAAATACAGAATTGTATCTGAATCAGATTGTCATTGATTTGAACTCCCTGTCTGCTAAAACAGGGCCCAGCTTTTGCAAGTACCTTTTTGGTCATGTATGATTTTGTAACAAGCAGGCATATAGGGCATGAGTTACAAGTACAAGTAATATTGTTCACACCTTTACCTTTCATGATTCCCATGAAGAAACACATTTCTTCATGTCATTGAAAGAATACAGTAAACCTTCATTTACTTTTATTTCAGACTGTGGGAAGGTGTATTAAGTTTTTTGACAGCAGTAAAATTGAATCAAATATTTGATTCCAATGTGGATTTCCTACTGTGTATTAAGAATTAAGTAGAGAACTGATTGTAGCAGATTTATTTGTTAAAGCGAGATCTTTAAAGACATACCTCACAGTATGATTCATTTATCTTAAATTAGTTATTTGTCCTCCATAGTGTAATCTTTTCAGGGAGATATCTAACATAGTTTGAATGCAAATTCAACTCTAGGGAAATAAAACATATAGGAGAATCAATGTAGTCATATTGCATTTCCACTAGTTCTTTCATCTATTACCCTCAAATTTGTTTCAGTCCATAACAGATACAAATGCTGCCATTCTTACATTTTATTATGTTTCTTTCCTGGAACTGTATTTTATTTGTTGGCAGAAAACAGCATAAATACAGAGAGGGTTTGGAAAAAATTTACGCTATATTAATATTTTTTGCCCATGTCACACCAGAGCCAGCCTATGTTCATGTGTTCTTGAGAACAAAGTAGGTATTGGAAACATCGTCAGTGATTTATAGGTCAAACCTAAATGGTTTCCTGATGATGTCCTAAATGTATGAGAACTACTCTTCATACATGACAAAAAAAAAAAAAAAAAGAGGGGGATTATGAAAGGACCCTAAGGTAGGTACTGCTGCTCTAGGCATTATTGTAGATGTTTGTCTCAAATTAGGAATGCACTGGAGATTTTGCTTTTTGTCAGTTCCACCATGTAAGTGGGTAAATCCAATCCTCAAAATATCCTTTCTGTAGCTGCTTTCAGCTTTATATGCTTGCATGGATATGGTAGCTCTTAGAAGTTAAAGAATGTCTCTAGATAAATGATGCTTCATTGTCAGAAACACACCTGATTTAACTGTTTTGGTGCAAGGCAGCACTGCCCCAAACAGACAAATTTGGTCCATGCACATTAGATGTTTCTTCTCACTGATATCAGCCATTCTTGAATGGAAAACTATATCTTTCTATACAGTCATTCTTATACAAATACATACATGCACATTTTAGGGAAAAGGTACCCTGAGGAGCCAAATTAAAATTTGTGATTTTAGGACTATGTAGTCCAGGAAGGGGCTGGTCAGAGCAGCTTTGCTCTTTGAGGAAGTTTTTTCTTTTATTGATGTACATGTTGAATACTAAACTATCTGCACTGAACAGCAACAACAGTGCTGAAAAAGTGATAGGTATAGAAGAGAATATTATGTTGGCATTTTGCGGTAAATCTGGCTTCTAACGTGCAGAATGCAATGAGGATCTAGGAGACCCCAGTGCTCCACAAGTGAGTTAAAATCCAATCCTGGTGCTATTACAAGCAAAGGGTTTTTGCCTCATGGCTTACTAGCGATTTGGACAATACATGGGATTAAAACTAGTGGATCTCCAGTTCAAAATGACCTTGTTGTCTTAATAACTGCAAATCAGGTAGTCTTTGACCTTCTTCNTAGCTTAAGTGACCATAAAATATGTGTATTGTTTTCAGAGCAAAGTTGGCTTTTGCAAAGCTTACATCCACAAAGCATCAAGAAAATGGGGAAAATAAGTATAAAATGTGGTCTGCATGTTAAAGCCCCACTTGAAAGACCCTACAGTACCACCAGAAAAATGTGTTTTATAAATAAAGAAATGAAAAATTAAAACATCTGAAAATGTGACAGCAATCACATCTTCTTTGCTTTCTTCAAAGAGGTTGTAGACACCAAGTTACAAAAGCAAGAAAAAGGGAGCAAAGAAACGAAACTGATGCAAAGCATGGAATTGTTTTCTGAATAACCAGGCATTATTGTTGGAAAATGCTGGCCCATGGAAGAGCCTTAGCTGAATACCTGTACAATTGCGACCTACAACCATTAACACAAGATATAGCTGGAAGAATTATTCTCATGTTACTAGTAAATTGTTCTCAAAATACTAGATGCCCAGCTGTGGTTTTATAATGTGCAATTATATTGTGTAAAGTGAGGCTAGTGTTTCCAGGAAATAGTAGCAGTGATGGAGTGTCTATACTCTGGGAGCATGAACTTTACTTTGGCTATAAACAAGGCAACCCTGGAATAAGACCTCTGACGATGAAAATTGCTGTGTGCACAAGGGAGCCAAATGTGAAAAAGCAGTGCATTTCAAGTGTGATAAGTAATAGTTTTGGTAAGCAAAGGACATGTTTTTTTGCTAGCATGGAGTTATCTTCCCCAGCCTGGGCGAGAGAGGCATCTTTTCACCCAGGCTCTAGCTCACTCTGGACTTCCAGGAAATGGAACAGCTCCTTCCAAAGAGATATTAACAGAGACAACCCCTACTCCTGATCCTTTCCATCCTCCTGCTAAAAGACATTCAATAAGATGAGTTGTGCTGTGATTCTTGCTACCCAAACGCAGACATACAAAGTTTTATCCATCTGTTGAATAATGGAAGTGTCTGTTTTCTCTTGAATCTATCAAACTGTGGTGCCATAAAGCTGAGGAGCTTCAGTGTCATTCTTCCAGGGGCCTTAACATTTATTACAAACTTATACTTGCCCATTTTGGCCCCACTAGCAGAAGAGCTGGCAATAAGCATGTTACAAGGAACTTTTTTTGTCAGGTCAGAACTGAACCTGAGCCATTTTTTGCCAGTTTTGCCAGGGTTTTTGATGCTAATCAGAGCTTCAATACCTGTCCTTCCTGCTACGAACTCATCCTCAGTTTGTTTGGAGTAGTCTTCTTGCAGTCTTGGCCTGGGAAACAGGATATGATCAACAGTCTTTCATGCCTGTGTGCAAACTTAGCAGGGAAAGTGCAGCCCACAAATTAGAAGTTAATTTGGTATTCCTCTATATCCTTTAAACACATGAGACTACTTTCTGCAGATAAAACAATCAACCATCAGTTCAGAATGACAAACCATTAGAAGCACTAAGAGGATGCATTATTTGACTTAGTCTACTATTAATTTCAATTTTATTCTTTTGTACTTATGCACCTCCTAACAAATGATAGCCAATTCTGATATATTTCATTATACCATCCTATTTTGCAGCTGAGTAAAACCCTATCAGCCAAGATTATACCATTTCCATGTCAAAAGCTTCTTTTCTTTGATGACTGCTTAGTGTTGCACTGTAATAGCAGTAATATATACTTGCAGCAGTTTTCCATGAATTTATACAAAGTCATTGATGTAAAATTTGACTAGTATTAAACTGCTTTTTTTCACATGTAATTGTTATGGGCAGGTGCAGGCATCTTTCCCTTCTGTTTCCTAATTTTTAATATGTGTTATACCACAGGTAATTAATACACAGGTGTTACACACAGGTAATTAAATCACAGAATCACAAGGTTGGAAGAGACCTCCAAGATCATCTAGTCCAACCCTTGCCCTAAAACCTCAACTAGACTAGACTATGTCACCAAGTGCCATGTCCAGCCTTTTTTTAAGCACATCCAGGGATGATGACTCCACCACTTCCCTGGGCAGTCCATTCCACAACTTTATTACTCTTTCTGTAAAAAACTTCTTCCTAATATCTAACCTATACCTCCTTTGGCGCAGCTTGAGACTATGTCCTCTCGTTCTGTCAGTTGCTGCCCGGTGGAAGAGACCAACCCCCACCTGACTACAACCTCCTTTCAGGAAGTTGTAGAAAGCAATAAAGTCACCTCTGAGGCTCCTTTTCTCCAG